>CM047392.1:26674655-27274655 GCA_026123125.1 Chironomus striatipennis
GGTAGAAACTTTTCACTGAATTTCAAGTTTTCAAAGAGAAAATACTAGCAAAGCGTGAAAAAGATTTCTGCTGTTTCATTTCTTTATAAATTTTTTTTTTTTGTGATTTTTTCAAATGCTGATAATTTAATCTTCTGAGATTTTTAAAATAAAATTAAATTTTCTTTAAAATTCTTCAAAAAATTGATAAAAAATTGGATCTTCGAAATTTTAACTAACATTAACACAATTTCATATTTTGATCGATAAAAATTCTTGTCTCAATGAGATTTTTTAAATCAATTAACAGTATTCGTAATTTTCTATCAAACTGAAATTGATTTCATCTGCAATTTATTCAGAAAATGTAAATGAGTTAAATTCATTAGTATGCATGACACTTGATTGAAAATTAAGCTTAAACCTGAAAAATTGTCATTTTATTCAATTTATCAATTTTAAAAATTGAATTGAAAAATTCCTTTAACTTTTATTAAATTTATGAATTTTTAACTAATGCAAAAATACGTAATATGTACTTTTAGTTCCAGTAATCAACACATGAAACGAGAAAATAACAAATTGAAGTTAATATGATAAGTCACATCTCATACATCAAGACTTTTATTTTATGCCCTTTCAAATTTTCATCATAAGAGATTTCTAACATCTTCATTTAAAAAATGACTGTTATGCGTTCTCGTACATCTTCATAACAATTTTATAATATCTTTAAATGCTTTTAAGCAGAGCTCGAAGTCGAGTCGAGTTGACTCGAGTCGACTCGGCTTTTCCCAAGTCGACTCGAGTCGACTCGGCTGATTTTGATTTTTACCAAGTCGACTCGAGTTGAGCCGAGTAAACTCGAATTTCACCAAGTCGACTACGAGTCGACTTGAAGTCTACTCGAGTTGCAAAAAATAATTTATTAAAATTATACCTTTTTGATTTCTGATTCCGCTTGTGAAGTATAACATTTCATACAAATATATTAAAAATTTTACTTTTTTACTAATTTTAATTATTTTTTGATAAAATATGGAGCTTTTCGATAAAATATGAAATTTTTTGAATATTTTTCCATTTTCATATTCACACCGTTTCACGTTGTGAATATATTGATTTCGATACACTTGAAAAATCGTTTTTTTAGTTTTTTGGCGCCTAAACTCAAAATTTTCATAAACTGTTCGGTGTGAAAAGTTCGGCCTCAAAATTATCTACAAAATACAAAAAACCGCATTGAAAAAGGTTTTGATGCCTCCGGACACGACCCCAAATAGTGGTGGTGTATGCTTACAAGCACGTTGGTTCGTCGCATAACTCAATTACGAAAAAATAATTTTTTGTCAAAAATGTCTCAAAATGTGCGCATTATCACTCAAAAGTGCTGTGAATCTTTTGGTACCGATCCATGCAGACTATTCCGAGAAATTAACGAAATAGTGTGTTTTTTAAGCATATTTTAGCCGATTATTGCAAAATACATTTAAAAAATTTCACACAAATTGCGAATTAAACTTTTTTGATCAGAATCAATAAAAAAATGAAGTTTTGTTGAGAAAAAATACAAAAAAACTTTGTTAGTCACCAGTACACCCCCCACAAACCTAAATTTTGGAAAAATTCGTGTGGTTCACTGTGTGGATGGATTTTTGTAAAATTTTCTGTTTTTGATCAATTAATGCGAGAACTTTTATCGAAAAATACCAAAAATATTTTTAAACCTATTTTGGTCAGTCAAAATCTCGAAAAAGTTCAAAAAATGGGCATTTTTTGGACATTTTGCCCTCCTGTGCCTATAGTTCGGATTTAAAAAGTCTAAAAACTTGTGATTATTGTAGCTTATTATTAGACCTAAAAGACGTACATACATTGTCATATCCAAAAACATCAATTAGTGCTTCAAAATTAAGTCCAAATATGAAAATTTTCGATTTTTTTAGGAAACTTAATTGTCAATCTTATGCAAAGCGAAGCTTTGCTGACCCGATCGAAACTTAAACATCAAACTTATGCAAAGCGAAGCTTTGCTGACCCGATCGAGACTTAATCATCAATCTTATGCAAAGCGAAGCTTTGCTGACCCGATCGAGACTTAATCATCAATCTTATGCAAAGCGAAGCTTTGCTGACCCGATCGAGACTTAATCATCAATCATATGCAAAGCGAAGCTTTGCTGACCCGATCGAGACTTAATCTTCAATCTTATGCAAAGCGAAGCTTTGCTGACCCGATCGAGACTTAATCTTCAATCTTATGCAAAGCGAAGCTTTGCTGACCCGATCGAGACTTAATCATCAATCATATGCAAAGCGAAGCTTTGCTGACCCGATCGAGACTTAATCTTCAATCTTATGCAAAGCGAAGCTTTGCTGACCCGATCGAGACTTAATCTTCAATCTTATGCAAAGCGAAGCTTTGCTGACCCGATCGAGAGTTTTGGAACGGTGTGAATATGCACATGAAGCGTGATCCGCTTCATTACTAGTTACAATTTAAATTATGATTTTTTAATAGTTAAGAAATAGAATTTTCCTAAATTTTTATAAAACTTTTAAATTGTTAATATAGTTTTTGCAAAATTTGGATCATAAACTTCACTTTAATTTCATTTAAACCTATCAAACTCTTAAATTTGATTCAAATAAATAAATTATGCAAAAACTATCTTAATAATTTAAAAGTTTTATAAAAATTTAGGAAAATTCTATTTCTCAACTATGAAAAAATCATAATTTAAATTGTAAAAATGGAAAAATATTCAAAAAATTTCATATTTTATCAAAAAATAATTAAAATTAGTAAAAAAGTTGAATTTTTAACATTTTTGCAATATATATATATGAGGTCATATGAACAGAGTCCGCCCCAAAATCGCCCCAAACAAAACTAACACCATCAAAATTTTCCATTGTTTCCGGTATAGAAAGTTTTGATGGTGTTAGTAAATTTTTCAAAATTTAACGGTCATTTTCTTATATGACCTCATATATATATATTGCATTTTTGTATGAAATGTTATACTTCACAAGCGGAATCAGAAATCAAAAAGGTATAATTTTAATAAATTATTTTTTGCAACTCGAGTAGACTTCAAGTCGACTCGGAGTCGACTTGGTGAAATTCGAGTCGACTCGGCTCAACTCGAGTCGACTCGGCTCAACTCGAGTCGACTTGGTAAAAATCAAAATCAGCCGAGTCGACTCGAGTCAACTCGGTTTTGAGTTGACTCGAGTTGACTCGGAGTCGACTTCGCCTTATCGACTTCGAGCTCTGCTTTTAAGGTGGAAAGAAAAAGAAAAAGCCAGGAAACGAATAAGACATGGGGTGATTTCAACAGACTCCTTACATTCAAGAGTTTTCTTGCATCACTTTATGTGCTGTGCTATTGTGATGCTTTTCTGTTGAGGAAGTCAATGAAAATGAAAGATAAAAGCTGAAACTCAATGACGGCAAACCGCTGTGAGTGATTCGTAGGGGAAATTTTATTTTTATTTTCATCTTCGTCTCATCTCTTAGATATAATTATCTTTTATAAAATTTTCATCATCGTTTCATCACTTCACCTCCAATTTCTTTAATTAAATTTTTCCTTCAACATTATTGATATTAATTTCTGTTCTTATTCTTTTAATTCCTTTTAGGTACTGTGTGATTATACAGCTGTATTTTATTATTAATCTACTGTTGATAAAGTTGCTGTTTATTTTATTTTTTTCCCATTTATCCTTAATTTATTTTTCACGAAATAAAAAATAATGATTTGAAAATTCAAACAGAATGGAAGAATAAAATAAGTCCATAAAATTAAATACAATTAAAATGCTAACAATAGTTCTAAACTTTTCTGATAAAGAGATATTAAGGACTTGAGAAAGAAAAGTCTTCTCTTTCATAAAATCCAAAAAGGCAAGGAGGTTCCCACTCTTACTTTAATTTTCATTTCTGAATACTTGTGCACAATTAAATTGAATAAAAAAAAGTGGGAGTAAAGAAAGTAAGGCAAGCGAAAGCAGCAAAAACAAATGACATTGACAAAGAAAAGAATTTGGAGTGGGAAGGCAGTAAAATATCAAGAAAAATTCAAAAGAAAATTGTTATATAAATCTTTATTAGTTGTAATCAAGGCAGGAGAAGAATAATACTGGTGGTTTAAACAGGACCATAATTTCGAGAAATAAAATCTTTTGGAAATTTTATTTTAAATAGTTATTTTTACATTTATTTTTTTGTTTTATCACATTATGATAATGTGTTTTAAGTTTTAAGTAAGTTTTACTTCAATTGAAAACAACTTTGCAATAATTTTAGAAAAATAATAAATTGTAAAACATACAAAATTCAGAATTGTCATCGCGATTTTCATCATGATTTTTTCAAAATCAGAGGCTCGATAATTTGAATAAATATTTATTCGATGTAGTTTCAATAAATAATCTTTCAAGCGCAAATAACATTATCTTTAAATATTTCCTTGAAGCATTTGATTGCTATTTCTACTTGAAGCGTTTTCATCGGATATGATTGTGTGAATCTTTGCTGGCTTTTTTTCTAAAAATTTCCGTTTATTTTAGCAATTCAGCTTTCCGCGTAATGTAACAAAAAATATAAAGCACAAATAAAAAACAAAACGTTATAAATTAGAAGTGAGGAAATGTGTTATAAGGAAAAATAAAAGGAAATTAAAGCAAATATAAATGTGCCCAAAAGAACTCTGATCTTTCATTTGGTTAATTAAATTAATTAAAGTTTTAGTAATCTTCACGCATTTCGATGAAGCACTTCCATTATTTTTCCTTTCATTAATATTTTCTCAAGTTCATCGTCACTATTATTTCTTCGTTATGCTAATAATTTTTATGGCTGCAGCAAACTTTTTTTATTATTAACTAGCTGCTCCCTTTTTCAGTATCGGAGGGAAAAAAATTTTCCGCTTGTTTTGAAAGTATTTGCAGTTAATTATGGCATATAATTGGTTCCATTGCACAAAACTAATGCGTGTTGTTGATTGCAATGAAAGCATAGCCTTTGCATATGTGCTCATGTTAGAGAGAGGAAATACTATTTAGTATACTGATATGACTCTATTTCAAAAAATCTAAGACCATCTAAAACTTGAAAATTTGCCAAATGAAAGCAACTTTTTACATTGCTGCACAGAGAATGGAATGACTATGGGTTTTAAATGTCATTTATATTCCAACAGTTTTTATTACTCTTTATTTGGTTTATAAAGAATTTATATGAACTTTTTTGTGAGTTTCTTTTTTTTTGTGTGAATGAACGAATGATGCATATAGTAGTAAAAACATTAAGAAAAAGAAAATTTAATGCCTTAGTCCGATGGAATGTCATGTTACTTTTAATACATAAAAAGCACCTAATTCCCTTTTCCTTGCAAAGAATTTATTTCCACATTTATTACATTTACTTATGCATTAGTGTCATGTATCCTTCTAATATGAAAATGCAAACATTTATCAAATCACATGTAGATATAAAAAGAGATATGGGAAAAAAATTTAACCCCAGAAAAACTTATGCTACCTGAAAAGGAAATTTTTTATGTAATGTGTTACTTTAAAAGGAAAAGAGGAAACAATAACAACAACTACAAAAAACAAACTGTGTGGAAATACGATTGACATCAAATATTTAACAATCAGGCGAGGTGCGCACATACAAATTTATCAATATTTGACGAGAAATGAACAAATACAATCATTTTTTATTCTTTGCTGTGTTATTTGAAGAAGGAAAAATCATTCATTTTGCATCGATCGATTCCCGTCAGAAAAATGAGAGAGACGTGAAGCGTCGCGAAACTTTGTTTTGTGTGTTGTTTTTTTTTTTGGAAAATATTGTTAAACGTAGTGTGTCAATGCTATAAACAACAAAAATTATTATATTCTCTTTTCGATTTTCTTTTTTATTGTATATATATTTTTGGATGCGCTTTGGTCTTATTTCAACTTTTATATATATTTTTTGGCTTTTCCTTGTGCTACAGCATAGAGCAAGTACAGGAAGATTTATGAATCTCGTCTGTTTTTCATTTACATTTATTTGCTTTTTCCTTGCTTCAAATCATTTTACATACCTATAAATGTACGTATGTACGTATATAACTTTTCTATCTTATTCATAAAATATTATATTGTTATCGTAAATAATCGATATCGTTGACATTTCATTCACTTCTATTATTCGTTTTTCCCTCACTCTCTCTCATTTACGTATGTATTATAAGTTATAAGAGATATCGATTATTTTAACCGCCTTATTCTTGACATAACAAGTTAGAAATGCTTAAAGACAGAATCAAATTTTTTAAAGAAGCAGGTTTTCTTATCAACTGTCTGGAGACTAATTTTGAGACATTGTCGAACAAATAACAAGGAAAGCGAAGTTTAAAATTGATTTTTCCTTTTTATCGTTTTCTCGTACATTTTTTTTTTTCCTAACATAAAAGAGAAAATTTATTGTACAGATTTTTTGTTGTTTCCCATATTAAACATCAGTTGTCATAGCTTTTTATACATGTACCGAGATAAGCTTCTGGTTGTTGTTCATTTGCTACTTTTACAATTACATTCTGTTTACCTCCGTCAGTAAATTTTTATTATTTTTTTTCCTTCTCATTTTAAACATAATACTTTAAGTTGTGCTTAACATACTTTGTCTCATGGGTAATCTATAATCAAAAAGGATGTAATATAAATTAATTTCAACTTGCATTCATAACAAGCTTAGTGTCCACATTATCGGTTGTTAGATTATGCATAAATTAAACTTTATTCTTATCTCAAGTTTTCACTTTAAGCCGCTTGATATTTCATTCATTATTAAACGCATTAATGGGAGAATCAACGTAATACTCTAGGGTGTGAGTAAGATAATAATGTATATGAAAAATTAAGCATATGAATGCTTTCATGCTAATATTCCCCAAATGCTTTTATCATTTTTATATCTATACGGTAAGTATATTAAATCCAAATCAAATATTAAATCCATTTTATTTGAAATAAAAATGAGTAAATCAAATACGAGACTGAAACCATTATCGCGATACAAGCATGGGATGCTTGTTTGTGCTGTGAATTTATAATGGAAAATACTCACCAAGCACGAACACTAAAAGTTATTTCATCATTTACTCTTTTTTTATTTCTTAAAATAAAATGTAATACAATACTATTTTCTGTAGATTTGTAAACAAGAATACAAATACTGACATTTTAAATGAGTTCTCGTCAGAAAAAATTAACTAAATAACTCACTATGTATCCTAGCATTCATGTCTGCTCTGTACCAAAGACATCATGTCCGTATTAATATTTTACAAATTGAAGATTGTTAGTGCGCTCCATTTGAAAGGTTTTTTATTACTGTGTCTATAAAACGTTCAAGCTACCATACTTCAATATGCATTATCTGCATACATCAGCATATTTTATTGCTTAAAAAATACGTCAACTTAAAAAATACTATGTAAAAGTTCAAAATTAATGACCAAATAGAACACGGAATTTATAACATTCGATGAAAGTGTTTTGTAGGGTTCGGAAAAAATGTGCAGGGCTGCGCAGCCCTGCGCAGGCCTGCATGTTTCTTTTGTTCTTGGATGCGCATCTGGATGCGCAGGCCTGCGCATCCCATTTTTCATCAAAAAATTTTAATAAAAATTTTCAACAGGATTTTGAAATGGATTGAGGTGTTTTTACATTTAAACTGATAAAACTTAAAATTTCATTCAGTTTTGACTATATCAATAAAAGTTTTCATAGGTTTTTGGTCACTTTATGCGTAAAATAGCTTAATTTCTATGATAAATTGGACATTAATCGAAAAAAAAATTGCTGTCAGGTTCAATTTTAGTTTGAAATCATAATTTTAACTGATATTTGAATGATTTTACAAAATATTAGTTGCACTATTACAAAAATACTATCAAAATTTATTAAAATTAATTCATTTGGCTGGATATAGAGTCTCATTTTTCATATTTTTGCATAATTTCTAATGAAAATGATAAAAAACATAATTTTCTATAATTTTCTATCATAATTGATTGCAAATAGTCTAAAAAACGTTTAGTTATGGTTTATAGTAAAAAAATATTGCATGAAGGCCTGCGCATCCGGATGCGCAGGCCTGCTGAAGGCCTGCAGATGCGCAGGGCTGCGCATCCATCATTTCCGAACCCTAGTGTTTTGTATGAATACAGAAATTGATCCTGAAAGTCGTAAATCCAAGCATATATACCATGAAAGAAATTAATTGGCTTAAAAAGCATCAGACATAGAATCTAAATGTTAATACCACAGTATTTTCATAGAAACGGAAAATCTTTTTTTTTTATTCATTTATCTATAGAGTTTTGAAGCTGAGCTGTATTGTAATATGATATTATTAACAATTCATTTGAATAAATTCAAACCCATTCAAAAGAAACCAAAATGGAAAAATCCTTATTAAAATAAAGCAGAATCCAATTTAATTTGGATTAGCAAAAAAGCTTTAAAAATTATTAAATTTAAAAAGTTTTCCAAAAAAATAGATTTAAAAGAGTATCAGTGCTGCTTTAAAAATTTAATATGATTTATGCAATCTATATATAGACACGATAAAAAGTATTTACATCATAAATCTAACATCAAAAGTTTACTACCTTTGCAATCGAATAATTTTCAAATCATATCTTGATTATAATGTATTAAGCCAGGATTTATGTAAAAAAGATATGTGACTATTTGAAATTAAGCACTTTTTTTTTAGCTTTAAAAATAAAATAAAAAATATATTGATGAGACGCGATAAAAATATTATATGAGGGAAAAATCAATAATCTTGTGTCATAAAGAGGACCTTGTACAAAGATAATCAGAGAAACATTCACTGCTTATAAATATTTATACACATATATATAAGTTGAATAATTTTATGTTTGCATGTCTCAGCGTATAAGCACGAAATCTTATCTCAACAGCAGCAGTTTTTTGCTAATCATTCAGCAAAGCACTTTAAATCTCTCTTTCTTTGCCGTCTCGTTAATGCCTTCGAAGCAGGAAGAAGAGAAATAGAAAAATCAATAATAATGATTTAATGAAATATATTTGAACATAGGATTTTATGCTAGACGTTTTCTTCTGCTCGTTTTCGTTCTGCATACATTTTTTTAAAAACTTTCATAATTTTAAATTTTCGTTTTTAAAGTTCTAGTAAAAATTTAATTTTTTTTTATCATTTTATTCTAAATACCGTTATTTTCATACAAATTTAAAAATGATAATTTCCAGCATGTTTATTTAAAATTTCTAATTTAAAATTTTTTTAAGCATTTTTTCTACAATTATGTAATTTGGAAAATTTCACTATCAAAATTCATTACGGGTTATCATCCTAGTTTCCTATAAAGTTTAATTATTGAAATTGCATAACTTTCTACTATTTTTAAAATCAGGAAATTCATGATTATCAAATAAAACATCCATGTACGTAAAAGTTCTGTTAGCAAAATGGAATTGCAACTTTACAAAATAATTTAGTAATAAAAGACATACTTTTTATTGCCATACAAAAACTATTACATTAAATTGAATTTACAATTAAAATTGTGGATGAAGCAAAAACTAAAAAAGTTGTGGCAGCATCAAAAGTTTGAGAATATTTTTTTCTAGATTGCAATTTCTCTCAGCAAATGTTAGAACTGATATTTTATTTAGGTATTATATACATGAAAAAAAAAGCAAAGTGAAAAAGGGAGAATGGAAGTAAACAGAATGAAACTTAATTGAAACCAGAGGCTATTCATCAAGGCAACAGCAGTAGGGGTAAATGTGAGGAACAAAATTAATATATTTATATTCGGGCAATTCTCGTGGTAGGAAAACATTCACAAAATCGCTATGTGTGTATTTAGCATATAAGAATTGATTGCATGTAGAAATCATATTCTGATCTACTTCATTTTTGTTTTGCTACGTGGAAAATTTTTCATGTATTGTAGAAATGAAAACAACAGCAAACATAACGAACGAAGCACTAATAAATTAAATAAACATGAATTCAATATAAGTTTGTATATTAGTGCTCCCTTATACTCAAACCACAAATTTTTATTTTATGATGGAACATCTCTTATTGTCTTTGAACATTAGAATCAAATTAATTATTACTCAATATTTGGAAATATGATTTATTTTAGTGATTGGACTATTTAAAATTTATTACCCATACATTTTTTTTTCAGATTTCTGGAGTTAGTAATTTTTACTATTTTCACTTTCTTAATGAATATATTCAATTTTATTATTTTAGTGAAAATTTTCACTTCAAATTTTTGTACTTCCATATATTCTTAAATTTTACCTTGTTCCAATTTAACTTTATTCCTCGTGCTAAACTTCATACATGTCATTTTGCTTTTCCATTTTACAAATTGAATAAGAAAAAAAATACTCTAGAATAAATGAATGACTTAAACTGTTAAACATCTCAAAAGTGCAGACCTTTTGTTATGTTCTTTTTTTTATTGTATTGAACTTCTTCGAAACAATTTAATATTATCTTGTAGAGAAATTCTTTAGTCGTTTAAGTATGAAACGAAGAATTGTAGGATAATAAAAAAAGGACATGTCAATCATGATTGATTTCATCCTACAGCAATCTAAACATTTATCGCATAAGTTTTCAAAGTAATTGTCATTTCAATTCGATTTAAATTAAGAAATCTATGAATTTGGAATAAATCCAAAAATCCAAAAAGTAATGTAAGAAAATTTAAATTCGAAAGTAAAATTGAAAATGTCCTTAACGTGACAGTAAGTATTGTGTTGCGTAGTATTATTTTTGTTCTCCTTTTCTCCTATTTTCATTTAATAATTTATCATTCACTTAAAAACAAGATGTGACAGTGAATATAATGTATTTTGGGCAACAAAAGTACAAGTGAGGGGAGGAAAAAGCAAGAAAGAGAGTGAACAGACATAAAACGAAGCTTGGATTTTCGTTTTTTTTTTCTTTCTTGCTCTGTATCACGGAAATAGATGTTTTAAGAATTCTTGTTGAGATGCCTTTGCAAAAAATAATTTGTATATTTTACAAATCTACATTAATAGGATTGAATAATTCAAAACGATGAAAGCCGGTGAAAAAGGAAGCTTAAGAAAAAGCATGCAGTCTTATAAATTTTTTATTCACATTTACTTTAAGCATGGTTTTTGCGTCAATAAGAAATTAAGCATTGAATAAAATTTAATGATTTATTTTCTCTTAAATGAAATTTTATCAATTCAAGAATTGAATTAGGATTAATTTGTAAAGGTGAAAAATGTGGTTTCAAATACTAAAGGTTTTGGTATGCTTAATGAAAAAGTTAATAGACTAATCATTTTAAAAAGTTTTTAAATTACATTTTTTTCAAAGTAAAAACTCTCAATTATCTAATTGTTTGATCGGGGGGTTGATCAAATCAAAATCAATGAAATATTTAAGGTGCGAAGCAATTTAGTTTAATTCAATTCCCAAAAAGTAATTAAAAAGGCAACTGATGAGCAGTAATTGAGGACATAATTAAAAAAGTTTCAGACTTTGATAATGAAAATAAAAACTTAAGCGTAATTTAATGTCTTTATAAAGGAAAAATGCCTCTATCATCAAACAATATTATTGTATATTACATTTTCAGATACGACTCTCGATAATTACAATTTAAAACCGTTAATAAGCGTTTTAATTTCCATGGCGAGATAAAGAATGAGTATAAACTTTATGGAATACTTTATTTTATTGATTTGAGGCACGAAACCCAACAACAAAATGTTATTTATAGTCGGGTGGGTGGATTATGTATTAACATTTGGTCAGCGAGAACAGTCTGATTCCTTTTAAAGTGCAACTTAATTATCGCGTGATTCTATTTCTTCCATTTCCTTTGCCTTCGCAAAGAAAAATAATTAGAAGCAAAGTTACTAAAGTTACTTCCCTTCTCTCATATTTACTTATTCATTCATTCAATCGCATGAAAAAATTTTTCATTTTATTTTATTTTTATGTTGGAATTAGAATGGGGATTATTTGGAATGTTTCGTGTTCATTAAATATGAAATAATTTTTCTTGTATATAAATATGAAGGATTCCTTGTATATTGTGTCATTATATGTAGACATTTCCTATTTTTGCTTAGCTTTCTCCTTTCTTACTTTTTCAATGAAAGAAGTTTCTTTATATTGATAAATGTACGCGACAGTAAATTCATGCGATTTAATGTACTTTTCGCTCTTTCCTCTTTTTTTCCTTTCGTGTTGAATGAACAATACATTATAGCACGTGCAGGAAAATGTAATGTATCTTTAATTTTCCTCTTTCTGATAAAAAGTTCCATAATGTTATTACAATAATTGCATGTCTTATTTATGTTGTGCTCACAATAAAATGTATGCTTTTAAAAACATCGAAATAAGATGAATAGCTTTTGAGTTTTTTTCATGACTGTCAACAATTCTGATAAAAAATTCAATTAATTCAATTATTCCATTTTATAAAATTCGCGTAGCTTGTAAAAAATGCCTAACTCTACCGTCGTTTTGAAATTTTATTTGAAGATTAAATAATATTAAAATAAAATAATATCAGGATGCAACCCTTTTAAATTAAAATCCCTTTATCAAACTAATCTCTTTATATCACAAAGATTTGTCTGATTTAGGTTTGCCTGTGCCTGCTGAGAGTAATCTATTTGATTGTTTTGAAAAGCTGTTCATTATATTGTATTACACAACTTAAATTTGAACTGAATGAAAAGTAGCTATATTCTACACAAAATTATGATGGAGGAAATATTAGAAATAACATTCCGACACTTTTCACTCAAGAATGACGAAACATCAAAAACATTTTTACACAATAATGAAAAAATATGAAAATTGTAGGTTCCAAAGGTTTTTCATGTGTCTATAAGTATTTTTACGTTAATGTTTTCTTAAGGGGCCGTTCACTTATTACGTAACGCAAAAATTCGGATTTTTTACCCCCCCCCCCCCCCTGCGTAACGTTTTTAACAAAAGAATCAGTTGCGAGAACAATAGACCGTAACAAACTCTCGATCCCCCCCCTCAGAGCGTTACGTAATAAGTGAACGGCCCCTAAGGTGTAAAATGTGTGTCGCTAAGTCATCATGAAGAAATTTATAATAAGATTGATCTAGAAATTTTTTTCATTAAATTTTTTCATTTGTTTGTTTACAAACAGAAAAATAGCGTATGATCAAGTATGGTCGAGTATACTTTGTATGAACACATTTATATATCTTGGCTCAAGCAAGAAAAAATCTATAACTTCTTAAAATACATCACTTAACGTACATTGTTTTTGTAATTAAAATAAATTATTGAGAACATAAGAGCAAAGACATTTTGTATAAGTGAATTGAATAAATTTCTGATGACAATGAAACATACGCGATATATTAGGTAACCAAAAAGATTTGATCGAAAGTTATAATCAAGTAATTGCCATGAGCGCTTGTAAGAAAAAAATTTTAACACTTTTAATTTAAGTAATGTTTTATACTCATTCCATTTTTTTTTTTTGCTTCTTTTATGATGAAGATTAAAGAAAATTTCCATACCTGAAAGTGATTGTCTTTGATCTTACAAAAATGTAATTATATTATAAAACATAATTTACCCTAATAAGAAATTTTAATTGCTTGATTAAGAATTTTCCATCTTTTGCTAGAAAATAAACGCATGAAAATATAATGTCAGACTAGACTCATAGACAAAATGGAAACATGAAAATAACATCGTCGAAAAAATTAAAAGCAGAGATTATGTGAAATCATTGTTGGTACATCAATCATTCTATTTTTTCCTCCTTTTTCGCACCCCCTTTCAAGCAGCAACCAAATACGGGAAAAACTTCTATATATCTTATACATAAGTAACGAGAGTCGTTATCGTAGAGAGTATTCAGAATTTGATTTTCAGAAAATATGGCTAATTAATATCGTTTTGTCTACATTTTTGACACGGATTTTAAACGAGAGAATGAGATTGAAAAAATGATTTAGGAGAAAGATGTAAATGCTGTTTAGATACTACAGACTTTAGAACTTGTTTTCATTTCACTCTGTTCTATATATTACATGTAAATATGTTAAAGCGAAAAAAATTTTTGCTTCGCATTTTTTCTCATTTAACTGCTGCTTGCCATCGTTTGTAAAGTAAAATGAAAATTTATTTTCACAGCTAAATAATTCATTTGAAATCTTCTGAATGTTTTTCTTATCATACAGCTATGTTGTATCTATCTATGCATTTTTATCAATGTAACGTCATCATCTACAGTTAATGGCATGTATCGTGATACTGTCAATATTCTGAAGTCATTTAAACATCAAGTTAAATGGCTTTGAGAGCAAAGTGATATAATAAATTTATTCATAAGCAATGCTTAGTACAGCAATTAAAATGTAAGCATTTTCATAGAATATGTACGAGTGTAATTAAAAATAAAGTAGAAAGCAGCAAAGAATGAGAGAAAAAATTTAAGTAATGTAAAAATAATACGAAAAAGAAAATTTAAAACCGCATAAAATATAAAAATACATGAGTACTTTTAAGGAATTAGGGAGCGGATGAAGAAAGGAGAAAGTTATACAAGGATTTTTTTTCCTACACAAATATTTTACTCACACCAATAAATTCAACATTCTTTACACGAATAACCCTGAATAAATCATACAAATCATCAATCAAATAATGTCATATTGGAATTTTCTTTTCATTAATATCCAGCATTGTTGGAGAAGAAAATTACAATTTTTTTTATTGAAGAAAAAGTGTAAAAAAAGAACGAAGGCGGTAAAGAGAAGACAAAATCCTTTCAATAAACTTCATTTTCCTGTCTTGATGCTTTTAACATTGATGAAACAGATTGAACAGTTCGAACTCAATTCATCACATAATATTAAAGGTGGAAGGGGAGAAAAATGAGTAGCTTTGAGATACTTGACAAGATTTTTATCGATTTAGAATAAATAAAAATGATTATACTAAGGATTTAAGGATACTATCACATCACGTTATTAAACAAATATAGCAACGATCATACACGTTTTCATTATCTTATATACCCAGCTTAAATTTTAGTCAGTAAAAATGCACTTAATTTAAATTGAATTTTGAGCATGAGCATTTGAATTTTTTGGAGCAATATCGATTTTACTTCTTTTATTCTTTATTTTTTTTTTTTTTTCTTCTCTCTACATAAAATTTCATAATGAAAAAAGGAACAATAAAAAAATTAAAGGCTTTCTTTATTATTATGCAGTAGAATGGAATGCGTTAAGTAGATTAGTATTACAGATCTTTTTGCTACCTTTTACTCTTTTTCTTACCTAATCTTGGATACATTTATTCTTGAATCTTATTGCCCTATAAAAATTTTACAATAATTTTATTGTGTACTGGTAATGATTAAAAGAATTCACCAGGATATTTAAATTAATTAAATTAATTGTAGAAGAATTTGTAATAAATTTTTTGTTAAGTAGAATTTCATTTGTTATTACTTGAGTTTTGCTTAGATAAATATATTTTTGTGATTGTACATCCAGCATCATAAAATTGTGTATAATTTTTTAAATTTATTTAAAATTTTGTTTTAAAATCAATATTTTTCTCCTCTGCAATTTTTAGTTAGGTACTTTTCAAATACTAGAAATATTCTAATTTTATTAGAAGAATATTTACATATTATTAGAGTTGCATATACATATGTATCATAAATATTTTTGTATCCTCAGAATATAAAATTATTTTTACAAGCTTATTGAGAGATGAATTATGCAACCAATGAAATAATTTTTATTGCTGTAAAGAATTGTGTAGTGTTTGAAAAATTATTAACAGTTTAAAGTTTATCGAAATCAAACAATTAAGTTTGTATAGACTTATTCACAATGAATGATGAAAACGTAAAGTTAAATAATGGAGTTCAGCAAGAAGACTCTTTACCTTTGTTATTTGAACAAAAAACTTTTTTTGCTCTTTTTCTCTTTCCAAGCATCAAAAAGAGCTTTATTTTGAAATGAACGCAGGTTTACTTCAAAGTGGCTCATTTTGCTTTCTTTTTGCTCTTATCAAGATTACAATTTACATGAGTTTTCTGAGGTTTTCAGGCAGGCAACGAAAAATAGAAGAGAAAAGTTTTCCCTCATGCTGCCATATACATTCATATTTGGTTTTAAAGACCAATTCTGTAAAGCATGAAGGTTAACTTTAATATTGAATATACGACCTGAATAATGATTTATGTAATTCGATAAACTTTAAAAATGAAATTAAGATTGTTAAAGAAAAATTCGGATTTTTTAAAATAACGAATAAGCCTTTAGTTATGCGTTGAATTTCAGATTTTTCAGGATCCTTTCAAAAATTTTATCTGTTCTCAATGTTAATTTGAAATTTTGACAGGTTTATTGTTTCATATTTGCAAGAGAGAGGTGTTTCTGGCGTAAACATTGTACGTAACCAACAGAATATAATAAAGTTAAAAAATTTAGTAAAATAGGAAAGTATCATAACTCATAGAGGTTAATTATTGCTAAAAAGCAAAAAGGGGCAAAGAATATTTTCATTCGTTTCTATGAAAAAACCACCCATTCTATGCTGAATGAAAATAAATTCTGATATTGATTTTTGTTTCCTTTTTTTCTTTCAAATGGAATAAGCAAAAAATAGCAATGAACGAGTCGAGTATTTTTACGCTTTTATGGTGTGGTAAATTATACACTGAAAATATATAGCAGAGAGAACTCAGGCGAGAAGAAAATAATTTTGATTATTCTTTCAGTAATTTTTTCGTTTTGTTTTTGCTTTTTCTCCTGCAAAGGCTCTCAACAAATTTTGCACAAAGTATTTTTTGTGTATATGTTCGTTAGTTATATTTGTGAGAAAATAAATGTTATTAAATAGTCACAGTCACGAAAATAGACATTAAAAGTAAATAAGAAGGAGAGTTTATGAAAAAACAGAAACCAAAAGAGCTTGTTAAAAAAATTAAATGAATGAATGAGTGAAAGAAAACTAAGATGAATAATTATATTAGACTATTATTATTTAATATACGAACGGTCATACAGTATAGTTTTGCATGCAAATTTTTTAGGAATATTTTGTTATGAAATTTAGAAACATTTCCTGACTATGTAACATAAAACTGGATTACAAAAAAAATTATTTTTTAACTTTACTCTTAAATACCTAAATTTAAATTAAATCTAAATTCCAATACATGATGTTCCAATTTTCGAATGTATGTAGCTGTATGTAGTTTTGTACAATTATTTAGGTCCTTTTTCATACTTTTTTGTTTAAAAAAAGATTTTGATATTATTTATTATTGCAACTTGAAATTTGCAAGTGCAAAAAAAATTGTTTAGAGTAAATTTATGAAAAATAATGATATTTCATGAAAAAATGTTTTTGTAGCTTACATCATAATATAAATTAATGAACAAAAAAAAAAATAAATAGTAAAACAAATTTAATTTTGCAATTTTAAAGGAATTTATTATAAAATTAAATAATAAATTTTGCCATTTTTATGAGGAATAGAAATTATAAAAAGTTGATTTGTAGACTTTTCTTTGTTGTTTCCGCTAAATTTTCTTTATTATTTACCCTAATGCATTTATTTAAAAAAGTTATTGCATTATGTCATAATAAATGAAGACTATGGAAATAATGTGCAAGTTTACGCTGGCGGGAATTTATAAACAAGAAACACTGCAGTGCAGAAGAACAAAAATTATTAAATAATATTTATTTTGATAATGCAAATAGTAAACAGTAGCACATAATTACCACGCTATAATATTTTAAACTATAAAAGCTAAGCTTAAAAATTATAACACTATAAAATGTAAGTAGGGAAATAAGAATTGTCGAGAAACTTTGGAATTTTCGTTTTTTGCTACAACATTTTACCGTTTAAAATATCAAACTACAATGAACATTAAAAGAGCAACTTTTTCGCGAGCAGCATTCATTAATGTAAATTTATGATTAACCTCTAGCATTTCCTGACTCATATAAATCTTTAAGCAATTTTAACTCTACCTTCTTTCCTCATCCTCTCATGATTCCATCTCTTGAAATAACTGCGCTTGTTTGCTTTTCATTTGCATCAACCGGCATTAATTATAATAATCCACGTTGAGGAAATAATAATACTAGCAGAACCTATAGTCCTTGGAATCAACGGTAACAGTATAAATTTATTCTTAGACGATAAGCAATTAAGTTGATTTAGGAGTTTTGATAAGATTTCAACATTTCTATCAATTATCTACGTGATTGATCAAAATAGCTCTATATTCAACAGTGGACAATAAAAGCTAATTAAAAGTTCCTTATTACGTCAATTTGATTTCATCATCATTATTATTATTATTGTTATTATTATCAACTTAGATGCTAATATAATTGAAATAACTTTCTAACCCCTCTTCTCTATCGTATTCTTCGCTTATTTGCTCATCTTAACAATCATCTTATAATATGAGGAGGATGAGCATATTATAAAAAATAATTTTTAATCTTCGACAAATCAAGATTGCGCTTCGAAAAGTTTTTTTTTTCCTGCATATTAAACTAAAAATAATTAAAGCTTCCCATCGGGCATATTAAAATCACTCTAAGTTTCCGCATAACATTTAACAGAAGAGTACTAGTTGTAATTAAAACGACCGAATACTGAGCAAAAATGCTAAATTGTTCTCTGATGATTTTATCTTATGAATGTTTAAAGCATTATATAAAAAAGAGAAATTCTATCAAAGATGCTTTTTAACTCAGCACGATTTCGCCTAACTAAATGGTAAAAGTTTTCCATGATAAATGCAAGAAATTTTTCTTCTTTAACAATGAGGAAGAGGAATTTTTTGCTATGTATACATAGCGAGGGAATTTTTAAATTTTAATCCTCCTCATTCTATGTTTTCTTCTTATAGAGGATTTTCAAAGAAACAAGAGCAAATATTAGAAAAGTTAGTAAATCGGTTGGAATCAAAAATTTCGGAAAGCTTTCAATAACAATTCGTTGCTCCTTAATCTTTTTTATTATCTTTTCAAGTCTTGAATAAGATTGGAAAACATGAAATGATTTTTTTTTTTGCTGCCAACATTTAAATAATAAAATAAATATATAATACAGTTTAAAAGAGCAAAGTTTCAACGATTTCAAACAGTATTGAATGAGTAAATAAAATTCAAAATGATAAATTGATGATAAATGAGTCGAGAATTTTATTGCTTCTGAAACAATGTGAAACTGATAGATTTGCACTTTGATGAGATTAAATTCATGTATGACTTTATAATTAAATATTTTATAGTCAATTAACTCCATTGACTCATCGAAATATGCTTTAAACTCGTTGATATGAAAAAAAAAAAAACAAAAAGGTTCTCTGTAAAAAGAGACTAAATAAAAATAAAAAAAAAGATTTAAGAGATTTAATTATTTTTCAATTTTTAACAAGAAAATAGAAAAAATATGTTTATTTATTTAGAAAATAAAAAAAGGATAACATCACAAATTTTATATAGCTTCATCGATTGGTTTTATACTTTCATTCTTTTTTGTTTGTTCCTAAATGTAATTAATGTCCTTTTCCTTTTTTATGTCCCCACTTTTTATGGTGATCACTTCCTCCTGCGTAGGAATAAATAAAGTATAATAGAAAAGATATCGAAGAAAAGAAGAAAAAGAAAGAGAAAAAAAAAGTTTTATAGCATTCACATCAAATCTTTAAATTGAAAGTGAGTAGCAAACCTTTCTTTCCGTGCTCTTCTTTGTGACCATAATGTTCCTCATGTCCATCTTCATGCTTGTGTCCGGCATCGTCATGATGATGTGATCCCTTTTTGTGACTTCCTTTCTTACTGAAATGGTCGTGATGTTTGGCTGATTTGTGGTGTCCCTCCTTCTTCTTTCCGCCCTTTTTGTGACCTGATGATTCATGGAAGTGTCCCTCGCCTTCATCAAAACTATGTGTTTAAAAAAATAAAATAACAAAAAAAATAACAATCGATATTCTATTAAGAACTTCCCCGCTTTTTATATGACTTCAAAACAATAAAACAGACTGTTTATCTGAAGTGAGTAATTTTAAAAAAATAAAGCGTGGAAGTGTGAAAAATTAAAATTCTGTTCATTGCAGAAAATCAATTAAATTTCAAGCAATATCATCATCACTAATACATACCCTTCATCACCGTCTTCGTCGAAGAATTTCTTCTCCTTTTTACTTTCATCTAATTTGTGGATTTCATGTTTTCCCGAAGTCTTGTGACCTTTCTTGAATGAACCATGTTCTTCCCATTTACTGCCTAATAACAATAATTGAAATGTTCTTTTTAGGTTAAAAAGGCTTCCATAGTTAAGAAGAATGCTTAATTAAATTCTTGTGGTGTATTCAGTGTTTTATATATTTAATGGAAAAGAGAGTCATTAATTAAGACAAACTTTTGTTTCTTTCTCACACATAAATGTGAGAAAAGGGAAAGTTGAAATCATCCAGATAAATAGATACGTTGATTGAAGGGACTAGACGAGCAATCTCAAGGATCTCAGTTTTATGTATTTATACACATAAAAGAAAATAAAACTAATTTTCATATTTTTTTTTTCGTTCCTTTTTTGATGCCGTTTCTTATTTTTTCTATTTTCTAATATTACCTTTTTCTCCAGATTCCCCCTTCTTTTTCTCATGATGATAGCCACCTGTAAATTGTTCAGAAATTAGTATAAAGCAGTGTTATATGTCAGTTTGAATCAACCTTCATCATGATGTTTTTTCTTATGTCCATCTTCCTCGTGATATGATTTTTTATGGTCTTCTTTATCATGATGACCCTTTTTGCCTACAAAAGAGTATCAATTTATTATTATAATACGTTTACGTATATGCTCTGTATAAAATGTAATCGTTTTTGTCTCAGAAATGGAAAGGAATACAGAAAGAGATGGAAGCAATTTTTTAGATATATAAATGAAGTTGTCACTTGCCTTCCTCATGTTCATGAGATTCTTTATATCCTTTTTCGCCTTTGTCACCATGTGAAGAATGCTCGTCCTCAAAATGATCTTTTCCACCGCCCTTTTTCCATTCTTCATGCTTATCCGATGCTGCAACTTCCATATCATCACTTAAATAACGAGCATTGATTGTTGCAATCACTGCACAACATAAAAATCCTAACAAAATTATTCTTGTTGTCGAAAGCATTTTTTCGTTCCTCTCTCCGTATTGTCTCGTTTTATATATAGAACATACAACAATTGATGTTCAATAAAAATTAAGAATTTTTTATTGTTATTTTCTTTTTTGTTTCTTGCTTTCTTAACGAAATAAAACTACAGAAAGACTCAAATCTCCAAATCAAGTCTCTCTATTCTGATTGAATTCCTCGTATCAACTGACAATATCTTTCTATTTTTGCCAACTATTTATATTGCTCCAATACACATTAATTTATTTTTTGTTTCTTGCTATTTTCTGTTGTCTATTCACTTTTTTTTTGGAAGCCACGTTTCTTTACATCATCGATATTGAAAACTATTGCACATTATTTTTTTTGAACATTATTTAAAGTCTGCAACTGAAAGTTTCATTGATATCAAAGCATTGAATTTTTCGTTCTCCATTTAATCGATTAAATATTTCTTTTTATTTTATTTATTTTGGTTCATACTTTAAAGCAAATCGGTAATATAAAAATTTATTCCACCGTAAAGTTTTGGGCAAAGGTCTTTTGAAAGTAATACAATTAAGTTCCATCCTTAAATTTTAATAAAGTAATCAAAAAATAATTAAATGCACGTGTTGAAAAATAAATTTGATTTTATGGAAGAAAAAGTCTTAAATCCTTTAAGTTGAACTAAATTGTTGACGGTTGTTCTATCATCATAAAGTAAGCATTACAAAAAAAAAACAGTCCCAAATAAAGTTTTCATGAAATTTCATTAATATAGAAATTTTAAGAATGTTTCATTAATTTTTTTTACTACATATTCCTTTTTAATCGCTAAAAAAGATTGCTGCAATACCCACGAATCAATAGACTGACCATGGTAAATTTAATCAATAGTCGTCACACTTATAGATAATTACATTAATCTTAAAAAAAGTGTCATATCAGGTCTTGAGTTTTCTTACATATACAACACCGAATAATTTGTCAATCTAGTTCATAACAAATACAAGTGGGCAATAAAGAAAAGAAGTAGTTTTTTCTTTTTATTCAATGTCTAAAAACTGTTTCCAAATAAGAAATTATCTGTACTTGTCATGTTCATTGAAGTATTAAATTCGTTCTAGATATTTTTAGCGTACTTTTAAGAAATTTGAGCATATACTATTATTTTCGTCTGAATGGTTGCTTTATTCAATGGTCAATATAAACAGGATCGATATTGCGTCACTACAGAAGAGTTTTTCGGAAAAAATTATTGTTGTTTAAGGATAAATTAAAAGAGCGTTATAAACTATAAAATATTAAAGAAAGATTTTTTTAACTTGTTTTCATGTTGGTCTAACTACACATACCTTGAGCACTGTCGTTTAGTTTAGATAAATACATTTTTTCTGCTTGCACACTCAACCATTAAATTAAATTTTTCGAGTTTTCTGTTTTGAGATTTCAAACTATTTTTTTATATCTGTCTTTATACTTTGAGAGAATATCTTATTGAACTGCTGACTAGAATAGGGAAAACTAGAAAAACAAAAAAAAAAAAGAATCTTAAAAATCGTGAAGAAGATTGATAGCTTTTGTAAGAATCATGATATCCGCAAAAACTTTATCATTGTCTTCGTCCCATCTCAATTTAACTCATTTCTCTATCTTTGTCTTTCTCCAGTTCAGTCATTCAGAAAAGTACTATTGACACCTTAGGGAAATACAAACTGAATATAAATTCTCCACAGTATGCTCTCTAATGTTTAAAACCCTAATCTTTATTTAAGTATTTAGTTCTTATGAATAAAATTTCTCTAAATATTTTTAATTACTTGAGAATAGAATTTTGTGGGTGGCACTTTATAGAAAAAAGTTACGGAAACGACTTACAATAAAAAAATTCATTTTCTATTCTTTAGCTTTTCCCCCTAAATTTCAATATGCTTTCGCCAAAGTAGCAGGGAAAGATTTTAATTATTTTCTAATCGCATTAGAAAATTATTAAAAACACATTTAGACAACACGAACGTGATTCAGAAGAACTTACATTAAGAAAAACTTGGAAATGCCAAAGGGCATAATTCAATGTCACAAAATTATGCTTACCTGAAACAAATTTAGCATTATGGTGACACCAGTTGAGCGTTAAATAAAATTTATTATTCACACAATGGAAATTGCTTAGTACTTTTTTTTAAATTAATTAAAACTTTATCCAATTTTTACTTATTTTGAAATAAATTATGTTTAGAAGACTTGAAATTTTTTAAAGAAAAATTTTAAATAAAAAATTATATTTGATATTTGCATTTGTTTAAAAAAAACATTGAAAGTGTAAGGATTGATACATTAGTAAAATAAATTAGTTCCTTCCGCAACAAATGTTTACTTCTTCCATAATCAAATTTATACAAATTCGTTTTATAGTCTCGGTAATTGTGGTTTAAAATTAATTTGGTTTTAACTCCATGTTTTTTTTTTGCAAGAAAATATTTATTATATTTTGTGTACTATAAATATCCTGTACGTACATGCTAAAATTCATTTTAAATTAAATGTTGTAAAAAATGAAAATTATTCTGTTTGCATTTTAATGAATTTGTTGATTATGAAATTATATATTAATTTCGGAATTATAATGTATTTTTTTAAATGAAAATTTTTGTATTGCATTCTATTTTTTATGTTTAATTCATAATAGATATAGAATATTATATTATTTAACCAGAGATTACTGTACTGGGCTACCATATTTATTATCATTTTAAAATTATGTTTTTTTGTGTAGGAATATTTTAAGACAGAAAAAAAATTCTTAAATGTGATAATTGGTTAAAATATTTTTAAAATTCTTGTTTGTGAGTTTTTTTTAAACTTTTTGCATCATTATATGTATTTAAATATGAATATATATTTTTTTAGCTAACACTCATGTGTGAAGTATTTAATTCATTATTGGATTATCACGAATAATAAAATACTCGCTTCATTAAAATTTATTGAATGTAATATTATTGCAAATTATTATTCATTACAAAATAAAATTTTATGCATGCTCAAACAAACAAGTAATCAATACCAAACTGTTTACTATGTATATTAATATTGATTAATTGAATGATGTATGAATTAACGTATGGAAATTGTATGAAAGTATTCAAAAAATAATTCATGTATTAAGTGAGAGAAAACCATAAAAAAATTCATAAATGTTCCCATAACACGGATAAAGATGAGTTATTAAAGGGAATTAATGTCATGTCAATATTAAATAAAGTGAATAAATCCCATAAGAATAAATATAATAACATATATTACAAATGCAATACGATCAATTATGCTTGCAAGATGAATCCATTCATTTTGAATTAATTGAGCTTTTGTACGTATATTAGCTTGAATAATTTGATCATCATCATTTTCCTCAAAAGGTGCCTTTTTCAATTCTTCAGCTTGATTACCTCCAATAATAGTATTAGGTTGTGAGCTGCCAAAAGTTTTTCCAATAAATCCATCCAAAAATATTGCTTTGATTAGAGTTGGTAAAGGTGAATGCTTTCTATTTCGAGACAAATTGATGACTATGACAGATATGATGAATGATATGCATAATAAATAAAGTGTATGGCTGTAGATTGTCACTGTTAAAGAAAAAATAATTGATGTTTAACAATTCATTCACATAAGGTGCAAATTTTGGTCAATAACATCAAAAAATGTTTTTTTTTTTTGTATTATATAAATGAGTTCGTTAGAAATACTGGAGGTAAAAAATGATTGTGTCTTCTTTCAAATGAGGTCAGACAAAACGAGAAAAAATCAATACCTATTATAGGTGAACTAGCCGCTAATATAGGAAGCAGTTGGGAAAAATACATAAGTAGTATGCAAATCATAATGCATGCTAATCCATTGAGCAACAATTTTTCGCCAGCTTGAGGAGGTAACCAAAATGCTGTTAATGTCATAAATAAAACGGCTGCTGCTGGTACAATTGCAACTGCTTTAAACATTGGCGAACGACGACGAAAGTTCAAGTAAAATGCTGTAATAAAATAGAATGGGAAAATAATTGAATTTTATTAGTACAGCATAATTGTAAGTAGAATTATGTGCAGATGTAGTCAGTGCAATTAACTGATTTAATATATATTTAATAAATTCTTACATCATCAAATTATACTTACGTACATAAGTACTATGCAAAATATATACTACTTACTAACATCTCCATATGGCTCAGGACAGCAAGAGTAAAATTTTTCATGACGTTCTGCTGTGCCATTTAATACTTCCCATTCTAAATTATTATAATGTGATTTTGCCTGAATAAATAAACATAGTATAATTTGGTTACTAATTGCTAATTATTTAAACAAAATTTTACAAATTTTATCAATTCATATAATTATAGGTAATATTTTTAGATATTGTGAAAACAATGATAGTAATTAAAGTCGTTATTGGACAATTATGATAAATAATTATGGTAACATTTTGACTTTACAAAAGTTTGTTAAAGCACGAAAACATTCTGGCTATTTTTAATTCTGTTTACTCAATGGTTTAATTTTGTGGAAAACATTAAAGATAGATTACTTCCGGGATTCATTTTGCTGAGAGAAAGGAAGTTTAAAAATAATTTTTCAATTTCATTCAATTGATTTTTGATTGATGGTAAATTTTTCATGCTATATATTTTCATGCATATAAAAAAATTCTTAAAAGTTTTTCATTACATCAATCGGAGTGGTAGTATCCATTTGCAAATTAATCTGGTGAGAATTATATGTCCATGAACCCATTTTAATTTCACACTTTTGTTCATCAAAAGGCCATATCTTCAAGTCCATATTGCAATATGTTTCAAATTTTGCTGTTGGAACCTTGAATGTATAACAAATAAATTAGTTTCTTAATTATCAAAAATCACTATTCCATAATAAATTTGAATTAAGTACAACAAAATACTCTCCCTTCATACAAAATTTTATTATATTATGTTGTTCCAACACAAGGCATAGAATTAAATAGATGTTTGAAAATTTTCTTGTATCATATTACCCATAAAACATCTCCATTGCTATAAATAATCTTATTAGTCTTTGCAAAGTGATCGATAATTTGAGCTTCTGCACTATTATAAACTGTTAAGTCTGGTGTCCATATCTGTAATAACATAAAATCATCGATTTAATGCAGGAACTTGCTCTTATCTTTTGTATTTACATAATATACACATCTTTCATAAAGCATAAAATTTTTGTAGACACATTTAGAATATTCTCCAATTTTTGCTATGTTAACCATTGAAAATGCAAATGTAAAATAAACTGGCTTGATAAACGTACAGCATTACGTATTTATATATTCTACTCAGGTAATAAAATAATTTAGAAAACAAAAATAAATTGTCACATAAAATCTGTATTTCTGCGTGAACATCGTTTAACATTGGGGTCGTACAGTTATTACGTTTGCGATTTAAGAGTGTTTTTGACAATATGTAAAAACAAAAGCAAAATATTTAATGCACATTATAGAAAATTTATGATAAGAAGGAAATTCAAGGAAAAAGTCAAACTTGATGATCCTTTTTAACATATGAATTTGTACTAACCTCATCAGCTGACACATGAAAGTGAGTGATATTATCGTAATCACTTATATTCCATTTTAATTTGTTATCTGTCCACTTTAGTTTAATCCATGCATGAGTTTCTAAAATACCTTTTGTCTCATGCAATTCCATGTGTATTACTGTTAGACTAATATAAAGATTTGTTGTTACACTTGCATCTTCTGGTCTTGCAAATCTGTCATAATTCTTTAACAGACTTGATTTCAGTCTGTCAATATTGGTCTCGCCCCAAACATTATTGACTTCTGAAAAATTTATAAAGACTTTTTAAAATTTCAAATAATCCCAAAAATTTATGTTTTTTTATAAAAAATAAATATTTTTAATGCATTTTTATCTAATAAAAAATGAGAGATCAAATGACTTTGGTCTAAAAATCATACTATAAATTCAATCAAACTACTCTTCAAAAAAACTTTCAAATTAACCATCAAAATGTTAATTTTTTTAAAATGATTAAAAACCAAATGTTAATCCAGGCTCCAGGCTGGATTTATCATAAAGTAAATAAAATAATAAAAAAATCAATGTCAATTTAAACGCATTGTTCAGTTTATTATTTCAGTCTATTAAATCTCACGAGCGTGAAGCTTTTTAACACCATGTGTGTAATTTAAATGTTCACTATTTTATCATTGAATTAAAATTTTTTATTCATTCAGAGCATCTAGGTACTTTTGTTCTTCTTCGAAATCAAATTTGATTGAATATTAATAAATTTGAGCACAACTTTGGTAAGCAATGCGGTTTTATAAAATTTTTAATTCTTTCAATAATTGAATATTTAGACGCCATTCACAATTTATTCCATTCATATTATTTAAAATGTTGTTTGAAATGAGTAACAAGTGTCATTTTATTTAATCAAATCTACTTTGCTTTGGCGGGTTTTATTATAAAATAAATATGCCGATAGTCATTTTTTACGCTGCATTATATCTATTATTTAATTTTAAGAAAAAAAAATTGTTTTTAAAGTTTTGATTGATGTTAAGCATAATTATAGTAGTTAGTTATTAGAACTTTGAGTTTTCGAATCACATTATTAATTTATAAAAATAATAATTTATTGATTAAACTTGATTTTTCATGATTTAGAAGCGTACATAAATGTTAAGCTTTTTTTGTTTGTTTGACCTTTCTAAATGAACGTCCCAAAGCTTTCAATTTAAGTGGATTTTATTAACAAATTAAAATAAAACTTCACAAAAGTGTTTTCCAATATCAAAAGCTATGTTTGTAACAAAACTCAAATACAGGTAACCAATGAATACAAATAAACATCATTTAATGGAATAATAATGGAATTTACCTCCAAAACTATGCAAGGAAAATGTCAATAGCAGAAACAGCAGCAAATAAGCTTTTACCATTTTGACTCCTTTTATCCGCTAACCTTTGAGGTTGGCAATGTATGAACAACTAAATTAAAGCACTTAGAGATGAGTTTATTTATAGCTGAAAACATCATAAAATAATAATGTACTAGATGATGACCATATGCGCTTGAATTGAAAAGTAAATAGATTTATTCAAACGTTCATAATAATGTTTGATCCCCCTTTTTATGCTTCAAATTTCCAGCCTACAGTGTTGTATATGAAATATTTGATGTAATCCTAAGTGACCCAAACATTCTCTTTCCACTTTAATTTCAACAACATTACGCTTGTTTTCATTTTATTTCAGAAAGAAGTTGCTTGTAAATATTTTGCCTAAACGTAAAATACTGTAAACATCTAATCTGTATGGATAGATCCTAGGTGTGTGAGAGAGGAAGATCTTTTGTGATGCTCATTGATCTAGAAAATAGAGCGAAAAAGGAAGGAAGATTGAAAACAGTTTTTTGGTTCAATAAATATAAATCAACTTTATTTGATGTAAAGCAAATTCTGTATAGGAAATTCGCAAATTTTTTGAATGATTCATATCTAGTGTATCGCTGCTTATTTTTTAGAACTTTTCCTTCAAAACATCTTAACTGTCTGAAATTAAAATTTTTTAATCTAAGGTCTTTGAGATCTTTGTAAATGAAAAAGAAGATATTCTAGGAAAAATTGTAGGTAAACAAAACATTTCCATAAAATAACATGAAGTTAAACTAGAAAACTAACAATAAATCCATTTCTAAGTAATCTTTTAATTAACATTCATGTTGTTATAAACTTGTAGTATAGAACATAGACTTATCAAGGACCAGCCAGACAAATAAATCATATATGCTATCATATTGAATAAATGCATTCAGATGAAAGTAATCCAACACGCAAAATCAACCAAAAGTTATATAAAATAGTATCGAATGTTGTATTAATCTATCTGCAATTATTCGGTTCAATTAATTAATTTTACGGATGATTACATCGATAGAATTGGACGTAGTTGAACGTTTTATATTAAGAACAGCAGTATATTTTCCAAACATCAGAGGAACGGACGAACATGCAAATCGAATATTTTAAAACGAATTTTATCAGTCTCATTTTCATTTCACCGTCAATATCATAAAATTAGAAAAATTGAAGTTAAAAAAATAATTGAAACATTGAGTGTAAATACCTAGATCAAAAATGAAGCCTTTATTTTTAGCGCATTTTTGAAAACTTGTTTTCAAAAAGGAAGCTCAATCATGCACTTTGATCGGTCGTTCGGTCGTTCGGTCGTTCGGTCGTTCGGTCGTTCGGGTCCCAATTATCTCTTGATCTAGACTTCGTAGCAAGCTCGGAATTGTTTTAATAGCTTCATTGAATGTTTTTATTCCCGCCGTTTATATTGAAAAGTCAAAAAACACTCATTAAATAGCTTAATTCATCGATTTTTTATTTCAAAAAAAAATATGTAAACAATGCAGGGTAAAGCTATGCTGATGAGAAATTTGAATTTTTTCTAACCGTTAAAAAATTTGAAATTTTTTTGACCGTTATTTCGGATTAAATTTTTTTCTTTTATACACCTTAATTAATTAACATTTAATTTTTTCATACATCATTTTATTATGATTAAAGAAACAGTAATAGAGTTTTAAAACTCGACATTCTTTTCTATTTAATCAATTGCTAATCGCTGCGTCAAAAATGCGCTGAAGACCCTCGATACAAACGAGGACTTTTGTAATTTTTTTCAAATGTAATTCGTTTTGTGAATCAGACAATCAATAATATTAATATTTCCTCCATTCATCTGTAAGAAATAAACTTTATCTTAGTTCTGGATTTTCACATATATGTATTTTGTATTAAAGTCAGCATGAAAGTTAAATATGATTCTTCGTTCAGTACCATAAATAATAAACTGCAAACCCATGTTAGTACAACTTCTCCAAGCACATTCTCTTGTGGTAAATCAGATGAAGAAAATTCCATTAGCTGGTTTCAAAGTGCTATACAACAAAATGTTTTCTTCATAAGGAAGCTCTACAGGTAAAACGTTATTCTGATTGTATCAGTCAACCACAAACATGTTCGCTTGAGAAGAAAATTCAATTTTGCCATATTACGTATGTGTAACTTTTGAAAATTGTGCGGTTCCTTCATTACTTATTACGATTAAAGATAAGGACATCTTTAAACTCTGCTCTCAATGTTCGTTTTTCTTATCTATCTTTACTCGTACGGGGGAAACATAAAAGTTGAGAGAAATTTAACTATGGAAGAAGAAGGCTAATGCTGAGAATTTTTTGCTAAAATTTTAAAAAACTGTCATAATTGAATATCATGAAATAATATTCTAATTCTGAATGAATGCATGTAATAATGCTTAACACTTAAAATAATTTTTATATCTAATTGATATAAATAAATGTTATGTTGGTTTTATTGTGTTTTTTCAATGATATGTACTTAAAAATAAAATTTGTACAAAAATATTCCACTCTAAAATATTGCAAAACTATATTTTCGGTATAAATGTGCCGCAAATTTATGGTTGGGAAGATATTGTTTAAAACTAAAAGTTTTGTCGCATGTGTGTATGTGTAAATGAAATAATTCATGATGATGCAGAAATCTCATGAGACATAAATTAACTTTTTTATTTGTAAATTATCGTAAAGCGTTTTTATCTTCCAAATGTATCATTGCAAATGGTTCAAATTCAATTACGACAATCCGACAATCCATTGCTGTCTCACAATGACCAACTTGTTGTAATCAGATAATTGAAAGAAGAGAATGCTCAAATTTCATTTCTGTTTGTTGAAAAAGAACAAATATCCTCATAATGGCTTGCTACCGACCGAGCTATTCTTTTGTTATGTGGTGATACATATATACTTAAAAGATATAGAGAGAATAGAATAGAAAGAAAGGAAATGAATATAATAACTGAGAGTAAAGCAGTTCACAAATGCAGTTAATAGCGGATAGAGGATTTGAATCAAGTCTCGTACAAGTGGATTAAAACTCTAAGCAGTTTTATTAGCAGTTAATTAATTTTCTTTTTTCTTCTCCCTATCTTCCATTTCGCATTTTATTTCATTTAAGAAAAAAAAATAAATAAAATAAAAATAAAAGAAGTGTATTGAAAGAAATCCTTTACTGCCCTTTTCAACTGTGATTGCTATATGGCAATGAAAAAGACATACAAAAGAGAAGGAATGAAAAATATTGGATGTTAATGGACTTTGAGATTATATTTTGTGTTTTGCTCTCGTTTTCCTTCACTTTCTTATTTGTAGATATCAGTAAACTTTTTCTTGAAAAGGGATTGAAGTTGTAAAAAAGACTATTTATAAAATGGATGTGAATCAAACTTTTGGCTTCCTTGAAAATCATAACAAAAAGTGTAATTTTTCTTTTATACTTATTGAGTGATGTCCATTGAAATTTGTTAAACTATAACTTTCAAGGTAGATCAAAAGAAATTCATTCAAATTACTTACACAAATAATTGGTCAAGTTCTTACAACTTAATTGAATTTGATAAGAAAAATCGAAATACGATATAGAAATAATAAAATCGGTTGTCGTCCAAAATTCTGATGAAAATAGCCAAAAAATTGACGCTAATTACTGTCATCATCGTGATTTATATTTATCGAAGGACTCAATTGGATACTGATAATGTTTCCACATATGAATCTATTTAATAATATAATCGTACGTGAGGATTACGTTACATTGCCATATAATTAGCCATTTCCTTTGACAATAAAATTTATTACCAGTGACGTTAAGTCAGGTGAAAAGAACAGAAAAGGGTAGTGAAAAAAGGGAAAAAAATATACAGGTAACATGAAGCAAAATATGAAACTGGAAAATGATGAAACATATTATAACGCTTCAATATAATGGTAGTTGAACAACATCGAGCTTTTTTTATATTGAAATAACATTCAGCTAGGTAGAGGTGAATGAAAAGATTTCTCCCTTAACTATTTTCATTCAACACCCTGCGTTTTACTTTTCATAGGTATATCTTATATTTGTCAACGCAATTCAAGTCACGATTTTACAAAGAGTGTACTTGATTTGAATTGTAACATCGCACTTATAAAATATGAATGGATGGTTTTGTATGTTTAGGGGTATGGAGGTGGCAAATTATTTTTTCTTTGCTTTCCTTTTCTCCCTCTTTGAATTATTTTTAGTACGTTTTTCGCATGAAATAAAAGAATATTACTAGGGTTTCTGATTGCGGTTTTCGCAAAACCGCATAACCGCACTTTTTGACCTAAAAATGCGGTTTTTAAAAAACCGCGGTTTTGGGTGAAAAACCGCGGTTTTAGAACTTTCTATACTAAAAATTTAGAAAACTTACAAGAAAAATTTTTATGAAAATAATTTTTTTACTTTATTGTTATTTTTTGTTTTTCAAACCCAAAACTCACGAAAAATCATATAAGGCAAAAAATATTAAAATTTGTACGAACAAAATCATCAAAAAATTTTTGTAAAATTTTCGAATATGCAATAATTGACAAAGAAGACATTTTGGTTCGCATGTTAAGGTCTTATGGGTTCGATCGGAGATTGTAGTTTACGATTATTTAAACTCTTGCCGAACAAATCAATGCATTTCCAGAATAGTCCGTCTCATTTCAAATATTGAAGTTTGGACACTTTTTCAATAGTAAGCGTTGAAGAATTTCAATTGTTTTTGTGTAAACAAATTAAATAAATTTAATTAGACTAATAAGCAGCTCAAGATATTGTAGAACTTCTACAAATAAAAGAACTGCAAAAAAATTAATTTTTCCCAAGTTTTGGGTGCAAAAGTCGTGAGAATTTGGTGTACAAATTTCAATATTTGTTTATACAAATTTCAATATTTAAATGTCAAAACGTTTTTTAGTGCTTTATGCTGCAAAAAAAGCTGTTTTCAAAATTGAATAAAAAAATATGGAAACCAAATAAAGTTCTGGGAAAAATTTGGGAAATCAACATTGCTTCCAATGAAAGTTACAGACCATTAAAAAAAATTTGTTCGCGTTGTACAAATTTCAATATTTTTTAACCTAAATTAGATCAAAAAATTAAAATTAAAATTTTAATGTCAATCGAAATTTTTGGTTAGTTTCTCAAGTAGGCGAACTTCATCAAAATTTGAAAAAACAAATATTTGTGTACGAAAATTCGAATTTTGAATTTTTTTTAAAAAATTTCATACATTTGTATGAAAACCGCAAAAACCGCGAAAACCGCGGTTTTTAGAATTATTGAAAACCGCAAAACCGCGGTTCTCTAAAAACGCGGTTTTTCAGAAACCCTAAATATTACAGATTTTTCAAAGATTTAAAATAAACGTCAAAGTTTTAAGAAAAAAAAATAATTTGAATTTTCAGAGAATTTGACTCAAATAACATGTTCACGTCTGAGTGAAGTACTTGCATTTTCATCTCAACTGTTTACACCAGTAACTCCTGAAAACAAGGGGGAGGTAATTTTTTACCATAAAGACATGAGCATTGGAATGAGAGACAAAAGATCGAAGTAAGAAGGTAAAAAAAAACAAGTCATGAACTTCTATGATTGAGAAATTTAATGGATAATTAGGTTCGTTTATGTTATGAGGTGGGATTGGAAAATTGCTACAATTCTGTAGCGATACGAAATAAGAACCACATTTAGAAGCACACAGAAAAATATCGTCTAATTAAATTTCGGTGCGGTATGTGAAGAAACTTAAGAATAGGTACTATTATTGTTATTGCCAAACCTCCTCGATTGTTATCGTACACAATGTGATAATTCTCTTTCTTATCACATCAATATTGGTCTATTGAATTCACTTCGATTTAACGGCTCTATCTTTATGTGGAATAAAATACACACTTGTAAATCTAAGGCCTTTTTAACATTAATGCTATTACGTTGATTGAATATTGATATATTTTGATTGATTTTGAAGGAGAAAGAAAAAAAAGTGTCAGACTCACGTCGCATTTTCATTTTACTTCTCTGTTACTCCCATTCTACAAGAGTGGTACAACATCTACAATTCTGCTATAAACGATTTTTTGTTAGTTAGTTTCCTACCATTATAACAAAACCACAAAAAGTTCAAAACAAACAGTAAACTTTTTTTATTAACTTTGTTTCAACTTTGACCGTCCGTTGAATGGCCTAGGGGGCCATTAAAAAGCTGTCGAAAAGCACCAGCATAAAAAACTATTTGTTGTTAGAATAACAGCTCAATTGAAACCTGATTCGTATTGTTATTAGATATACACATTACTTTATCTCTTTCCCTTGCTCTCATTCATACTAACTAATACAAGTACATAGGCCAATATTGACCGTAAAAAAATACTGTAGTCAAGTGAAACGTAGAATTGGAAAAAAATAGGATTTAAATGTTGTTTTTTTCATTCAAAACATCGAGTAAATGGAAAAAATCAAGAGCAATTAGCTGATAATATTTCATAAATTCTATTCAATTTGATTCAATCAATACATATTTTTCGTAAATTCCTTAGATATTTTACGTAAGTAAACATAACAAAATATCTAGCTAGCTTCATAATTCCAACATTGAGAAATGAATGCAAGAGAAAGAAGTCAAGTTATTTTGTATATTTTGTTAGAAATTATCTTCAGTACGGTTTTTGCATCAATGGCAATAAATCAAAAAGGACATTCGAGCACAACATGACTATAGCATCACTCATCCAACAATCATGATGTTTTTTTTCTTTCATGTGCGTACTCATTTATATAGTTTTCCGTTGTACAAACACTTTCAGTTGAATAAATCAGAAATATATAAAAATAAAATAAAATTGTGATAAAAATAAAGCAAAGTTGAAATGTATGTTTTTAAAATTTAAGTGGGTGTAGCGCATAGCTATAAAATTTAATTAACTCAATGAATTTGAGAAGTTTTCAACTTGAAGTTATTTATTTTATTTCTTTTTTTTTACTAACGCAATTTTTTAAAGCTTTTATTGGAATTCAATTAATTCTTTTTCAGCATTTACACGTGATATTAAAATTTATTTTTATTCGTCAGATTTTTTTTTTAATATGCTAAAAGATCATATTGTGTTTGCATTGTGATGCATACATTTTCATTCAGATTAATTAATACAAAAGAAATAATAGTTTTGTATTCGAATGAAATAAACTATCATACAGAAATGCATTTCTTTGTATAAAGCGATAACGTTTTTCTCCAATTTCAACAGTTGACTGATTATATATACAAAAAAAACATCCTTGTACATGATAACTTTGTTGTGCTTTGTTCATCTGAAAAATAAAACGGATTTTTGTGTTCACTCAACTATGCACCAAAAGTGTTAATCACTGTGAAAATTTGCGTTTCAAAGTTGTGAAAAGAGACCTGTGTGACTTCAGTTGTGCCTTAATATTGTATCATATGCTTGATTTATTATTTTAAAAAGCCAAGTATTAACTAATGAAAAAAATTCAAATTTTTATAAAGAAAATTTAATTCTACGAAGGAACCATGAAATAATATTACTTAAATGACAAATAGCTGATGGTTTGGAAACTGTCTTTTATAATTAAATTTAATCTTTTTACAGTTCATGGAAATATTTTTCCTCATAATCTTTCTTACTACGTATAACCATAGTCATTTATTTGAAATGATTTTTGCTTCAATGATACATTCAGAAAATCAATACATTTTATTGGTATTATTTCCGCTTCACAAAAATTTTATTAACTTATTCTTCATTCACTTGATACTTGACTAAATCACTGTAATAGGGTATCTAAATTTTTCAAATTGACTCTTTTAGTATGCAAGACAGATTTTGAGACTTTTAATTGAGTTAATTTTTTGAATTGTTGATGTTTGTAAAAAAAAATCATCATTAAGTAACTAGGTATTTGAATTTTAATTTACGATAAATAAATCTAAAGAATGTGTTACTGGTGTAACTCAAAATAAATACAAAAAATTTTAAATCTTGAAAACCTTTCAAGCTTGCTCTGAGCAAAGTAGAGATTTAGAAGCAATCAAAAATTTTTCAGAATTAAGAATTATTTGGAATTAATATTAAGACTTTATGCCTTATCTCTCTTCTATTTGATCATATTTAATAAAATCATTTTAATTTATTTAATTGTTCTGAGGAATCTCAAGAAATCTTAATCCAACATTTGGTTGATTAAATAATATTTCATAATCTTTAATAAGGCAAGACTAATCATTTTGCTTTTATGTACATTAGAAAAAGATAAAAGATTCACAAAGTCAATTGCTATCATGATTAATTAATACATCTTCAAATTTTCTTATTTATAAAAGGATTTAAATCAAAAAAGTAATTAAAAAATTAAAACAGAATTTGTAATTATCAAATTAGTCTTTCAGTATGAAGTGCAAATATCACAAATTTTAATTGCTTTTACATTTTAATGAATATTTTATTTGAAACATAACTATTTGTATTTCATACAATTTCAAGGGTAAATTAAATCATTATTACTTTAATAATAAAATCACTGTAATATATTTCAATTTCTTTTAAAATCTCACACTCCATGTCATAAATATTTTGAATAATTCACTCAACTTAAAACCAAAAAATCCCTATAGCATATCCCATGAGCCTGTTTCCAATACATAAGACATATTCAATCTATATATTTGTAATATCGCTTGATGTAAAAAAGCCTGTCTGATCCTAAATCTATCTTTTCCTATGTTTTTGCTTGAATCTTATATTGATTATCGATTATCCCTGAATAGTCGTTATTCTTTCTTCAATATTTTTTTGTGCTATCTCATACGATACTAATATTTTGTAAACATAGAGTCACTTTCCTTCTCCTTTTTTGTAGGCCTCGTCAAATACATATATAAATAATGTATTAAACAGACATTTAGTATTCGATGTAGCATCTTAGTCTTTATAGGATACATATAAAGATCTATTTTTGGTGTATGTGTTTGTAAGTGTTTTTCTCAAGTTCTCACACTCTTTTCGGAAATTTCCAATGTAATTTTCAGGATATTCACAATGTCACTTATTTTCGTCTGCCTGCCTATTAGTGTTATTTCTTCATTGTCAATGTTAAATTTGGTTAAATCGCCATTATCATCTCTTAAGTTATTGTTCCTTTAAGAAAAATTCATAATATCGTACAATTTCTACTACAAAGATTTAAATTCAAAATATAATCATTGAAATGCGCCAAAATTGGAGTTTTACAAATATTTATTGTTTGCTGCGTAAATGGAATAAGTATAGATTTCACCATATATAAGGAAACAAAACAGTTTTATACGTGACAATGTTTTGAATCTTTTTTTTTTGGGCAATTTTGTATTATATCCTAATAGGATAAGTGGAAATATAATAATATCAAAAAAGTGACGTTATCATTGTTTTCTGCTTTCTATTCACACTTTCTTCAGTTTTGATTTCAATTTTTTTGTTCGATTAAAATTTGATTTGATTTACACTTTTGTGAAAAACAAGTTTAAAGGCATGAAAATCTCGTTAGTAAAGTAATTTTTTTGAACTTATAAACAAACATATTAAAAATACTGTGAATATTAAGATCAGTATATAGTTCCCTTTAAACAAAATTCTACGCACACACCGCATTCACATAATTCTTCAGGATTTAAGTTTTTTTTCCTTCATGCTTCACATAAAAAGATTTGTATCCTACATAGGCAGGAAGAACAGAGCATTAAAATTTATTTAAATAATCGAATTATCAATTGACATAGACAAAGAAAAAATATTGGCAATGATAACATTATACTGAATTGAACTGGAAAAGAAAAGAACAGAGAAATGAAGAGGAAATAATAAAGTAGACAAGAGGAGAAATCGAAAAGAAAGGAATGGCAATCTGCAACGTGCATAAATAATCAAAAGATATTTTAAAGTCATTGTCGATAATTTTCCAATAACTGTGCTAAAAGGAAGTTTCTATATTGCATTAAATTGGATACAATAGATTTTGTGATATGAATATAAAAGAGAAAATGTAAAATGGTGGAAGTATCCTATTATCTTTATTGGAATGTTAAAAAGCGATTCACATGCTCACTAAAATGAAGATTGTCACAACCTATCGCTTTCAAATAAAAAGTATTACGATATTATGATCTATATAGTTGACACTCCAGCTGAATAGAATACCCAAAATTAATAGAATATTATGTTCTTGAGATCTAGAAAAGGGAGACAGACTGATAAAATTGTAATAATATGAAATCATAAATGTTCATATTTGTATGTTCATTCTGTCTTTGTTATTGTTCAACTATCTATACTCTTTTATGCTTTCATACTTTTGCGTCACATTTCCGATAAACGAAGTCTCCATACAAGCATACATTCATACTATCAGTCTTTTTTTTCTCTTTTATAAATGTCTAAGTGTGAAAATACAATAATTGATTATGCTTCTTTGAACTTCTTTCCTTTATTTTGCAATCAATAACTCGATTCATTGCGAAATGAAAAGGCCGTAAATGATTTCAGGAAGGAGGAAAGGATCAAAAAAAGAAAAAGAAAACAAATTTCTTATTCGGTCAATATTGATTCACAAACTTTGCGGTCCACTCTATATAAGAATGAATTCTTCATGTCTGCTTCACTAAATAGTAATAAGATAACGACATACAAAAAGGAAAAGAAAATGTTAAAATACATTAAAAAACTTAAAACCTTTTTGAGCAATTCTCATGCTCCATTAAATTTTGGTTGAATTGCTACCATTTTGAATTTTTCAGTTAATTAACTTACAGAGACTCGTGAACTTGCTGATTTTTTAAGTATCTTAAGCTCTTCCCAATGTTCTTCTTCAAATATCATGTTACAGCTACCAATTTTTGAACCAATTTATATCACAATTAAGTTTGATTGATTTTAGTTTGCTTGATTGTTAGATTGCTCCTTTAAACTACAAATCAGTATCAGAAGACAATAAAATGTAATAATAATGTGCCAATTTAATGAAATTTCATTTGCTTCATGTCTATCGTGTCAGCGATAAGTGATTTCGTATTTCCACTTTTAGGGTTCTTTAAATTTCAATATAATTTAAATGAAATATGATTTTCGTAATTTTACGCTCACGCTCATGAGATGATATAAAATTGTAGATGTGCTAAATATATCTACATTTTATATCATCAGAGCAAAGAAGCGAAAATCATCAGCATATTATCTTTGATCAAATAATCTTTAGGAGGTAGCATTAAGAAAGTCATTTAAACAGACGGTAAATTCATTAAGGTTGGAAGTGCTGAATGAAGAAAAAATATTATTCCTTAAATTGGGACTAAAATTTAAAGAGATATGGAGGAAGAAGAAAAAATATCAAGAAAAATTCAATATTTAAGGCAATAAAAGGAAAGAGAAAACTGTCTTGTACTACTTGTGCCTGTTATTTACAGCTTATGAAAAAAAAGACTTAAGAATACGTCCCTAATGGAAAAAAGGTAAGAAAATTCCATTAGCAAAAAATGATTGTGAAATTGTAATTGGTTTCTTCACTCTTTTTCTATGCTATTTTTTATTTACAATAAATCTCTTTTAGTTCCCCCCAAATTTTCTCTATCAAAATTAGCTTTTTACATTGAAAGATTTTCCCAAGTTACCCTTTTTTCCTTGTTAAATTTACTTTTTTTTTTATTTTACGTCAACCAACTCTAACCATTTTCATATGACTTCCCTTTTCAAACAACTTTTGATGGAAGTATTCAAATTGATTTTAGAATGTTCTTTTAACACTTTTTTGTCACAATTTCTCATGTATTTTATTATTAAAGATTTATTCAAATTTATTTTTTTTTAAAAGCACATTGATGCACTTAAAATATATATTATTAATTTTTTGACATCAAAGCATCTCATTTCACTTTCCCAAGATAACGTTATTGACTAATTGTTATAAATATGAGAATAGCCTTATAAACAAACAAAGAAGTACTAAGAACTCTTCGAGCAAAGTGTGCACAAAATTAACAAAACGGAAGATAAATAAAAAGGAAAAGAGAGGGAAAAGAAAGAAAGAAAGAAAGAAATTCACAATGCAAATTGAAAATGGAAATTCATTTATTCATTAGAATACACAGATCTCGAATGACATTACAAATCCAATGAAATGGAAGAAAAAGCAAAGAATGCATAAACGTGAATGAGTTTTTATATAGAAAAAATACAAAAGTATGCTAATACAATTTTTTTTTTGTCAATAAGAATCATAAGCTTACATGAGAGCAAATAATCTGAGATAATATTAAAAAATAAAATTATCAAAAATTAGACAAAAAACATTTTTATTTTATTTTAATTTTTATTAATATGCCGTCTTTTTAATAAAGTTTTTATAGATAAAAATGAATGTTGAACTTTCAATGTTTTGAATCATCCAAAACATTCCGTAGCAACATAAAAACAATATTTGTGCTTTACAACACGTTTTATTTTGTAGCTTTAGTGTGGCGCTGTTCGGAATATCACAAATTCATTTGTTTTAAAAATATTTATTTTTTAAAAAGAAACCTGTGCAATTAATAGCAATAAATAAGTGCATAGCTTTAGATTTTACAATAATCATTTGTGTACTTTAAGTTTTATAAAAATATTTTAGATAAAATAGAAATTAAAGGTGAAGAAAATTTTAGATTTTGTAATATTTACGTGGACATTGTTGCACATTGTCGAGCACATGAAACATTGAATTTAAAAATTGTGTCGCATAACTGTTCAAATAATGCATGAACAATAATTAAATTTCATTTCAGAATGGCAAATTACGAAAATGACCAGCAAAATTTTTGGAACGTTCCACCTAATCAAGGCGTTCCCTCCTCGAATCAAGATTTCAATTTTGAAATGCCTGACCAATTTGGACAGGAATTGTAATATTTTTTAAGTTCAAAATAATGTTAAGCTTTCTAAAAAAATTTCTTTAAATTAGGAACTTTCAAACATTTGATAACACACCACAACAGCCAAGTGCTCCATTGAACTATGCTCAGCCAAATTATCCAAGTAATCAGCCAACTTTTTTCGACCCAATGCAATCATATGGACAACCAGATATAAATCAATCAAAATCATATGTAGGAAATGAATTCGAAGATGAGCCACCATTATTAGAAGGTAAGAAGCTAAAAAATCAAAATCAATTTATTCGTCAGAAAATTTTACATTCAATATTAATGAAATTTCAGAATTAGGCATAAATCCACAGCACATTCTTATGAAGGTAATGTACATAAAAATCTATAAAAATGTTTACATTTCGTGTAAGTATATTGATATATATAACATTAAATCTAATAAGATTAAATATTTTTCAACACAATTTTCGGCGTAAATTGATCCTTTTATTCTATTTTGCATACATGTATCGATGAATAATTTAAACATATATACCTTCTTACAGCATCGATCGATGCTGAATTTTTAAATAAAAATAAACAAATTATTGGAAATTTGTAAGCGAGAATTCATAAATCGATTTTGTTAACAAATCCCTCGATATAGCTAAAATTGGTTTGACATCTCCTTGTGTAATATTGTAACTTACTGAATATACTATTTAACGATTTCAAAGCGGTTTTATTTTTGAATAAAAAATAAAATCCGAGCATTAAACTGTAAATACAACATTTGATCGACTTTTCAACGCGATGGCGCATTTGAACATTCATTCAGGCATTGTAAATTCAATGAAACTAATCTTAAATGGATAATACTTTCAGATTGCCTGTATTTCAAAGTGAAATCAAAACTTTTAATTAAGCTTTTTCGTCGATCCAAAAATGAACAAAATGAAAAAATCAGCTCAAGATTCATTTCTGAATACGCTAAAACATTCAAAAAGTAAGAGAAATGAAAAAATCGTAAAGCTCTATAATCCGAGGCAATTTCAATCCAATCTTCTCAAACGCTAAAGTCAAACGAGAAACGACGAAGAACGTCAAGGGGCCGTTCATAAAGTACGTTACGCAAAAAAATGACTTTTTAGACCCCCCCTCCCCCCTTGTTACGCATGGTTACAAATTGTCAACCCCCCCCCCCCCCTGAACGTTCAAATTTTTTTTTCATTTTATAAAAAATGTTGGTATAAAATTTTTTTAATTTTTTTTAACTAATTTTTTTAAATCCAATACAAACTTTATAAGAAGATATCTATTGAAAAAATACTAACTAACTTTCTTTAACGTATGTATGAAAACTAAATTCACATGATCAAAATATTACAAAACCTAAATTTTACATTAAATTTTTTATTTGAATACTATAAAATTATTATTGCTGATAGAACGTTACATTTTCAAATACCCCCCCCCCCCCTTGTTACAAATGGTTACACTTTTTCGAACCCCCCCTCCCCCCTAAAATGCGAACGTACTTTGTGAACGGCCCCCAAGAGAACGGAGGAAAAAACTTTGATTGAATTTTAAGTGAAGATTTATTTTATTGTGTTTTCGCTTTTTTTTTTCATAAGAATAGAAGAACATAAGCGAAACATCAAGTAATATAAGCGATTCTTCAGATAAGTAGAAATTTGAAGAGAATCAATCTTTAGTTCTTATCGAAAATACTTAAAATATATTTAAGACTTTGATAACTTTTGAACTATGCTGAGTAGTACTTTAAAAATTATTTTTGTACAAAATACAATTTCGATTCTCTTTTTTTAAAATCTATAATTCAAGCTTATTATTTACATACAACATTTTCTCAAGCATAACTTTACGGTAAATGCCTGAATCTGATAAATTGAGAAGTCTATAAAAAGAAGTTGTTCGTGTTAATATTTATTAGAAACGCATTCGATTGAGTGAGTTAGGCAGTAAAAAAGGATGAAAGTTCAATATTATATCTCTTTTTTTTGCAAAGGAATATCTATTTCTAACGCTTTATGAATGCATGATTGATTTTTATTCTTCTCAAGAAATTTGATTCCAAAAAGAAGAAATGTATAAAATTGATAATAACAATATTCACTTATAAAAGGAGCGGAAATATCAAAACATTTCTGTTACTGATAATATTCTGTTTTCAAAGATGAGGAGAAGAAAAGGAGAGGAAGATTTTTTTGCTAGATATAAATTTAAATTGGCTCTGTGACTCGTAAAAGGAAACATGATACAATATAAAAATATGAGAAAAATTGATGGGTGTTTTTGTTATTTTCGTTATTACATTTTTCTGTTATTAATATGAAAAAATCTCATGATTAAAAAATAAAAGGCTATAAAAATTTTATCTTACTCTATCCTATTCAGCTTTTCGGGTCGTCTGTTGATTCATTTGGCTGCTAGCTAAAAATTAAGGATTTTATTTACTGATTTAATTTTCTCTCCATTTTTCTTCTTTTTCCAACTTTGAATACAAAAGAGAAGAAACCCTCCATCATATTATGCTTTCTCGCGAGAAAAATCACTTAAGCTTTATCCACCCTCAAGTTTCCAATGTCCATATTCCTATAAGACATCCTAATAAGATCATAAGATGGAAAATCATTCAGATTATGATGCAAAAAAGAGCGACAAAAAAAATTATTTTGCTGTCGAGAAATGGCTTTCCTCTTGATTTCAGGGGTACATATTAAATTACATTAATATTTTATCCATCATCATATTTTCAATTTTTCCTTATTCTTCCTCCAATTCTCCCACATCTATGTCTTCTCTCACTCCCCATTATTATTTATATCATTTGCTGCGTTATTCACAGTAATGAATAAATTTAATCGCAATATTTGTGACAGAGAAGTGATTTTTCCTTACGTATCCGAAAACAAAGACGATACATAATAATGTGGGTGTTGAAAATTTATGAATTTAATTCCCCTAAATTATGCATCATGAAAAGCTTTGTGATTAAAACTGCTAACAGAATAATTAATTTATGTACACGAAAAGGAGGAATTAAAATGTCGAAGTCACTTTATGTGTGTTTTATTAATGAGCAAAAGAATATGTTAAAAGCAGGCGAAATTAACGAAGTTTCTTTTTTAACCTCAGAAGTATTTTTTTGATTAAAACTGAATAAATCTTAAGAAGTACATGCTACACAATCGTAATAACAAGAGCTTAAAATTGTTGATGACTTTTTTTCCTTCTGGCATGCTTTTTATACAAATTAATAAAATATGCTGCTTCTGTTATAACTGCTTTAAAAATAAAACCTGTCCTTTAAACTTATGACATGGGAGAGACGAAATCATTTTGGGTCAAGAATCTTTTTTAAAAAAAGCTTTATAGCTTAAATATAATTTTATTGTTTTTTTTCTATTCCTCTCCCATATTTCTTTTCAACACTCAATTTTTTTCAACAAAGTCAACAATGTAGTGTTTCGATCACGTTTTTAATTAAGGTTTAAATGGAATTTTTTTTTCTTTTTTTTTCATTCTCTTGTACCCTCTATACTCTTAAAGTTTGTGTGTGACATGTTTGCATTGAAATGAGACAGACATTTAAGGAAGTATTCTTGGATTATTATTATTATCATGTTGAAATGAATTAAAAGTGAAGCGTGACGTAAAAGGGTTAAAGGACATTATAAGCATAATGAATTTCTGAATAAAAATGAGCAATAATCCTGAATACATTGCTCGTTAAAACTTCTCATTTTCATATCAAATGTTAATACTTTTAATGTATTTCAAAGCATGTTTTGCTTTGTTGTAATAGCTTTCTCATGTGTCTTATTTTATGACAGTTTTAAATTTATAAAAATATTGAAAAATATTTGGAGTTTGATTCAATATGTCTTCAGGACAAGTTTAGGACATGTTTTTCCTACACAGAGAACAAAAGCAATTTCATGGACAGAGCTTCAATTACATAAAATCGTTTCAGTACCTTTCAGAGGTCATGACAACGTACATACATTAATATCTTTGAGCGATTTTTCAAAATAATTTAATACGTTTTTACGCTTAAAACTCTACATTTCTTTCAATTCGCAACATAAAAACATGCATGAGAAAATTCACAGGTGAAAATTTTCAAAAAAAAAAAAAAAAAAAATCATACATTTTAATAAAAAAAAATTTAAATTAATTTTTTCATGTTTTAAATTTTTATCCTTTTACATTCTTTTACACGTTAAATGAATGAATTTTGTAAAATTTTCCAAGAAAATTTTATAGCGATACTTATGATATGTGTGGTCGTAGGAAAAAAACTCATACATTCACAAGCATACTCAAAATGTGTGAATTGATGTGAATGAATAAAATTTTAGTGGAAAAAAGAAAAATCCCAATAGGAATTTAGACCGATTTCAAATTGCTTCTTCAGCTACTTGCTAAAGCTTTATGTATGCATACTGTTTATACGGTGTGTTATAACATAAAAAAACATAAATGTACCCATTTCATTTTTGTTTTTCTTTTTCTCTTCCTTTTTTCGTTTCACCATCCTAAATAAATATCTTTTCTCCTTCTTTTCATTTTTCCTTTCTTTATAAATCAGTTGTGAAGACAGGTAAACATAGTACGAGTTTTCACTTTTTTCTGTTTAACTGAACCATGGATTTTTTGAAGAATGTAACTTTTGACCCATGCAAGTAACAAACTTATGCAATGTAATAATTCATTATACGTAAATCCTTGGTTTTGTAGTTAAATTGTGTTGTTAAATGGGCCATATCTATCATATGATCTATGTACTCGTATTTTAGAGACATTTCACTTTCATAGCACCTAATAAATAAGATTTTATCCTTATGATTCTTGTGATGAAAAAAATATTCAAAATTGAAAAAAAAAATTGAAGAATTTCTATTCACTTATAAAATAAAGCATTTACGGAAGAATTCTTTACGTGCCTCCTTGAGTATACTCATAATGTGCAAAATTAATTTTGATTAAAAGTTTGAATTTTGACGTCTACACATTCATCCGAATGTTATAATCGTAATCTTTTACCTAAATGTACATATTTATATGGAGTGTACATGTCTATACGCATCATGTGTGTAATAATGTTAATTGAATTAAGGAAGTGAATGCTTTGCGAATATATTCTCCTTTTCCAACGGTTAGTTATTTCGGTACATTTTTTTCTCGTCTAAATACGGCAACATGCTTCAGCAACATAAAAAATGATCTCATATATCTATACCAAAATGAAAAAGAAGGATGAGAATGAAAAATATTAGATCCTATTATAACAACCATACGCTACTTTCAAAGCAAAGGGGATTAGGGATTTCGATTTGGTTCGACGATTTTTCATTTTAGATTTTGCCATTAATCGTGAAATGTCTAACTGTTACATAATCAAAAGACTTTTTGTAGAAGCATGTTTATATGTGAATAATAAAAGTAGGGAGTATATTTTTATTTAAAAATTTAAGCAATATCTTAAAGCGGAAGATGAAAATTGCCTACATGTTTTCCTTAATTTTTTAAATTTAATATTTTATTTTTTATTTATTTACATTTCCATTCACAAAAACATTTCAAGATAATATAAATTGAGTTTGTTCTGTGACGTGGATAAATAAAGATAGATAGAGTTATTAAAATAAAGCATTAATCTCAACATCCATTAAACACTATAAATACATTAATATTTATTAGGAATAAATGTCATTTAAATGATTCTAAATGTACATACAATCATGTGGCTTTAGAGCAACGGATGACAAATTATTAAAAATTTAAACTATTTAATACACTGTTTCAACACATGTTTTATTCATAAATCCTGTATTATATTTGATTCTCGAGAACGTAATTAGTGTAGTAAAGCATCTAAATCTGAACAAAAAAATTCACTATAAATTTAATTAGAGAAAAGATACAGTCTCTGTGATAAATCCATTAATAGCTTTCTTCATTAATCTATGACTCATTAATTCTGCATTATATCTCTAGTTCTTATCAATATGTACTCATCACATTTTCTTTTACTTATTTAATGGCATATGAATGTGGAAAAAAAACTGTTTCCTTATGACCTTTTTTTCAGCTTTCTTTAAGTAGTTACAAGTCATTAAATGCATCTTTTGTTAATGATCCTCGCTCACTTTCCACTTGAAATGCATTAAATAGCATAGGTTATGTTTATCCTCATCTCATCTATTTCATCTTTTGACTTCTACTGATAAAGATCTTAATAATTTAAATGAAGAAGAAATTTCAAGCACATAATGCACACAAAATTATTTTTTTTCCTCCCCATTCATTCATGTCCTTAAATTGAATGCTTCTTTTAATTTGGCAATCTTTGCTGTTGCTGCTCTGCTGTTGCTCCGAGAAGGTTTCATTAAATTTTTAATTAAAAGTTCTTTAGGTTTCTTTCAACTTTTTATACTTTTCTCTTTTTTCCTCGCTTCCATATCTTGTTATTTTCTTTCTCGCATGAAGTTTTTGCTCTCTTTATAATATTTATCAAGGTAAACAAGCAACGAGGAACATTTTTCAAATGAATATGTGAAGTATGAAACTCTTCTTTCATAAGCTCGATTTATTATGAATTCTTTGAGCTCTAAATGATGCAAAATAATACTTTAAAATTTCAATATTAAGAACATAAAGGAAGTTCTTTTGCTTGTCGTGCAAAATGAGAAAAATAATAGGAATAATAATTGGCCGTTTAAAAATGAAATATTTCAAGTATTAAAGGCATTACTATGCTTTTTAGCAGCTAGTATACTTTAAATTTGAAACATTCTTACAATTCAGAATTGCTTTTAAAAATTAAATTATTATTTTTTTTATATTTTTTTTTTTGCAAGTTTATGCGATCCAGACTCCTTTTAAGAAAGCAACTTTTCATTAAATAAGAAAGACTATTTTAAATTGTACTCTACCTCAACACTCTTTTATTAAATTAATGCTTATAAATGATGTTAAAAGACCGTTTGGTGATATTATTAAATAGAATAAAATTTAAAACTTTTCATCCCAACTTATGAAAATTTTTAACTTCCACGCATCGCGTGTAAGTTATTTTTTTAACATTTTTTCGTACACCGAAAAGATCATTCTTTATAAAAAAATTAAGTTAATAAAATGCGTCACTTCTATTCATTAAATACCAAAATTTAATACTGATGCTATGTGTCACATGTAAAAATCACTAAAGTTGAATGAATGTTATCTGAGAAAGCAACATAAAGTTTTTAATATTCAGATGGTAAATCGGATTTGATAAAAGTTTTTTTGTTGATACTGTGATGAGCATGAGAAAAAAATCGAAGGAGGAAAATTGTTATTACTAGCTTCAAGCTATTCATTTGATATTTTCATAGATACACATATAAAAGTTTGATTTTGACTTTCTATATCTCTTTTTTGGAATTCTCAGTAACATTGATAGCAAACAATACTTTCCTCATTTATATTGAAGTCTCATATGTGTATAATTTGAAATTAAAATCTGAGCACGTATTATCTAATAATATTTCATAAAATCGCTAAGATTCTCTCCCATTCACTCACTTATTTTGATGTCAATACCATGCCGATATAATGACGATGATATCAATAAAATAAATAATGAACTTTCGTATATGTATGTGGGTGTTGATAAAAAATTAATAATTATTTATCAAGTGCCTTTCATGATTTGGGATCTACATTTTAATAATTTTGGCATTTCAATTTTTTGCTTATTTAATATTAAAGTTAACAGCAGTTCAAAGTAACCATTTATTTTTTTGTGACATTTCAGACACTTTCTGTTTTGAACCCATTCAGGACACCGGAAAAGGAAATTTTTGATGATACAGATCTTGCAGGGCCTTTAGTATTTTGTATGGCTTTTGGAGGCTTTCTATTACTTGTAAGTTCACAATACTTTTATATACTTCACTATAAAACTAAAAAATTTCAATATTTTAAATAAATATACAGTCAGGAAAAGTAACTTTCTCATACATCTATGGCATTGGCGTTCTTGGATGTTTGGCATTTTATTGCTTGCTGACTTTAATGGCTGCTGCAAACGTCACACTTGGAGCAGTTATTTCTGTTCTTGGATACTGTCTTTTACCTATGGTCATTTTATCTGGAATCAACGTTCTTATTACAATTCAGTAAGTAAAGCAACAACTAATAATAAAATTCTTTTGTTGCTTACAAACATACTTTCTATTCAATAGAGGAGTGATTGGAACTGCTGTCTCATGTTTCTGTATAATATGGTGCGCTGTATCTGCATCAAAACTTTTTGTCACAGCACTATCAATGGATCATCAACAAGTTCTGGTCGCATATCCTTGTGCACTTTTATATGGAGTTTTTGCGCTTATAACTATTTTTTGAGAATTTATGAATGTTAATTTATTTTATCTTTTTATAAAGTTCTTATAAAAATAAATTCTAACTTGTTTAGAACTTGGAAAATTAAAGATATAAATTTTAGTTTTTTCATAGGTTTGAAAAAGAAAAAAAAAACGAAGACCATCTTAATTTTAACCATTTTAATCTCAAAAATTAACCACTTTTTCACATTTGGCTTCATTCAATTTTAATCCTTAAAGAAATCCATAGAACTTGAAATAAGAACATGTCATTTCTCAGATAAAATAATAGCTCTTTACGGTCGAGTTAACAATTGAAACTAATTTAATTTCAAGTATCTATTATGATCCTTTTTAATTGATATGGATATATATAACATTGCATGAGCTTCTGGGATTATTTTACTTAATCTTAAGAATGAAAGTTTAATTTGCCGGAAAATTTTGGAATTATATCATTACACGAGCTAAATTAAAGTAAAATAAGTTTTAAAAAATTTCTACTAGATTCATTGGAATAAATTCCTTCAAGTCGTGAAATTTTGGTCACTTTGATAACTTGATGAATATATTTTTATTTGCACAAGTCATAGAAACTGACATTTTGATTTTAGAACATGTTTTTATATAAAAGAAAAATGTGCAGTATATAACTAAATGCGAGAACAGAAATTCTGTGGAAATAAAAAATAACAATTCTTCATTTATGCTATCTCGAAGGGATGGAGCAGAAAACAGGTGCTTTTGACTGAAAAAACTGTTTTTATGAGTTGGTTGGGACATGAATTATGTTTCTTATCGTATTTTTTTTCTTCTTTTTTTACAGATGGCATGATTCCGAAGAATAACACCATCATACTTTTTTATATTATTCTCTCTTGTTTGATAATTTTGTACTATGTCTAAAAGATGTAATAATTTTTATTTTTATGAAGTTTCTTTTTTCCGCTTTGATGATACTTTTCTTTTTATTTTCCATGTTACATCTCTTTTACTTACTCCCTGTCAAATATATGAGATTTTCACCTTCTTTACAAAACCACTAAATGTCTTTTCGAAATTGTGTTCGCTAAAAAATGAGAAGAAGTAAAAAGTTTAAACTTTAAAATTATAATTTTGTCCATTTAACAATTTTTAGAAGAAAATCTTTTTTTCTGCAGTGATGGTTGGATTAATTTTTTATTAAAAGCATTTATCCCAAACCGTGTCATTACATTTATTCAGATGTATTTCTGAAATGCGCTCCATTTGGTAATGATTCAACATTTTAACATCTTCTTACATCCATATAAATAATGCATAAAATCTTATGATATCATTAAAAAAGCAACAGCAGTTATAGTGATATATGGCGTTTCCTCGAAATATGCATCATCATACCTTTATATGAAGATGAAAATCTCACGAGCATCTAGAATGCGTAAGAGGAATTTCAGTAGTCAGTTCTAGAATTATTTATCATCATATCAAGGCAAATAGAGCAATGCTAGTAATTTTACTCGACAAAATATGTCAGAAACAAGGGGAATAATAAATATAAATGGAACGAAAGAAAGGAAATTAAGAAAGCGAAACAGCACAAAAAGTTTATCGCTTAGTCTTATTTCAGTGAAAGTGCCAACTGTCATTTGTTATGCGGTTCTTAACGTTAATTTAATAATTTGGTACACAAACATCACACAAATCAAGAAATCTCCCCCCGAAGCATTAGTGATGAGGAATGAAAACGAAAAAGCTCAACAGCAAATTTCATGCTCAGAAAAATAGCAAATGAGGACAAAAATAATTGTCAGTACCAACAGTTAACTTTATTAATTTAAAGTCGTGAAAATTTCTGATATTTATGTGTTGTTCTAATATTTTGTTGAATATATAATTAGAACCATACTGTATGTACATTACTTAAATAAATAGCGACAATGTCGTAGCCACAAATGTTGATATTACTCAATTATTATATAAAAAAAATGTAAGATAAAAAAAGTAGTCATTTTATGTCGTCATGACTGCTTATATTTCTACAAATTTTTCTATATCTTTGGTATTTCTGAAATGTTTATATACATCTGTGTTTATATAAATGCACTGTAACACTTGTTTCATTTTTTTGAGGGTTGATTTTGATTGAGTTACGATAATGAATAATTCATGAAAAAGATTGCATATATATTTTTTATTTTTTCTTTAAATCGTTTTTCACATTCTGTATTTTTTCTCTTTAACTCATCAACCTTCATCAACAAAATATTTCTGACTCAGTTAAAACAAAAATTTGAAATTTTTTCTCTATTACCTAGGTATTTGTAGGGAATGATTTCAGTAATTTGTATTAATATTAGAATTTTAGAAAAATTCGAATGAAAATGATTTGTGACAGTTTTCAGAAAGTTATTTGGAAATTATTTTTTTATTAAAATTCTGTTTAATTTCCAAAGCAAATCTCTTATACAGAAGCTTGAAATCGATTCCACTCAGTTTAGAGAGTTTAGAGAGAGAGCAAAAAAGTTCTAAAATCAGTTTTCAAAAATGTTTAAATTTACTGAAATATGGTTCAATGTAAAAATTTTGTGTAAAGAATTGAGGAAGTGGTAAAATCAGGGGTGAATCCTATAAGTCTTAAGTCCACAATAAAATATATAGTGCATGAACATTAACATTTATATTGAAAATTCGATTGGTGGGTTTATTTTTTAATGTTTATTTTAATAATAAAATATTACGCAGAACATACAAAAATCCATTTTGTATCCGTTTACTAGTAACCTGAAATCAAAGTTTACTTACTGACAGCTTAAAAAATTCATCTGTTAAATTTCACATGGAATATCAAATTTGATTCGAGTATCAATTCTTAAATGAAAACATCAATGATTATTCCACAACATTCAGCCAATGGATGAATATACGTGTTAGCTTCCGCGCAAGCTCGGAAGCTGTTTTAGTACACTTTGAAAATTTTGTCACCCAACCTACAGCTTACCTATCTGGTCGAGAGGTAATGGTTCATATCTCAAAATTTAGGTATTTTGGTCTAGTAGGTGGGAAATTTAGGCGGAATCTGCGAAATTTTATTTTACACCCGTGGTGCCACTTACAAGGTTTCCATACAAAACCCATAGAAAACTCATTTTTGCTATAACTTTTTTTAACAGCACTAAAATGGAAAAATTCTGGTACTTGAAATGTTTCAAATATTTTTTAGAATTTTTTGGTACAAAAAACCAAATTTAAGAATCTCATCCTGAACCAGCAGAACATGTATGAGATTATTTAAAGTGGGATTAACTTTGTGGTTGGTCTGGTGGTCATGGGTGGGGGAGATTTGGGATAAAATATTTTTTATAAAATAGCCCTTAAAATTACCTTTCCAATGATACCAAACATGACCCACTTTGGTTAAACTGTGAGTCAGGAAAATTAATTCAAAGTTTTAATTCGTCGGATTTATTTTAATCCTTCCCTATTAATTACGTTTTTGAAAAGGGATTAAAATTTGTCACCCAACCTACAGCTCGCAGGTCAACATTAAATATAATGAATTATACATCGTTGGAAAGCTGCAAAGGTCTAGTAGGTGGGAAATTTAGGCGGAACTCGTGAAACTTTTTTGTTTTCGAGAACGAGCACGAACAATTTTAATCCATCGGATTAAAATTTAAATCCATCGGATTAAAAACAAAACCCCTTCGTTCTAAATCTTTTCAAAACTTTTTTCTATGAATGATATATCAAAATAAAGGTAAAAAATAGCAGAATTTTATGAAATAAACAGTTTTCAAAAATTTGAAATTTTAGGCGAATTGAGCCATCTAAGATTTAATCCCGACTCAATTTTAATCCATGTGTGAGGATTAAAATTTCGAAATTAAACGAATTTTACTTTTTTCACTCGAAATTTTTACAAAATGGTTAGAAATGACTAAAAATAGTTAAATAAAGCTAAAATTGGAGAAAAAAAATATTTTAAGCTTTGATTGGTAGTGGTTGGATTTAATCAAAATTATAAAAAAACAGTTTATTTAAATTTAATCCAACTCGATTAATTTCAGATTTTTGGTTAAGAATTGATCATTTTTGGCATATTTTGACATATTATAATGTTTTTTGGACATTTTTGGACAAATCGAGCTTGATTTAGTAAACATAATTTTTCTGAATTTCATCGTCAGTTTAGGTACTTAATCCAGATTTAATACTTCTACAAAATTTCAATCTTATGCAAAGCGAAGCTTTGCTGACGAATCCTGATCGAATCCTAATCTTCAAACTAATGCAAAGCGAAGCTTTGCTGACCCGATGGAATCCTAATCTTCAAACTAATGCAAAGCGAAGCTTTGCTGACCCGATGGAATCCTAATCTTCAAACTTATGCAAAGCGAAGCTTTGCTGACCTGATGGAATCCTAATCTTCAAACTTATGCAAAGCGAAGCTTTGCTGACCCGATCGAATCCTAATCTTCAAACTAATGCAAAGCGAAGCTTTGCTGATCCGATCGAATCCTAATCTTCAAACTTTTGCAAAGCGAAGCTTTGCTGACCCGATCGAATCCTAATCTTCAAACTAATGCAAAGCGAAGCTTTGCTGACCCGATGGAATCCTAATCTTCAAACTTATGCAAAGCGAAGCTTTGCTGACCCGATAGTCGAACGCGGAAGCTATTGACTTTCTACGTAAGTCGTGTTTTTTATATGTATATCTATATTGAAAACTGTATGTACGCATTGCATTGATAAGGAAAAAAGAGTAGTAGAATCCAAATAAAGAGGACAACTCGAGGGAAACATGTTTTCTGTGTGCGTGACCAGAATATTGAAATTTGCAATAGCGAAAACTGTTTAGCAATTCGAGTACTACCAACCATAGTAGGATAGAGAAAAAGAAGCAAAAATGTTGATGGAAAAATGTTTAGTAAACGAATTACGACGAATATGCTACGATTTTCTGGTTTTGTGTTATTTTGTTCTACTTAATTTAATGATGTGATTACATCATATTTTGAAAAATGGAAATTTCTATAGTTCCTCAAGTAAATAAATACAATCCTATTTTGCATTAATGCTATTGTTTTCTATTTGATTCTAAATTATACAAATTTTCATCGATTTTTTAAGGCATATCCAGAAAAAAGAGAAAAAATTATTAAATTTTGTTACAAAAATAAGTTTTTGAATTTTCAGTATGTTATATTTCAAAAAACTATGTAATGCGACTACTTATTTGGAATTTTAAATCCGGAAATATGAGCTATCACTGAATATACAATTTATAAAGTCACATCAAGCGATATGTTGAAACACATGACGCATGTATGATGTATGAGATTTTCTAAATGTAATCTTCATGAATTACATAACATAAACTTTTTTTTCCTATTCCTTATCAAACTAGTAGCCATTCCTCTCTTGGTAAGGATAATGTTTGCTTGACAATTTTTTCACATATGCAAATGGATTTTTTTTTTGTTTTTTTTTGTTAAAAAAATTAAAAAAATAATTCGTTCCTTTTATCAAAATGTGTTAACAGAAAAATCTGATTCTTTTTCCACATGCTGATTTTCACATCTCCTGATGAATTAAAATATAGAAACTGCATTTTTGTATCTAAGAGAAAAAAAAAGTTTAATTAGATTATTGTATAGCATAATAAATTAAACAAAAATGAAGAAGTATGAAACATATGTGGCATGCATGCGTCTCAAAAGCTACAATAACTCATCTTTATATCATATCAAATATATAATCCTTGAACTAACTATATTCGCGTATATTTTTGCTGCCATTTCAGAATGTTTATCACTAAATTTACTGAAAAATAGGACGCACGTTCTATTATAAGCTTATCTTTCAATTACTATGAAACATAAGAGTCATTTTTTCATCTACCACCCTCTTTTTTCTTTCTCGTTTAACTCATTTCGAAAAATGGACTCTCTTTATCGGTCACTTTGGTACACATGTGTTCCTTTTATGCCTGATTTAACAAATAACTGTTTATGAAATAGGAAAACATCTTTTTTAATACGGTTTCATACCTAAGTTGATAAGAGGATGCCTTTGAAGAAACTTCAACTGTTTTGAATTGCTTCGATAAAAAAGTAAGAACTTTATTGGCATGTTTCATTATTTCCATTTTATAACTACGAAAAAAAAAATTGTTTTTGTGTGTTTTTAATAATTTACAGAGAGTCATTTCTCTTCTGCTAATATATATGGATACTAATATTTGTAAGAAAAATTAATGATTTTTATATGGTGAGATGACAAATGTGAATAAAAGTAAAAGGTTTAAAAATAAATGAAAAATTTTTTTAAAAAGAGATTCAATTTTTATAAGAATACCTCCTTAAAGATCAAATTTATCCCCCAAAATAACGAAAAATGTAAAGATAAAATGCAAATTCATACTGATTGTAAAGGAATGGATAAGTGACATTTCGTAAACCAAATTATACTTTTGGTGAAACTTGAAATTCTAGGAATGTTTGTTTATTATTCGCTCCCAAGGAATTCTTCTGAGGAAATATTTTACAAGCAAAACTTTATTTTTAATCCATAAAAATATGTAAAAAAAGAAGAAAAAATGAGAATAAAAAGTTGTACAAAGCATTAAAAAAAATATAAAGAAAGCGAAAGAAACTTTTTGAAATGAAGCAATTTTTCACAAAAAAAAAAAGAATTTTCAGAGTTTGTATAGGAATAAGAAAGTAAAACTTTTACCGTGTTCTGCTTATACATCAGCAATTTGATTGATGATAAAGATTTCCAATTCCACTGAGTTAAATTTATCGGCGAAAATCTATTTAATGGCTTAATCGAACTTTATACTTCCATTTCCCTTCTTTACTTATTCTATTATTACGGTAAGTAACAAAACTTTGAAGGTATATTAAATTTCTTCATCTTTCTCACACGATTTGAAAAATTTCATAAATTTCAACAATCACTGATTGTTAAATTAAAATATTTAACATTTATACCATCTTGGCATCTTCAAAATAATTTTATAGATAATTCATTAGAACAAGCCAATGAAAACTGAAAAATTTACACTCAAAACTTTACCCATTGAATTTATTTTAAATCATCAGTACAACATGACCTTGTTATTATTTTATGGCAGAAAACAAGAGTTGTATATGTCAACATCAATTGTTGAAGCAATATGTCCCTCGTGATAAAAAGTTTTCACTTTAGTTTCATATCCTTTCCAAACTATACTTAACTTTAGTGCTGTTTTCTACTCAACTTAAAGTTTAATATTATGCACTTTATAATTTTTTTCTTAAAACTCTTTTGTGTTTTAAGGCTTGAATTTTTTCTGGTACAATGTTGTACTCTTAATTATGATAGAAATGAAGGGACATTGCCCAAAGCTTTGACATTAATTTCTAATCTTACTTTTAAGTGGTCAAATTACATAAACTTTTGGAGTCTTAGAACATTACTATGATAAAAATAGGTCCTTGAAACGCTTACTTAGTCGCTTATCAAAGAATTTTATTGCTATTTAAAATATAACTCGTAAAATTTTAATGACAAAAAAAAAGTTTGAAGGTATTCAACTTCTAAGAAAACCTTTTTTTCATCCTTTTACATTTTTTTTTCCGTGAGATTGAACAATTTGATTCGTTTTTTAAAACAAAGGATTCGGCATTGTGACAGTTGTTAAATAAATAGTTACAAAGAATACATGCTAAAAAGAGATATGTGGTAAAACAGACACGGTTCGTGTATAATTTTTGCGTTTTGTTTCTAAAATAATATCACAAAAATGAAAAAGTAAAGATATATTTTCCTTAGAATGATAAAGATAAAGCTGTATAAAATGTTTCGAAATAAAAACGAGACCTGCGGTGAATTATATGAAGTTTTTCTTTCTTTTTTTTCCATTCGCTATTCTCTTGTGGAAAAATTAGCCATAAAATCCTTCCCTGTAGCTATATATTTATTCAGTAAAAGGGGCATGCATACCTACATTTTTACACACTAAATATCATAAAGCTACTCATGATATTTTATAAAGTAAATAAAACTGAAATGATTTTATCATAAACATGTATGCAAAAATATATATTCCCTTTTATGCTTTCCCTTACTCTCATAATATATATTTTAATTTGTAAATTTGCAGTTATAGAGATAACGAAATAAAAAAATAAATAAAATAAAGGCTCCAATGTAATTACATAATATTTATACATGTTAACAAATTCTATCAAATTTTTGACGAAAAGTTTTGAAAATATAACCCTAATAATTTCGGTTATAAACATTAAATTCATCTGAAACTATCAAAATATTTTATTTAATGATTTACAAGATGACTAAAGAAACAAATCAGACTTTCAGTACCTTTCTGTAGTTATCGTTGACAGTTTTAAGCTCCCACATTACAATTTTTTATACAAGCACACTAACTTCCGTTTAGCATTTCCGGTGTTGGTTTCATCTTGTTGTTATTATTTTAAATACATTTTTTTTCTCATTGAAATTCCAAACAATTTGTTAAAATTCAAATCATTATGTTGAATACATGTGAGCTGAAAATTTATTTTAAATTGCCATAAGATTAATAGTAGGGTTTTTATTGTTTCATTCTTATCACATATAAAGTTTACTAACAATGAAAGAGTATTCAAAAAAGGTCATAGAAATTCTTTATTTACATGAAAGTTTGCTCGGTTTGGGAAGTTTTGTGAAAGAAATAAATGATCTCGAACTCTCTTAAATAATGACCGTGAATCATGAAGTTTTGTGAGGATATTCTAAATGGTATCGTATCGTTCATTCTTTTCTCTTTTACAAGTCCCCAATGAAAGGCATTTTCGTGACAATTTAAGGGAGTTCTTAACTTTCGTTAAGTAAGTACTTACAGTTTAAATAGGTTTATTTTACAATAAATCATCTTGCTTAAATATACTTAAGAAAATCCTTTGAAAATTTCTTTCAATAAAGACTTTGATGACTTTCGTCATTAAGTTAATAAATTTAGATTTTTTTTATCATTTTCAAAATTTTGTTTTTTTTTTTGTAGTAAAATGTGCATTTTGGTACGTTGATTCTACAAACGAAACTTTTTCACATCATAATCTCATTAACGATACTTGCCTTTATATATAACACATGTGTCTTCTGCAAACATAGTATGTTGAAAAGGACATCGTACTAACAGCAACTCATCCAAATATCCTGTTTTAGTCGATGAAAACTAAGTTTGCCGAGTGACTGAAAATTTTTAAAGCATGTGTTTGTACATATCTCGACTTTTTTTTTATTTCCTTGCAGTATTCTTCATCATACGTTTATCTTATGCCATTTTCGACTGCTGATGAAAAAACAACTTAAATATTGAGTGAATAAAGCTCAACTGTTTCAGATATTACATATTTTAATGTTCGTTTGGAAGTGCTTTTAAGATTGAACATTAATTCATTCTTTTCTATCGATCTTGTTGAGTGTCACTTATATTATATAAAAGGAATAGCATCATTGCTGTAATTTGGCAAACTAACTGATAAAAAAATTATCAGTTCAATAATAATAATAATAATAATAATAATAATAATAATAAGAGGAAAAGAAGTATTCCTAGATGTATTAATAAAGACAACAATCTTTTCGAGATTCCAGAATTACTCGAAAGAGATATAAAATCTATATAGCTTGACTTATAAAAGAATGAAAGAAAAATATTGATAAAAAATAATTTCATTTGAGCATCGTTCCTTATAAATTACATCAATATCATAGATTATCGTACTGAAGAGATTTTATCGTAAATAAAAATTACTTTATCTCATATTCCAGAGTACTTCAATTTCATCGTAATAGAATATATATAAATTTTTTATGATGTTACGTAGTATTTACTGTCATAAAATTGTCTGATCGACTTCAAATGCGTTCTTTAATATTACAGAATGTTTCAAGCTATAAACGTGATTTACAATCTCTTGCTTTTAAAACAGAAAGTTTCAATGTTAAATTAACACTTCATGAAAAGTTTTTATTTAATAATTCGAGTTATTATGTTTGAAAAATTATTTTTATGGATTTCTTTTAGAATTTAAGGCAATAAGTACCAAAAAAAATGTTAATAAATTCTTTCAATATGCTCTAACATCACAAGCTGATGCAGATATACAAACTTATCTAATTTTCATATAAGATATTAACAAAAGACAAATAAGTATATCAACATCCTTTGTATCAAGGAACTGAAGATTGCTGAAGATAAAACTTATTAGTTTTCAAGTATTCATCTCCTTTTTGTAAGAACATAAACTTAATTTTAAAATGATTAAATTTATTTATGCTAGAAATCGCTTTTATACTATTTTCAATCTACCTACAATCAATAAAGCAAACCATGATTCCCAATGAAAACATGTACGTGACATTTTTTATAAAAATCTTCAAAATACCTAAGCGTGAAGATATTTCTATTAGTCTGTTCAATTTGTATGTTTGAATGATGATAATAAAAGGGAAGTAAGGTTCACTTAAATATTAAGATTTTTAATACATTTCTACAACAAGAAATTTATTAATTAAATTAGTTCAAAAATAATTTTTAAGGAGATAAATTTTGAAAAATTACTGAACTAAAAATATCACCTTCATTGATAAAATACAATATGTTCATTAATACTAATACCTAAACATTGTGAAATATTAGATTTAAAATTTATTAAATAATTTATGATTTAATAAAATTTAATTGAGATTTTTTTTTAAAAAAAAAAAAAAAAGGATAGCTTTTGTGTTTTTGCAATAAGATGGGTCTCAGCTGCTAAATCTAAATGATAAAACAGAAGTTTATATTCAAGATGTAAAATGTTCTCAATAAAACTTTATTAGAACGTTTCTTTACAATTGAAATCATAAATTTACACTATAATAAAAAAATGAAAAAAATCAGCAGATTCCCATAATGCTCATTGAAGGTCATTATTATTATATCGATTATGTTATTATTTTATCGTTTTCACTTCTCGTAATATTCATCAATAGCATCCATGGTATCGTAGCAAACACCCTCATTTTAAAATTGAATGCTAAATTAATCGCTTTGTGTATATAATCCTAATTGAATCCTCATCATGGAAAATATTGGCGAAAACAACAGAGTTTTTGAAATTGCACGATTTGATGAGGATATTTTTGTCTAGGTACGTTTGCTTTATTACTGAATAATACCACTCATTTCATAAATTTCCAAAAATCTTAAATGCTATGTCCAATTCGAATAAATAATCAATGTCCAATTAACTCTTTTTACCAAAAGTCTTCCGAATTAATTTCTGAAAGCAAATTTAAGAACATTTCGTGACTTATAAAGTACAATAATCCGTATTAGAAATCAATTCATCAATTTATTGGAAATGTTTTTTTTTTATTGATGAATCTTATTAGTATATATGTAGATATAGTCGTTATTCGGCTTGCGATGTCTATATAAAATAAACCCATTGAAATAGAATTCACGTGGTGTGCTCTTTGAACTCCACTAGCGAAACTGAAGTGGATAATTCTCAATTTAGAGGATTATTTTGTCGACTTCATTTCTTTTTCTCTTTTTTTCGTAATTGAGGAGAAGAATTTTTGTGAGTTCCAACACAGACATGCCGGATTCGACATTACTCAGTATGAGAGTAAATAAATGCAAAAATCAATAATAACGAGAGGGGAAATCGTCGTGGTTTGGGCATTAATGAAATGTTTTTCACATTTTCGAGGGGAAAATGGCAGTTTGAACATTTCCTACGCTTTTATTCACACCCCCGCACTTCTTGAATATGCTTATTTTTATTTTTAAATTTTAATATCATTAAAATCAAATGCAAATTGCGTCAATGATGTATGAATTTTATCATGATTAGCTTTTAAGTAATTGAATATAATTACATTTAAATATCAGCTTATATGAATGATATTGTTACACAATGAATACTCAAGAGGCCTTTAGATGAATCTCATTGCAATAAAGATGATTCTTGCAAATTATATTAGGTCCTTTATTAAATATTCTTATGAATATAGCATATTACGTATTCTATACAATTGCACAAATGCATGTAATAGGAAATGCCAATAAAATCTTTCATTCTTTCGAGCAATATATTTGCATTCAAATGCTCAAGTCGAAGTAATATTATTAAATCATAAAATAATACAAGCTAAAAAAAGGGATGAAGATAATTCACATTTTATCAACTGTACACTCAAAATTGCTTTATCGGCGCAGTACATAAAATAAAATACAAAACACAAACCTTTATAAAATATTTTTGTAGAGGCAAAATTGGATATAAAGATATAAAATTGGACATAAATATAATGCTGTTGTTGCTATATATTCTTTAACACTGGATATAGAAAAAAAGATTCAAACATATGTGAGAATGGTTAAATGTGCTATATAAAAGAAATAATACAATAAGAGATTCTTTTCGTAAAAATAAAAGATGAAAAAAAGGCAAAACAAAAGACGAAAAAAGTAAAATGAGAACCGTAATTGAGCAGAAATTTAAGTAAACAAAAAATAAAATATAAAACAAATAAGAAAAGAAAACTAATGAAAGGAAAAGCTGTAATGCAGTCAACGTAAACGCACTTTTCTTTTGTTTACCCTTAACTGACCGAACCATTTTATTTAAATGTTCTGTTGCTCATTTCGTATAAGAGCCTGACGTAAGAACAAAAGAGAGATTGTTGGAGTCTGGTAAACCACTAAATTAAATATTTTATACCTCATTCAAGAATGTAAGTGATATAAACTATATATGTAAGTAGATGATTAAGAATATTTTTCAGACTGCCAATATCCATAAATGCCTAAATTTGGGTATCTTAAAATTGATTACAAGTCTTTGAAACTTTGCTGAATCATAATAATCAGGCATTCATGCATATTTGAAGTATTAAGCACCCTCAATTATTTTGACTAACTGCATGACGAGAACAGTAACCAGCTAGAAGTTTAAAAAGGGCAAAACAAGAAATACCGAAGAAGTATTAAATTCTTCCAAATGAATAGAAATAAATGGTTTAAAAAAGAGCGCTAGGAAAGCATTCACTTGACTTTGATCCGTTCATCGACTTGCCAATGTAGCTAAATGGTAAATGGGCTTACACTCCATCCAATCTTTTCCACTCCCTTCTTGAACGTATTTTCAGCAGTAAGGCAAAACTCTTTTAAATTTACAAAGCAAAAAAAAAATCTACTTTTGTCAGCAAATTTGTTACGCTTTATAGTATGAATATTGAATTATGATTACAAAAGCCACCGTTTGATAACAATGAGAAAAGTAGAGGATGGAAAAGATTCAAAAAGATGAAAATAGAAAATATAATGGAAACTTTTTTATTTACTTTTTTTTTACAAATTGATTTTTCCCTTTTTCAGCTCCTCCTTTACATTCTTTCAAAGTTTGTTTCCATTAAGACGAGCATACGCTATAGAAACTTTAATGTCGCGAAGGGATTTGAAGAGTTGAGTTCCTTCGCGGTAGGATTGAAAATTTTTTGTATCATTCAGCACTTTTTGATACTTAATTTTTACTATAAAGACTTTTCCTAATTCTCATGAAAATTTTAACATGTTTATGTAGATACACCTTCTATATTTGAACTTTACAACTGGCTCAGAAAAGAACAAAAATAAACTTGACTCTTACTAATCGAACTAACAATTGAATGTATTTTACATCCTTTAAATCTAAAATCTTTCCTTTACTTGCCTTTTCGTATTCATTCACTTCCATAGCTCCGTTTAAATTTTATTTTTATCACCTTCATTGTTTGCTTATTGCCATTGTTAATGTTAAAAACCGCTTACTACTGTACTGCATTGTCTCAATGGATCATATATTTCCGACAATATAAATTTGTATAGCCATAAATTTTGCTGCTGTTGTTACCATTTTGTTTGCAGCATTGGCTCCTTATGGCACTCAAGGAAGTTTTGCGTTAAACTTTTAATGGTTCTTTTATAAGTCACTTATTCACGTCTACTCCCATCTTCATCTTTTCCTTTTTGTTGACATCAAGAGCTTTATGACTTTTCACCTATTTTATTTTATAACGATTAACGGTGACCCAAGTTCACTGTTGTTTGTTTTGTTTTATAGCACGGTATCATGTGTACTTCAATATGTGTTTAGAGAAATTAAAATTTTTATAAAATTTAATAGCGCATTATTTTAAGACAGAAGGATGTTTCCACATGACATGATTTATCAAAAGTGAATAAATCTATTTAGAGAAATTTTAAAGCAATATTCTTTTAAAATTCTCAATCTAATTAAATGACATTGAAACTAGGAACATTTTATTCAAATTGTTGGCATCAATGGACAATGAGACAGATTCAAGTACTTCAGATAACAGATTTATTTTTATTTTCAGTAGTTGAATGAAAAAAGTAAGAATATTAAGCGCAAAATTTCATCTTCATCATCATCATGCCTTCAAATAATTGAATTGGAAGTAATTGAATTTGTAATTAAAATTGTTTTTGAAAGAATTTTATTAAATGCTATAAAAGAAGATGTGATGTGCTTGTACCGTAAAAATTTACCTCTCTTCCAAGCGATGCTTTCAAAATTCACCATTACTCTCTGCTCTTAGCCTCAAATGTCTCATGAGTAAATGAAATGCTGATGTGAAAAGTGAAATGCTTAACACGATGTTTCTTTGCTAATTTAATTTATCGCTTGCTTTCACGCTGATTCCAAACGTAATGGATGCGTCAATGTCATCCAATGATTTTTTTTTCCTTCTCATCTTTAGATATTTCGTCTGAATACTTTCTGCTCATTTTCTGTATCAACTACGATACATGTTTATTTAGACTTCAAAAATATCAGATTTTTGCTTTCATCAAAGAGATTTTCAGATGAAAAAATGTATGTTAATAAATGCTCAATATAAGCCCACATGCTTGCAAAACATCTCTATAACAACATACACACACAGCATATACAATGTATTAGGTACCTGTAAATAAAATTCAACTGTAAAAGAAACGAATCAAAACTTCAATTTATTTCTCGTCAATGCCAATACTTTGATTTTTATTTGTTTTTTGCATTTCCTTTTGTCTGCAATTTTTCCACACATGTTTTCCAACTTTAAGCATTACATTTGTTATTATTTTGTTTTGTTCATTGGTCTTATATCTTCATAATATACATACATATATGAAGCTTTTGTAAAACTTATATTTTTAATAAGGAGATCAAAATTTTATTGATTTTGAACATAGAGATCATTAAAATTCTTTTAATGTCTCCATTATCAGTAAAGTCACATATTTTTAGTTCTTCTCCATTAGTCTCGGTAACATGAGATAAGATTGAAAAACTTTTTCCATCGATGTCAATGAATGTCAACTAAGAAAAGTTTTTAATTCCAATATTTAAGAGTAGAAACAAGATAGATAAGAAAATTGTCATATGCAACGTAATGATATATTTAAAAAAAAATTATAGTCGTTCATCGAATTTCATTGAAAAAAGATTAATTATTCTGCTCACATTTGTTTTTCTATCTGATTTCACAAAACTTTTACTAGAAGATATGGAATTTTATCTTTCTATAACTAACTCGTTACTTTTCTCTTAACGGACAGTTTTACAATGAGTTAGAGAAGAACCAATTACGTTTTTGTAGCAAAATAATCTCAGATATATACTCCTTCATTAAACTTTATTCTTGGAATATTCTTTTTTGTTTTTGATACATCAGTATTTATCTCAAATAATTTTGCTATATTGTTATTATAGATTTTTTTTCTGTTTATTCAATAATATTTTTTTAATTTAATTTTTAAAGGATTCAGTCTAATAGTTTTCGTACACATGTGGAAATAAATTCATATTTCACTCTTTCATCTTTCATTTGATGATAAAATCACAACTCAGAATTTTTTTCTTTAGAACTTGTTTTTTAAGTACTGTAATAAACGAAATGAATTTGGGCTGTAAGCTAAAGAAATTGACAATATTAAACGGAGAAAAAATGTTATTTTTTAAAAAAAAAAATGTTTGAATAAAATGAGGGAAATTAATTCTGCTCGAAAAGTTACTAAGATCTTCATTTTTATTTAATTTTGCTATAAACTCAATGTAATCTAAAGAATGTTCAATCTTGAAAATTAAAAGTTGTGATATTATTAGCAAATTGATTCACTTAAGCCAGTCTTTACTTCTTTATCTTTACCCAAATCAAAATTTTTCTTTCCGTTCTCATAGTACTTGATTTATTTTTATGAATACACAATGGTCTGAAATCGAAAAAAGTGTTCAAAAACTATATTTTGGTGTAAACTTTAGAGGTCGCAAAGTTTTAGTAAATTTTCTTTATTCTGAAATTGTCAATAGCTTTGTCAGGTCTTAATTATGCATCTCTGAAAATATGAGCTTATACTATTAAGGATAAACATGATTTTTCATTAAAAATTTAAAATTGTTTCTCAAAAAATTTTGTGCACAAACAAATTTGTATGGAAAAATTTGGAAAAAACAAGTGAAATTAAAATGCAAATTTCTCGAAATCGGCGTACTTCGGCGTTACTAGAGCATGATTAAAAGGTAAATAAAGACTCAATCTTTCGATTTGTGCTAGTCTTGTGAAGGCCTTTGGAGGCCTTTTTAACTTATGAACGATTAAAGTTTTGGAATTTTTCAAAAATTTAAATGAATTTTCCCTAATGATTAAGCATTTGGCTAATGTTTTATAAGCTGTAACATAAAATTTGAGCATTAATTAACGTATTGACAGTGATTAGAACATATATCAAACACTAGAAAGTGAAAAATTTTTGTAAAACTTTTTCATGGTGTTTTTGTAAACAAAATTTTCGTGAATTTCATTAATGATTGACAGAGTTAGACAACGATTAGAAGGCTGATATTTTCACAGAAGATGCGTCAGTTTATGTTTTATAATCGTGCATTCAAAAGATCAGGTTTAAAAGACATGACTTTTTTGTATTTTTGAACATTTTTTTCGATTTCAGACCATTGTGGAATATATGAAAATCCTTCAACCAGAGCAATTTCTTTTTATATTCAAATCTCAAATAACAGTTTTGACTTTTAAGCTTTTTGAAACCATGAAAATTCGTTTTATTCTAACTGCCAATTTTAAAATGCTTAAGGATATGAAGACATTCTTCTTTGCCTTTATGAATAAAAAAAAAAATTATTCTGATTATATGGAATAAGTGGCTTTTTAGAAAACGATCTAGTTTATATCACATCATTCCAAAATAATGAAGAAAAAAGAATTTTCATTGTGAGAAGAATGGAAAATATTAAACCACACTTTATTGCTTATTTGTTTCAAATTAAATGGATCGGAAAGTGGTTGTAATGGGTAATAAAGATTTTTTTTTAAAAAAAAACTTCAATTTGAAATGTGAATATAAAAAAAATTTAAATTGTATAAGGATTTTCCGTTTTCTGATTACATTTGTTCTTTATCTCTTCTTATTTTCATATTAGAATTTTTCAAACAGTTGTTATTTCTCTTCTAAATAAGTGAGTAAGTAAGTATCTTAATTCACTTACGTCATACTAAATTATTTTCTTCTTAGAAGCAATTGCTCAAACGAGGATAAAAATACAGATTTCTTTCGTATTTCTCTTTTTAAAAGAAAAAAAAAATTTAGTCATATCCATAATGATGTTCGTAGATTAAAAATAATACATAAATGAAAAGGATCAACTTCTCTCCCATCAGTGAAATACGAAGATAAAATTTACAAACTTAATTTTAATGTTTTTTATTACTTTTTCATGATGAGATATTTTCTTCATGAAAGTAATACAATAAATTATTACTGATTTATTGTGCTGCTTTTTGTTTTACGTTACTCAATTCGTCTATGATTCACAATGCAAATTTAGACATTAAAGACTACAATGAGTTTCATAAAATAATAAAAGAGCAATTGTTTAAGTGACTTAGAAAAACTTTTGCAATTTTTCTCATGTTTGTAATTTTTTTTTTTTTTTTTATTTAAAATCGCATTTTTGAAATGCTTCAATTTAAAGCAAGATCTTTAAATTCTTCTAAACTGTAAGAGTTTCTTTATCAAAAGTATGATTTATAAAAATTAAAGGAACAGATCAGAATGACGATGAAATTACGATCATCGTTATTTGCAATTTAAGGATAAAATTCATTTTTTTAACCCATAAATTTTATTAATTAATAAAAAAGGCATTTCCTTATTTAAAATTAAAGGAAATAATAATTTATTCGGTAATTTAATTGCGCTCAATTTGAACGTCATCCAACGAAAGTTTAAAAAAAATTTAAAAGTACAGAAGCAGCGAAAAATTATGCAACTATACTTCGACAATAAAGAAAAATTTTGGTATGAGATAGAGAGAAAGAGATAATAAGAAAAGTTTTGCTCTTTTTTATTCTCCATCTTTTTATGAAATAATAACTTTTGGCATTAAGAAAGCTAAATACGTAGCCATTTATGTCCGTTAATTTGGTTGGAAAGTATAATTGAAGCTAAATTAAGATGAAGTAGAAAATTATGTTACCAGCAGCAATAGTTAGTTTTTTTAAGAAAGGAAAAAATATAAAATAAAATAAAAATAGAAGAGACGCGAATGAATACAAGGAATAGGAGGATAGGAAAAGATAGGAACGGAAAAAAATTTAATTATAATGAAAGATATATCGCCGTCGTTTGGATAAGAAAAAAAAATTAAAATGAAACAAAAAAGAGATGAAAATTATTGTTAAAAATGAGAAAGTTAAGGAAACCGGAGGGAATGAAACTATAAGAAGGAATGGAAAAATAGAAACGTTGGAAATAATGTTTTAACTTGAAAAAAAAAAAACTGACGACAAGGAAAAGGAGTATTTATTAATAAAAAAAAAATCCTTTTAACAAAACAGTAATAAAGGCGATATGAGTTGAGTTTCTTACTCCTTCTTTTAAGAGCGTTTAACTTGAATCGACACACGTAAAAAACAGAGCTTTTTTGCATCACAATCGGCAGCTTAAGGGTATACATATACTTTTTTAGCGCATTTTTGAAAACTTGTTTTCAAAAAGGAAGCTCAATCATGCACTTTGATCGGTCGTTCGGTCGTTCGGTCGTTCGGTCGTTCGGGTCCCAATTATCTCTTGATCTAGACTTCGTAGCAAGCTCGGAATTGTTTTAATAGCTTCATTGAATGTTTTTATTCCCGCCGTTCATATTGAAAAGTCAAAAAACACTCATTAAATAGCTTAATTCATAGATTTTTTATTTCAAAAAAAATATGTAAACAATGCAGGGCAAAGCTATGCTGATGATAAGTTTGAATTTTTTCTAACCGTTAAAAAATTTGAAATTTTTTTGACCGTTATTTCGGATTAAATTTTTTTCTTTTATACACCTTAATTAATTAACATTTAATTTTTTCATACAAAATAAATATAAGTGCGTTTAGAAATTTGAAAAATAATGGATGTGTTCAGAAATTTAAATTTTTCGCTAACGGAAAATTTTGAATTTCAAAAAACCGTTAAATCGTAAAGCTATTTTTTTGCATTGAACATTATAAAAATCAATTTTAAAGGAGTTTTGATCTTTAGTTTTAAACTTATTATTGAAATGCATTATGATTAAAGAAACAGCAATAGAGTTTTAAAACTCGACATTCTTTTCTATTTAATCAATTGCTAATCGCTGCGTCAAAAATGCGCTGAAGTCCCTCGATATAAACGAGGACTTTTGTAATTTTTTTTTTTTTTTGACATTGCATGAATTTTACTTTTTCACACTTTAGGTCTTCGAGTGTGGTTATAAAGCAAAAAAAAATAATATTCTTACTCATAAATTTGTGAACCAAAATGTCATTTGTTAAGATTTTTTTCCCCATTGACATGCCCTTGATTACTTTTAATAGCTGCTTAATAATTCATTTCTTTTCTGCCTTTAGAAATGACCAAAAGTGACTAGCTTTGATTTTATGTGCGTCAAATTCAAATTTTTGGTGTTATTTGTTTTCAAAAATATAAAAAAACATTTTCATTTTATAATAAATAAATTTAATGAAAATCATCGATATAATGTTCATGATGATAAATGTGTTTAAAGAAATGTTGGCTGTCAGTACACATTCATTTAACGAATGAAAATGTATTTTATATTTTGAAGATGTTGGCAGAAATATTCTCAAGAGATGTTTGCTCAAGACTAATTTGGGAAAATCTTTATTTATAAAAACACCGCTTTGTTTTTAGGATGTTTAATTCATGCTTATTATTGCGGTAATGAAAATTATATAAAAAAAATTACAAAAGGACTATTAGATGCCATTATTGATATGAATGATGAAATGATAAAAAAAAAAATATTGAAAGAAAATTGTAGTCGTTCAAATCATTTAGGTGTAGAATATCTTATTGAAATACTAAAATGTTTGACATTTTGAAACGTGAGGAAGTAAAGTTGATATCGATGCACTATTATGAAGTACCCTTTTAAATTTCTTGCGGAATATATCAAAACATTTTTTCACTCAGCGTAATGCATAAAATGAATCTTATAGCGGAAATAAATCAAATCAAAAAGGAGGAAATAAAATAAAAGAAAATAAAACGTGAATAAGACACTTGAGAAGCTTATATCGATTTCGCCACGTTCTCACTACTAAATTGGTTGCTTCTTTTGACTTCTCTCGTTCGCTCTTCCTTCGTTCGTTCTACAATTTATGGTTAAATTATGCGGAAAAATGCAATAAAAAATTTTCTCGCAATACCGACTTTACGATTCCTTGAATTCCCATTTCAATTTTCTCATTCGACAATCAGCAGCCACAATATCAAGTGGCTTTCGCTCTTTAGTTCCAAAATATGTATTATAAGAATAAATTTATCCATCTATCTGCGGCAAACATAAGAATGAATAAAGAAGGAAAAGCGATGATGGCGTGCAAGTGACTCTGAATTCTTTTTCCAGTCATTAATTTCACAAAAATCATCTACTTAAAATGCCATTTTCAAAACCTTGTAAAGTGCTATACAAAAAAAAAAATCACAAGAACTATCATGATACATATTTTCAGTAGATGGAAAAAAAGCAAAAAAAAAGGAAATGGAGCATCATCAACATCAATGGTTATAATAGTAAGTAATGACAGTATTGTAAAAACCAATGACGATGCTGCTCTAAGTGTAGTTAGTTAGCTCTTCAGAGTCATTTGCTTTACCTTTCATTTCGTTACGAGTGAATTTTTCTGACGTTTTCCAGACTCTCAATGTCAAAAAGAAATGAATTCGTCTTCCTCTTTTTTTTACTGCTTCTCCTTTTTGTTTTTATAAGCACATAAATTTATCTCTTTGAGTGATTAATCATTTCAACATTATCTATCAATAATGACATCTCTTTGTAAAAGACAAAAGAACTTTTTGTATATTGCAGGTACTTTTGTAGATTTTTATTAGAATCACTTGTTATCATTGTTGATTCTGTTTGAAACACACAATTTTATTATCGTTATAAGGAATTGAATTGAATAAAATTTAAACCGTTACAAATTTTTGAATTGATTTTTGTGGAAATTATAAGCTTATTATTTTCATCGTTCTGTATATTGCCAATTACATAATCTCAAGTCATTAATAATTCCTATACAATAGACGATAATTGTGTTTCTTGGATTTTAAGTTTTTTTTTGTTTCTTTTTTTTCTCAAAATATATTCAAAATGAAAGTTGTAAAAATCTTATTATCATGATTCTACGAGGTGATAAAATGAGAAATGAAAATTTTGAAACTAAATAAACCCTTATCACATCGTACTGCCGTAGATTTTATAAATTTTCAGAATTACTTTCAATTATGGTTTCCTTCTATTTTCTTTTTGTAAAATATTAATTAAAAGTAATCAGAAAACTTATCATCATCATTTTAACAGAATTTTGAGCTAGGAGTTTGCTTTTAAAATTTCAAATTATGTTTGTGATCAAAATTAAGGTGATGAAATTGTTCCTTCATTTCGTTGAAGAATATGATGTAAATCAATTTTTTTGTATTCAAACTCTGATCTTAATTGAGTTGTAAAATGTTTAATTTTATGGTTAAATGGCACATTTTTAATTCTAGAGAAATTTAATTTTTTTTTTTGTTTGATTTTTCGTTTTTGTGCTGTTTTTTTGTAGTTTCCTAATCAAGTTTATCAATGATTTGAAATTTCATTTAACCATTATACCATTTTACATAGATGCAAGTGACAATAAAATAAAACATTTTTCCGATGATCTTTATTGGAAAAATTTTGAAATATAATTATAATTCACTTGGAAAAATCAAGCGAACTTTCTTTAATATTTATAGGAAATGACCAAACGCTTTCGTTTTTTTGTCTTCAAAAAATGTCTGTTTTTGAATTTAATAGCATTTATGAATTCAATTATTTCTTAATTTTTCAATTCTGATCAAATTTATTTGAAGACGTAAAGAAATTCAGCGAATGTCATCCCTTTAAATATTGAGTTTTTAAGGGATTATGAAGATATTAAATTATGCCGCTTTTGAAGATTCTTGTTGGCAATAGGATTATTAAACTTGACTTACACATAGAGAAGTACATTTTCAAATTCTAGTGTTTTTCATTTGTACAGATTCCTAAAGTTATGTACTACCTATGCAAAAGTTCAAAGATAATTCTCCTGTCATAAAAGTTTCTATGCTTTTGTTGATTTGGCAAAAAAAACACATTATACAATTTTTAAGGTTGCGGCAACAACACTTGATTTAAAATCCCGATCTTTTTTTCTAAATGTTTTTTTTTTAGAATCTTTTTTAACTTTTATCTTTTTGACAATAAATTTTTTTGTTAAATTAGCTTATATTCTTTTTATACAGGAAGAAAATGATAAAAGTTTGGGGCTCGATAGCAAGTAACATTTAAATGTCATTTATGATAAAATATTTTGAATTATGAACAATTTTTTTTTTTGTCATGCACATTACATTTACTTTGACGCATTATTGTGCTCTTAATCTAGTCATTTCCTTACTATTAAGCCCCATCATGTATCAGAAGAAATTAAAAATCGTAAAGAAATTTTTCGATGCAGAAAGTTTTTTTTTTTATTTGTTTTTCTGTTAATCCGAGTTTTAATAAGCTGATCATTTTACATCCTTTGAGTTTTTTTAAATGATTTAATTCAAGAAATCAGCGATATGTAATCCTTCAAAATTATTTTTGTTATATTTTTCAAAAGGTTTGCATAAAAGTAGTAAATTTTGACGTCTCGGAACTTTCTGCTGTTTATTTTTTTAAATAAAAAAAAACGAAAGAAAATATTGAATTGAAAGAATGTTTTCGAAATCATGACCTTTTCGAAGACCCTGTACATGTGTTAATTTTCGCGGATTGAAGCCATTGAACGTAATGTTTTATGTTGCGTGCATTGTTCGGCTTCGCCGTCATGAAGTAAATTCTTCGTATATATTTATATTTATTTATTTTTTTTTTTACTTTTTTGCAGACTTTTTTCTGCTTTCTATTTTTATCCTTAAACAGAATTCTAAGAATTTTTTTTTTAATCGTTACAAAATTTTCATCGCATTTTTATTTCAACAAATTTAGTTGTTTGAATAGATTCATTATTATTAGTTATTGTTTCAAATAATTCAGTTTTTTTTTCGTTTAACAGTTTTGAGTGAAAGAATTGGATAACATTGAAATATTGACCAATGATGGAATGAGACATGATAGATCTCTAATCTTTACATCTACGTTTCATTCTTTTTAGTTTATGAATTCAAAAATATAAGTACGACAGAAGAAGATATGAAAATTAATATTTTTATAACGATGAAGACTTGGGGGGATAAAAAGAAATTAAAATCAAATACACAATATTTAAAAGAATATTTTAAAATCATAGTTTTCAAAGAGACAAATTTCATTAAGCAATAATGCTTTGGGATTGATTAAAACATAATAAATTATGATTTTCGCCTTTCAAAAAGTAATAAATCAAGATGAGTCATCTTTCATTCCATCACAAAATGTGTAATAAAAATGATTTTTTTTTTGTTTGTGTAAAATATCGAAATCAGAACAAATGAAAATTATATTAAATGTACCACTAATGATGGTCGCCTTCTTACTTGTTTGAATTTGAATCTTCTTGATCATCAGTTTTTGAAGCAACATATAAAGCAGGATCAATCACTTTTGGAATTGGCTTAATTTCAGTTCCCAATTCCTTTTCAATGCGATGAAGATCATATCGGTCTTCGTACGTGATTAGATTGATGGCAATTCCTGTCATAAAATGATGAAATTTTCATGTAAATTAAAAATATTCTTAAAAGATATAGAAATAGTGTAGTTGCTCACCCAAATGTCCAAAACGACCCGAACGACCAATTCGGTGAAGATAAGTCTCAGCCATTTTTGGGAAATCAAAATTAATAACAACATTCACAGCCTGTACATCAATACCACGTGTAAAAAGATCCGAACATACCAAATTACGACACAAGCCTGAACGAAAATCGTGGAAAACACGATTACGATGAACTTGAGCCATTTTTGCATGAATATAGTAGCAACAATAACCCAATTCAGTAATTTTCTTTGCCAACAATTCGACGCGTTGTGTCGAGTTACAGAAAATGATGGATTGATTGATTTGGAGTTTACTGAAGAGTGTATTTAAACAGTGAACTTTTTGGCGCTCTTGAACGAATGCATAATATTGAGTGACACCCTTAAGTGTTAATTCTTCCATCAAATTAATTTCATACGGATTACGCAAATGCTTGTCCATAAATTGTTTAACTGTCAATGGGAATGTGGCCGAGAAGAGCAAAATTTGGCGTTCTCGTGGGAGCTTCATGATGACATGATCCAGCATGCCCTTAAAATCTTGAGATAATAATTTATCGGCCTCATCAAGCACAAGTATTTTGCAGTTATTCATAACAGCGACTTCTTTATCCATCAAATCAAGAATACGTCCTGGTGTTGCAATAATGACTTGCACTTTTTGATATAATCTCATAATATCATCCTTCAAGTTTGTTCCACCTGTTGTTACCATAACTTTTATGTCCAAATGCTTAGCTAGTTCGATACAAATTTGTGAAGTTTGAAGTGCCAATTCTCTAGTCGGTACGATAACTAATGCCTGAATGCAATCACGCTTTTCGTCAACTTGCTCCAAAATCGGAATACAATATGCGCCAGTTTTTCCTGTACCATTCTTAGCTCTCGCTAAAATGTCCTTTCCACCCAAAGCAATTGGAATTGCTGCTTCCTGAATCGGAGATGGCTTTTCCCAGCCCATTTCAAAAACACCCATAAGCAGTTCTCGTTTCACACAAAATTCCTCAAATTCATTGCCACGTGTATCCGTTACATCCTAAAAGTAATCAAAATGGATATTTTAGTAAATTATATTGTGCTATTTCTATATGTGCATTTATACTTACACTAGTCTTAATTCTATTATCTTTGGGTGGTATCTGTAATTTTGCTTTCCATCCAGGCTCCATACGTTCGCTAAAATGATACAGAAATATACTTATCATTTCAATCCTATCCTCTAAAGTTTATACTATGTAATACCTCTGACTAAAATGATTGTTACTATTCATTGTTTCAGTCATCATTTTGTTGTTAGATGTTTGGTTATTTTTCGATTGAAATTTCTGATTCTTATGCATATAAATTGATTTTTTTTTTTTCACTTTCAATTATACTTTTTTGTATATTATAATAATTTCTTTTTTTTATCGATATTACTACTTTTTTCAAGTCTCACTTTTAAACCTAAGTGTATTTACATTTATTTTAAAAAACACCTTAGCACGTTCTAAAATCTTTGTAATTTAATTGATTTATACAATTTTTTTATTATTTGTTTTTTTTATCTCAAATTGTTCCTTTTTTTTCTTCGTTAATCACTAGTTTTATTTTTGTTTTTAAACTATTTATATGTATTGTGCTCTCACACACACATCTCAAATTTGCACAATAAGAGTAGTTTCACTTTTTTCCTCAATTCATTTATTTATATATTCACCACAATGGACAATTTTTTTTTCCTATCTGTTTAATTCCAAATTTATACGTTTTTCCAAAAAAATTTTAGGTATATTTTCTTTCTGAAAAAAAAATAGAAAAGAAAATTGTAAGAAAAAAATTAATAATTTTGATGATATAAAGCATAACCTATAATTTATAATATTAATACTTTTAATCAATTAAACTATTATATTTTTAATATAATAAGCTAATCTTATCTATTTAATCTTTACAAAAATCATATAAAATAGAGAAAAAATAAAAGAACCGATAACATTGTGATTTAACTTTCGAATAATGCCAAAAGCGTCGCCATTGTTTTTTTGAAAGAAAAAATTTGATGATTTTACACAATTTTTCAAACTTTTATCAATTTTTAAGTTAATTGTAAAACATTAATTATCATTATAATTAGATCTATGAGTTAAATAAAGTATTTGCGTAATTTTTTTCAGAAAATTTCCGTTTTAAATTGAGTACAAAGCCGAGCACATTGAAAAATTTTCAATTTACATTTAATTCACTTTTCTTTATAATTTAACTTTAATATTCGTGTTTTACACTAAATTGCGATAATTTTTAATGTAATTCTGTTAATTATACTCACTTTTTAATCGAGTTTTTTCCTTAGAAAAATATTCTTTTAATCTTTTCGCTTTGAGTTGATCTCCAATTGAGCAATGAGCAATTTTTTTAGCACATTTTTATGACTGGAAAAACTTTAGTTTCAATATTTTTTCTGTCTGTCTGTCTGTTCATTTATTGAATTGTATACTTACTCTTATAGATTAAGAGTTTTTAATGTACTATTAAACTTAAAATTTATTTTCTCAATTTTTTTCTTATTTAAATACTGTGAAAGAATATTGAATCAATGCCTTTATTAAAAAATGCGCTTTTGTTTATGGATGATTAGATATTTATTTTTACGTACATTTTTATTGCAGGGATTTTGCTATGCGGAATTCAAATTATTCAAAAATCTTATTATTAACGGTTATTTCTTTATTAAGAAAAGTTTTTTATTGCGCGAAATTAAAGAAAATTAAAGATTTTGTGAAAAAACATTATTTTTGCTGTTAGGTTTAACAAAAAAGGTATTATTAAGGTATGTAGCACTAAAATATATTGAAATATTTTAGTATTTCAGTGTCTATGCAAATTTTTTAATAAAAAAAATAATTTTTTAAGATACAGTAAAGTTTAAAGACATGCCGAAGAAGAAAAAGCAGGCCCCTAAGCAAGCAAATATTAAGGAGATGTTTGTGAATAAAAGACGAGCTGAAATGGTTGTTGCTGATGATAACGAAGATTACAAAAGAATCAAAATCAGTCCATATTTGCTAAATTCCAACGATATAACACAGGAGACAGATTATCCAGTTTCAATTATGGCAAAAGTTTATTTTCGTGAGCATTCAAACATTAATGAAGTTCTTGATCGTTACCTAGAAAGAGAAAAACTCACAAATGTCGATAAGGATACCTTTTTGTCGATAATTATTCGGCATGCAATATCATACAAACGCTTTAAAAGAGATTATCCGTTCAATTTATTTGCATTTGAATCAGATTATCACGAGTGTATTGGCAAATTCCTATTAAAACATTATGAGATTAAAACAAATGAAAATTTAAGAGATGCAAATATATTTTTGTCACAAGAAAATTTGATGCATTGTCAAATTTCGATGGACTTTAATAACAAATTTCGGAGTGACGAGCAAGAGTACATAAATCGTAAACGAGAAAAGGTTGGATATCAACATGTAAAGCCATTCTTACGAATCGGAACTGATCACGCTTTGAGAAAGTATAAAGAGGAGCATAATCTTTTAGAGAAATACCATATAAAAGATATGAGTCTTGAAGATATGTGTCGCGTTACAAATATAGAATATTTAACGAGAATAGAAATGGATAAGAAAAAAGTTCCAAAATCTTTTTACGATGAATGTCTTGAAGGTGCGTTCGAAGCATTTAAAAAAAATCCAAGTATAGCAATAACAAATGAAAAATTTTATGTGTTCCCTCACTACTTATTCATTATCAATGATTTAACGCCAAAACAAGAATTTTTAGTGACTGAGAGAAAGGATCGTTTTTATGCCTACACAAATGCCAAGGATCTTCTTGCTATTTATAAAAAATATATTCATCTACCTAATGAAAGTACAGATCCTGTAGTCAATACAGAGGAGCGGCAAAGACTTTTCTATCTCAAATATATTCGAATGATAGATAAGAAGCAAGCACCATTCAATTATTTATTATGGACAAAAGATGATAATAGTGATCCTGAATCAAATCCAAATGAAAATCGTGTGGAATGTGAAAATCAACCAGGTCCAAGTAGCGTAACAAGTAACTTTTGGAAGAAAAAGCAAGTAGCTGAAAAAAATGATTTTGTTTTGCCATCTCAAGTTAATCCGCCGAATAATAATGATCAGTTTAATAAGGAAAATACTCTCATTGGACATCGATTGGCAAGAAATCCGATGGATTATATTAAATTTCAACAATACAACTCTAAATATGCTGAAATAATTACATTTTTGTTGAAGGAAAAGGAATTTATTGATGAACTCAAAAAGGAAATTATCAAAGATTCACTATGTGCTAAAATGTGGGATAAGAATAATCATTTGATCTTATGGAATTGTTTGAATTTTAATTTTGAAGATCGAAATGAATTTTTTCTCAATTTGTTAATGAATTGTCAAATTGGGGACAAAGCAAAGCTGATTGAAATGTTAAGAAATGCTGATATAGATGGTAAGTACTTAATAAAATCTTAGAAGGTTTTAAAATAATAATATATCATTTTAATTACATTTTAGTGAATGGTACAGAAAGCATCGATCCAATTCCAACATCTACACAAACCATAGAAATTCCATTCATCCAAGAATCTACACCAAAAAGCAGTAAAAATCAACAAAAAAGGCCGTTTCAATGTTCCAACAATTCTGATGATATTTTAGTGATGAACAATCAAACTCCAAAACTTCAACTTCCAACAAATATAAAACAGGAACCAATATCAGAACAATTTGTTGAAAATTCGGATGTTCAAATTGTTCCTGTTGATGTAACAGACGTTGTATCCATATCAGATGAAGAAGATGTCATTACAGGCAATAATCGAGTTATGCCTGAAAAGAAGGCGATGGATGTTTATCAACAAAATTTAAATATGGAAAGTCAAGCCAATAATGAAACAAATGATGACCATGAAAATCTTGAAGCTGAATATGGTTTAGTTGGTCATCGAATTGCAACACGGAATGTAACAAAGAGGAGAAGAAGTCCTCCATTGATTTATGAGTCTGAAACAACGTCCTCAAATGATAATAATAATGGTAAAATTACAAATGCACATACTAACATCCTTCAAGAATCCAATAATTTTTCTATCTTCTTTAGCACGCAACTAATGTTTGATTATGCACGTCACAGTACAATTCAGACGCTATTAACTTATTCAAAATCGCCAAAAACGTCAATCTCATCATCATATTCAAATAGTTTTAGACCATGTTTTATAGTAGAAGTACAACGAGTAATCTTCAAAAAGAATCACAAATTTGAAATGTTTATTGATTTATCACATTTCTCCTTATATGATGTCCATATTCGGGATATGTTTATAAAGGAAATTTTAAATTTAAATGATCTCGAATGGAACGTCCTATTTTCTAATTTAAATTTATTAGAAAATTATGAGTTTATTAAGAAAACATATGATTATAATCGGTTAAAAAAGGAAGATAATTTTGAGAATGTAATTAAAAAGCATTTAGATTTATATTTTTCATCATTAACTAATTTTAAGAAATTCATTTATCAGCCAACTGAAGATTCAAATATCATCGAAGGCATCAAATCTAATATAATAATAAACTCCAAAGATGTCACAAAAAGTATCAAACCGTCTATATTGCAAAAAATAAAATTATTAAAGAAATAGACTTAACAATTGTGCTTTTGGCAAAAATATAATAAATCAAGTGAATCAATTTTTTTGAAAATGCGTTAACTGCAAAATTTACATTTTGAGTAATTTCTCGGATGTATCTTAACAATATATAATAAATTTGGTATCGTTGGATAGCTCAATACAGTGGCTAACCATATATGTAAAAATTTTTTGTCTTGGACTTATGCTATTTCTTACAGAACTCCTCAAAGATGGACTAAATAGGTCATTTTCAAACCAAAATTTTGTGTATGTCCTGTGCATTAAATGTATATTTTTTTGCTTCAATATATGCTACTACATAGGAACTAAACTGAGCCACTTCTAACTTTTTAAATGATTAAAATATATTCGAGAAAAATAATTTCAAAGTTTGAAAAATTTCCAAAAAAATTTTTTTTATGAAACCATATACTTTGAGTTTTGTCTTATTTCTCATATATAATATTGCAACAAATTAAGCTTTTGGTATCATTAGAAAGCTTAAGACAGTAGCTAGATATGAGCATAAAAAAATTTTACTATGGACTTATCCTGTTCCTTACAGAGTACCTCAAAAATTAGCAAAATACGCCATTTTTGAATGAAAATTTTGGATATATTCTGAACCTTAAAAATATTTGTTGGTAGTGTGCTAATTACTCCTTAGGAAGAACTAAAAAATGCCGCTTACCGTAATTCATTTCAATATTTTGGTGTAGAGATATTAATTTTTAAATTTGGGTAGATTTTCTCATATAAAAAAATTCAAAAATTCATGTATTTTGACGTTTTATTTAATTTCTCGCGTATATAGCCACAAAATATATCATATTTGGTATCGTTGGAAAGCTTAGAGTAGTGGCTTTTTATATTTTTGAAAACTTTTTCGAATGAACTTATTCTGTTTCTCATAAAATACCTCAAATTATACGAAAACTTTCCAATCTTTGAAATTAATTTTCTTGATTTTAATCAATCTAATCAAAAAGTTTGAAGATACTTAGTTTAACTTCTATTAAGTAGCATACGTAACAATAAAAAAATATAAATTTTATACAGAATGCACAAATGAAATTTTGATTTGAAAATTATAGGTTAATCATATAATTTGAGGTGTTTTATGAGAAACAGAATAAGTCCATTCGAAAAAGTTTTCAAAAATATAAAAAGCCACTACTCTAAGCTTTCCAACGATACCAAATATGATATATTTTGTGGCTATATACGCGAGAAATTAAATAAAACGTTAAAATACATGAATTTTTGAATTTTTTTATATGAGAAAATCTACCCAAATTTAAAAATTAATATCTCAACACCAAAATATTGAAATGAATTACGGTAAGCGGCATTTTTTAGTTCTTCCTAAGGAATAATTAGCACACTACCAACAAATATTTTTAAGGTTCAGAATATATCCAAAATTTTCATTCAAAAATGGCGTATTTTGCTAATTTTTGAGGTACTCTGTAAGGAACAGGATAAGTCCATAGTAAAATTTTTTTATGCTCATATCTAGCTACTGTCTTAAGCTTTCTAATGATACCAAAAGCTTAATTTGTTGCAATATTATATATGAGAAATAAGACAAAACTCAAAGTATATGGTTTCATAAAAAAAATTTTTTTGGAAATTTTTCAAACTTTGAAATTATTTTTCTCGAATATATTTTAATCATTTAAAAAGTTAGAAGTGGCTCAGTTTAGTTCCTATGTAGTAGCATATATTGCAGCAAAAAAATATACATTTAATGCACAGGACATACACAAAATTTTGGTTTGAAAATGACCTATTTAGTCCATCTTTGAGGAGTTCTGTAAGAAATAGCATAAGTCCAAGACAAAAAATTTTTACATATATGGTTAGCCACTGTATTGAGCTATCCAACGATACCAAATTTATTATATATTGTTAAGATACATCCGAGAAATTACTCAAAATGTAAATTTTGCAGTTAACGCATTTTCAAAAAAATTGATTCAAGTCCAATGCTTTTATGATGAAATGATATTGTTATTAATAATAAAAAATTTGTTATCTTAAAATAAAAAAATGTTTAAACTTGTTAAGTTCCAAAGATCTTGTTAAATGATAATAAAAAATAAAGGAAAGTACTACACAAATTAAAGAGAATAGCAATACTTGTATTTAGTTGCTTTTTGATTCTGTTACCTTACAATCCTTAATTTGTCATTGTTACGGATAATGTGCAATTCATTATTTGTCATATTTTATGCTTCCATTTTTTTATTGACAATTAATGCTCAATCAAGATGTCAAAATGAGCCAAATGGAACGCAACTTCCAATGTCAAATAGTAGAACAACTTATTTGGTGTGTTTGAATAATTCAGAAAATATTCGAAATTGTCCAGCTGGAAGAGAATTTGATCCATTTGATAGAAGATGTTTGCCATCGAGTACAAGTATTACGGGAACCAGATCAATACCAGCTGCTAGAACACAGACACATGATTTATGCCTTAATCATCAAGATGGAGTATGAACAATTATTTTTCAATTTCATAAATACTTTAGCATTTATTTCGTTTAATTTTAGACTTATTTATCAGATCCGACAGCTCAAAACAGATTTATTTTATGTGAAGGTGGAATTGGTTTAATCGGCGAATGTCCACAGAATCAAAACTTTAATCCATCAACATCTTTATGTGAAATTCAGCCTCGATCAATGCCAATAAGAGTACCAATTTCTAGATCAACAACTCCAAGAATATCATTTGCAAGCAATAATAATATACGTCCAATACCACGTCCATCATTAAACGTTGCCTTAAGAACAAATTTGATACTTCAATCTGGAATTGCTCCACAATAAAAAGAATTTAATTAAAATTTTATATGCTGCAATATTGAAAAATTATTTTTAAAAATTAAAGATTTTTTTTATTGAGAATTTTCTTTTAATCTTCAAATTGACAATAAAATGGAAATGTTAAAAAAATTAAAGTGATGCAAGCAAATTGATGTCAAAAGATTTATCCTTTTTAATTTTCTCCAAAAATTCATCAATCTTTAAGCATCGTTGAGGATCACTTTCTTTTATCAGATCACTACATTCAAGTTCACTGAGGTATTTTTTAGCATTTGTAACAACACTTTTTGGAAGCTGTGCAATATCAGCTACTTGAATTCCAAAAGATTTCGTCATTTTTCCTGGTTTGACTTTAAAAAGTAATGTCAATTTGTCGTTCTCAACCAACGATGCGAGATGATAATTCTTGACATTTGGTAGATAATCAGCAAGACTTGTAATCTCATGAAAATGTGTGGCAAAAAGAGTAAAGCATTTTGTAGTCTTGGCTAAATACTCTGAAATTGACCATGCTAATCCAAGACCTTCGAAAGTAGACGTTCCACGACCAAGCTCATCGATTATAACCAGAGAATTCTTTGTAGCTGTTTTCAATATTGAACTTGTTTCTATCATTTCCTTTGCAAATGTACTCAAATTCTTCTGAATGTCATCACTAGCACCGATACGTGCAAGAATAGAATCACAAATTGATATCTTAGCACTTTCACATGGTACAAACATTCCCATGTGTGATAAAAGGACAGCTATTCCAATACTTCGAATGTATGTGCTGAAAAAATTTTTAATGATAAATGAATTAATATTATGTTGAATTTTAGCATTTTAAATTTGATTTGCAACAGAGCTTTTCATTTACATGACTTGGCTAAAATGAAACTTGACTAACTAAATTGCAAATCATAATTTACCTTTTTCCGGAAACGTTAGAACCTGTAATGATTAAAAGTTCATTCTTGTCGGCTTCCAAATCTACACTATTTGGAATATACTGAATATCATCCTGACATTCGAGGCAAGGATGACGAAGTTCTTCAATTTGGAGTATGCGCTCACTTGCAGGAAAAATTTGTGGTCGTACGTAGCATCCAGGAGAGTTTTGAACAACATTTGCAAGTCCTAGATACAAATCAAGTACTGCTATAATGTAATTTAAGTTCATTAATGGAGCTGAATATCCAGCAACAATACGACAAATTTCTGTAACGATGTTTTTCTGTTGCTCTTCATAAGATGCTTTTAGAATTACATACTCTTCATTTAAGCTTTTAATAAGATCTGTTGTGAATCGTAATCCACCACGAGCTGTATCAATAACAATGAATTTTGAATGTTTTCGTACATTTTTATCCTCTCTTTTTGTTGTTCTCAAATAAAATCCCAAATGTGATACATAATCTAATTTCAGTGTTGAACCTACATCGAGTCCAAGTAAGTTTGCTGAACTTTTAGTTTCTTTTGCAAGTTTTTCCTCAATTGAATCCATATTTTGCTTGATATCATTTAACTCATCATCAAATGTTGATCGAACTAAATATTCTCCTTTTTTGAGATTTTCAGCATCGATTATATCCTCAAACATTTCACGAATTTTCTTTAAATCCTGCATCATATCTTTTAAAGGTGAAACCATTGTCGAATTTATAGCATTACAATCGAGTTTTTTTAAAACTTTCATAATATCAGGCAAACGTGAAATGACACAGTAGATTTTATAAACATCAATTAACTGAGCACGCTTTCTAGACAATTTGTTCGTGAGCATCAAAACGTCTGGCATTGTATTCAAAAATTCATTATGAAGAACTGAACGAGCTTCTTGATTATCAACAAAACATTCCAAAATATCAAGTCGTTCTTTAATCATGTCGACGTTCTTTAAAGGTTGTTTGATCCATTGTCGTAAGAGTTTCTTTCCTTGATTTGTCTTGCATCGATCTAAAACTCCTAATACTGATTGATTTTTACTTGTTGTTGAGCAATAAATACTTCCAGGATTTGGAAACAAATTAAGAGCTCTAAAAGCTTCCGTATCCAAATGCAAAAATCGATCCAAATTGAGTGTTTTTATTGTATACTTTCCTAAGTTTGTCTCATCTTTAACGATTTCCAAGTACTTGATGACTGCTGCCAAACATTCCATTGCATTATCAAGCTTCACTTCCGGAATCGAATGAATATTATGTTGTTGGCCTTTCTTAAATTTATAAATTTTTTCCAAATCTTGAAGGAACTCTGCATTCTTTTGAAAATCTGATTTCTTTAATAATGTCACCAAAATGCTGTTACGATCCATAATATCTTTGATTTTTGAATACTCGCCAGTAATTTTGGGCAATAAAACTTCTTTTGGTGATAATATAACCATTGCTGCTTCCAATTCCATAAAAAAGTCTGTATCATCGAATTCTGATACTTGAATTGTAAATTCATCAGAATCCATTGAGCATATAGCAATTTTCTATAAAAATAAAATTTTAAAAAATATTAAATTAATAATTTTTAATGCTGAATTTAATACCTTTTGTTGATGACATGTTATGAGCTGAATTGATACAAGTAAATTTGAAAAGACTTCATTGGTATTTGAAGAATTCGATAACAAATTTTCAAACTGTACTAAATTTCCAGGACTTCCTCTATACATTTTAACATATTCATCCTTTTCACCTTTTTTGCATGTGTAGACTTCAACTCGATAAAAATGTATTAACAAAAGTTCCCGAATAAGTCTTTCCATTAAATTCTTATTGAGGACAGCATATTTTAGTTCCAATTTGCTTCCATCATCAGGAGCCATCATTTTTGTTATAATTGATGACTTTAATGATGTTTTCAATGCAATTTCAATATCATCTCCATGAATTGAATAATAATCGGTTCTTTCAAAAGCATGGAATACTCGTGCATCCTTGGATGTTGATTGTACTTCTTTTGTGTAAAATTCGATGAATTTCTTTTGAGATTTTTGATCTGTTTGTTAGCAAAAAAAAATTATTAATGACAAAGAAACAGACAGAAAGACAGACAGAGTGAGTCAATAAAAAGCGTGTAATTAATGACATTTTTTGTTAATTTTTAAATAAAATTTAACTTATATTCCATGTTTTTCTAATAGCTAATTACTTTATTAATATATTAAGACTAATATTTACCTAAATTAAGTGCTTTTTGTACTTTTTGTACCATGTTTAATATTTTATATGAAATTGTATGTTTTGCCGCACTTAAAAGTATGCATGTAAATAATAAATAAGGGGAATGGCAATGAAGACTATTCAGGATATAGGAATGTAAACATTAAAAAGCATAGAATTAAAATTAAAAATTAACGAATGATTTAATACGTGATAATTAATAATGGTGATTAAAATTAACTTGAGAACATATTCTTCAGATCTAAATTCAAGAGTAAGTGATAAAGTGCTATCCAAAATCCTAAAAGCGGGAAACAAATGCATAATTTTTTACAAGGGCATAAGAAAAGTTTAGAAACGCAAAAAATGTAAAGAGAAAACTTAAAAATAAATATTAATGGATACTAAAATAAGTAAGTACTTTCCATTAAAGTCAACAGAATGTGTGATTAAGCTATTTAAGAGTCAAATTGAAAATGAGGAGAAAACTGTTGATCTTTCGGTTATAAGCATTGTATTAGGCTGGATTGAAAACTCTCTATGCAATAATAGGGAAAATAATAAATGCACATTCCCAATTTTGGATTATGATTCCTTTGAGGAACTTTATAAAAAATTCAAATCGATTGTAAGTACAGCAGAAGCACAGTCATCACAGACAACAAAAGGAAAAGCCAAGATTGTTGATAACCGCCAAGAAGTTAAATTACCTACACGAGAAAAAATTAAGAAAATTTCAGATGTAATTTGGAATTCATTATTAAGATCGTCTTATAAAGACAGAGTTCATCTACAGTCAGTATATAGCTATTTAACAGGCAACAAGCTTGATTCCTTTGGTGTAGCACTTGTTACTCTCGCAGCATGTCAACTTCTTAATTATGATGTTCATTTGGCGCTTTCTGAAGATCACGTATGGCTTGTTTTTGGAAATACTGGTGAGTCATAATGAAAAACGTTTATCTAAAACAAAGATTCATTGGTAGTTCCAATTTCAATATCATTTTTTTTTTATTTATTTGATTATCATAGGTGAAACGATGGAAATTACTTGGCATGGAAAAATTGCTGAAGATAAAAGGGGTCTAAGTGTTGCTGGTGGAATTGAAGCACGAACGTGGCTGTATTTAGCTGGAAATCCTGTAATTTGTTCACGATTTATGGAGCTTGCTGTAATTGTTCTTTCTATAAATCCACATCTTAATCCAACAAGTGTTTGTGCTGAACTAGCAGATTTACAGCAACAATTACTTTGGATACTTTATGAAGCTGGTCATTTGAATAATTATCCAATGAGTTTGATGTATCTTGGGGAAATGGAGGAAAATCATCCAATGCCAGGTCGAATTAAATGTGAAGATCTTTATGAGCAAGCAATACAATCATCAATTACTTACTACAAAAATCATCACGTTTATCCTTATTCATGTAAAGGAAATTATTATTATCGAAAGGAAAACTTTCGTGATGCTTTCCGCTGCTGGACCAATGCAAGTGATGTAATTCGTCTGTATAATTATTCTCGAGATGATGAAGAAATTTACAAAGAATTTCTAGACATTGCCAATGAACAGATTCCACAAATAATGAAAACTGAATCGAGTGGCCATTCCGCAAAAAGGTACGAACTTTCATCAATCATATTTTATTGTTAATTTATATTTTTTTTAATAATTTTTTAATTTCAGCATTTTAAGAGATCCGCATTGCTTTGCAAATTTACTTCGATTTTATGACGGAATCTGTCAATGGGAAGAAGGGTCTCAAACACCAATTTTACATATTGGATGGGCAAAGCAGTTGTGCTTTTCAATTTCAAAATTTGACTATGATATCAGATCTCAGATAAAAATTATTATTAAATCAGACTTTGACGACGATAACAATAATAAGAAATCATCTACGAGTGAGCTAATAGTTTGTAATGAGCCAAAGCAAAGTGATGTAATTAAATCACAAGATTCTATAAAATCTTCAAATGGTGAACTGAAAGCAGAATTTCCAATTTCTCTTGATGAACTGACTGCGGCATGTGGTGAGAAAATTCTAAATCCAGATTTTTTATTGCATGGTGGTGGGGTTCCATTTTCAGAGTCGACTGTTGATGATGATGATGTAGATTTAAATAAACATTCTGATAAAAAAGAGACTGTTAATAATACTGAAACAACTAGCTCGTTAAAAACGTCATCTCGCGAAACTGAAAAGATCATGTCACCGATACAAAAAGATGCAGCATCTCCACAACTTCCTTCTCCAATCATTAACTCTGATCTTAAAAATGAAACCTTAAAAACGGAAGAAGATCAAAGTAACGATACTAATAATAATGATGGAAAGATGGAAATTTTCGATGATGATAATACTCCAAAGAGGCCAATAATTACTTTAAAATCACGTAAAATGAAAGGCTTGAAGGATCTCTTATTGGCTGAAAAGCTTAATACAAATGCAATATCATTACAAATTACTGCACAAAGTCACATTGGAAACAAGAAATCGCGAAGTGAAGAGTCAACTGGAGATGGGGCAAGGCCAAAGAGATCACGACGTGAATGAGACGGGTTTTTCTACGAAAATCTTTGGTTTTATCCTTGACAGTAAAAGTTCATAATTTTTTAATTAATTATTTTGACTAATTATTTAACATTAGGTATTATTACTATTAAATTATAAAAATTAACGCTTTGAATTTGAAAGATGATCAATCATCTATAAAAAAAATCATTAAAAAGTCAGTCATTGACATTTTCTTTGGATATTATTTGTTCTCTTATAAAGAGTATATCACTTACCTGTACCTTTACTGTTGAATTTTGGTTTGAAATTTTTTGGATTATTAATATTTTTAAATTATTTTTCTAAATTCATAATTAATGAGAAAATTTTCTTCTCAAATTAATAATAAAAACAATGGTGTATGTTCATGTATTCAATATTTTTAAAGCTATTGAAATACAAAACATCAGATATATCACACCATTGTCAAAATTTTTGGTTCAATTTAAATCTCTCAAAAAGTACAAAAATTAATCACAAAAGACAAATTCGAGGATTTCCTCAAAAAAAAAAAAGATAAAAATCATATTGAAATTTTGTATTGATAAAAAGTATATATTTGGCTTTTATACGATTTTTAGAAATTATATAATTGAAAGAAAAAAAAATATTTTTGGAAGATTGGATATAAACTTGAGATCAATAAATATACATCACATTTTACACTTAAATTATAGATTAAGATGTGTGAGAATTTTTTTGATCTCAGACTAAATGAAACGTACAAAAACTAAAATTGGAATGAAATTAAATTTGAAATAAGAGTGAGGAAATCTTCAAAGCTAAAGATTGGAATTAATTATTTTCTTATAATCCTTCTAAAACAAAAAAAAAATGTCTATTTCATTAAAATTCTCTTTCATTACTGAATTTAATGAAATTAGAAACAATTTGGCAAGAAATTTAATTTATAGATTTTAGAAATAAGAAAACAATAATTACTGTATTTAAAAACAGAATGTTAAATGCGCTTAACGTAAAAGTTAAATTGTTAGTTTTTAATATTAGAAATATTATTTTACATTGTAAAGAGTAACTACTTTGGAATTTCCTTTTCGAGATCGTCTCGAATTAATATCTTATATTAAATAACATTATTGTTTTTGAGTGTTTTCATATATTGTCCAAATATGTTCTATGTTATATTTTCAATAATTTTTCAACTTCCTCCAATTTTCTTTCTCTGGTGCTGTAATTCTTTTACATTGAAACTATTTTTTCGTCCATTATTTTCTTCAACATAATTATTTTCTTTTAACGTTGTTTTTAAACATTCAACTCTAACTTAAAAATGATTACTTACATAGCTACTTTTTAATCAAAATATTTTTTACCTCAGTAATTATTTAATTTTTGATTTTCATTAAAGTATTTTTTTTTTTTTTTTTTTTTTTGAATTTTGATCATAAAGTATTTACTCGTAAGAAATTATATATAAGTACCTTATAAGTATAAGAATATTATTGTAAACTGTAATTTCTGTTCATGAAACTGCACAAATGAGTTCACATTTTTTTATGTTAAAGACAAAAAAAGTTTTTTTTTTTTTAAAATATTAATTTTTTCATGATTCAATTTGAAAATTCAAATATTAAAAATTTCATCACTTTCATATAATTTTTGTGATGAAAAATGTAAACGTTCCTCAAAGATTTTATCTTCAAAAATATTTTTCCTAAAATTTTTATTATATTTTATTATGTCCTTTCTATTTTTTTCTGGTGAATTAGATAGCTGTGATTGTAAGATATGGTAAAGAATTAAAGAATAATGAGTATTCTGTAATGCTGATAAAATAGACACCTTTTAATGCAAATTACTTTATATTTTACTTTGTCATTCATAATTCAATAGAAACTAAAAACTGATTTTAAAGAATGGTGATTAGAATCCACATACATAATTTTTCAAAATACACTTAAAGTTTTAAATTGAAATTACACAGATTTGAGACCTTCCATTTAGAAACGGGAAACATACATTTTTATTTGAAACTCAAATATTTCAAATCGTTGCAAATTATATTTGGTATCGTTGGATAGGTCTTCTAAGTAGCTGTATACTGCTATAAAAAGATTTTTACAAAAGTGTCATTGCTGAGTGTGGTGAGGGTCCAAAGTTGGTAAAATGCATGTTATTTTCAAACCCTATTATTGTGTATGATTTTTAAATATTTTTTTCTTCTCGTAGGTGATTTTAAATAAGTCAAATAAACACTAAAAATGAGTGTTTCGATTTTTTTGTTTTAATGCCATGCATAAAAGAAATTTAGTTTCAAAGTTTAGCATTTGCTGAAATTCTACCCTCCATTTATCGGCTTCTATCAACTTGTATTGACTTTAAATTTTTTTAACTTTATTATATTCTTAATATACAATGTAATACGCATCCAACAAGGTATAAAACATGATATATGGTCAAGATTTGGCAAAGTTATGATCGAAAAACTGAAAAGATGGTTGATTTTGATAACTTTCAATTTACATTTTTGACCATATTTCACCAAAATTTTAGCTATATGCTACAAATTTGGTATCGTTAGAAAGGTTATTGCTGTTGAAATTCATAAAAATAAAAATTTTAGTCTAAAAGCCCTACTGTGAACCAAAAATTTAATAGACGTTTGACTAGACCTCACTTACAGCCATAATATTAAATTTTTTTATTTTTTCGTTTTTTTGCTCATTTCATACCAAAACTTTAATTATATAAGCAAAACAGCATTTTAGAATCAATAGTTGCTTCATACGAGCTCATAGAAAAAAGTTAAATTTTTTTGAAAAAATTAAAATTTTTATTTTAAATGATTTTTTTTCTATGAGCTCGTATGAAGCAACTATTGATTCTAAAATGCTGTTTTGCTTATATAATTAAAGTTTTGGTATGAAATGAGCAAAAAAACGAAAAAATAAAAAAATTTAATATTATGGCTGTAAGTGAGGTCTAGTCAAACGTCTATTAAATTTTTGGTTCACAGTAGGGCTTTTAGACTAAAATTTTTATTTTTATGAATTTCAACAGCAATAACCTTTCTAACGATACCAAATTTGTAGCATATAGCTAAAATTTTGGTGAAATATGGTCAAAAATGTAAATTGAAAGTTATCAAAATCAACCATCTTTTCAGTTTTTCGATCATAACTTTGCCAAATCTTGACCATATATCATGTTTTATACCTTGTTGGATGCGTATTACATTGTATATTAAGAATATAATAAAGTTAAAAAAATTTAAAGTCAATACAAGTTGATAGAAGCCGATAAATGGAGGGTAGAATTTCAGCAAATGCCAAACTTTGAAACTAAATTTCTTTTATGCATGGCATTAAAACAAAAAAATCGAAACACTCATTTTTAGTGTTTATTTGACTTATTTAAAATCACCTACGAGAAGAAAAAAATATTTAAAAATCATACACAATAATAGGGTTTGAAAATAACATGCATTTTACCAACTTTGGACCCTCACCACACTCAGCAATGACACTTTTGTAAAAATCTTTTTATGGCAGTATACAGCTACTTAGAAGACCTATCCAACGATACCAAACATAATTTGCAACGATTTGAAATATTCGAGTTTCAAATAAAAATGTATGTTTCCCGTTTCTAAATGGAAGGTCTCATTTCCAATATAAGATTGCCCAATTTCTAAAACCCACTTCACAAAATAGATGCGATTTATATGTTAAATAAATAATCAAACAATTATATGCTGAAAAAATATAGAATGGAAAAACATACAGATGATTAAATAACAATAAAAGCACAGTAATATGAAAATTTAAAAATTTTTGATTGTTTTTTGTTTCAGATTTGATTACAGCTTTTTTTTAACAATAATGAGTTTGAAAATTTCAAAAAAAAAAAAAAATCTTATTGGAGAAAAAAAAGAGGTAGTTTGAAATGCATTCATGAAACAAATGAGAATGTTTAACAATTATGCTATTAATTTCGTCAATAAGTGCTACTTAAAACATACTGGGCCGACTTGAAAACCAAACGCTTGCTGTTGTTGACCATAATCAATTGGGTAGAAATCAATAATCGGGAGGAATTGAATTTTCTTGGTACGAATTTCAAAAACAGTTTCGCTCTTTGCCGCTCCTGTGTGACATCCATCTTTTAGAATTGTTGGCTTAACAGGAGTATCATGTCCAATTTCAATATCATTTTCTCCTAATAGTCTCAATGACATATCAAAGTTTTCTGTTCTACTATTAAACCAGGCAACACTGTTCATGCATGTATAAGTAAAATTTTGATACGCTTGTTGAGAAAGTAAACGAAGAAAAGTCATTTGGATTGGCCCAACTGTTTCATATGAAATTCTAAATCCACCACGAAGATTTGAATACCAATCTGTTTTATCACTTTCTTTTCTCCAATGTATGTTGGGCATTTGAGCACTATGTATATCAGGATGCACACATGTTTCTCCTTCAGCTACCATATTACAGTAAACCTGAAAGATAGAAGTTTAATAATGAATAGTTTTAAATATTCTTAAAATATACGAACATAAATTGCATCGTCTATCATTCCACTATTCGGATCGATCCAGTACCATCCACTTTTTAAATGTGGATGACCATACCAAAGATCTCTGCATGATCGTGCTGGATTTTCTCTTGTTCCATCTGGTTTTCTATACCGATCTAATTCTTGTCTCATTGAATAAATTGAACTATACATTTCAAGAAATTTTTGAGAAAATTCATCTTTTGTCTTCTTTCGTTTGGATGAAGTTTTTTTTGGCTTCTTTACAACACCCATTAATTCATCGATATCAGCATCGTCAATTTCTGCTGCCAATTGTTCAATATTTTCCAAGTCGCGCCTAAATCTATCTTCTCCTTTTGTGAATTCACTTTGGAATAATAATTCAGGGGGTAATAATGGAGTTTCAGCGGGCAAACCTGGTGGACCTTTAATTAATAGACAGATATGTTAATTTAACTTTTTCTCAATCATTAATCAGTCTCAATCTTTGACTTGAATTTACCTGGTAGTCCTTGAGGTCCAGTTTCTCCTTTTTCACCAGCAACTCCAGTCTGTCCTTTTGGACCCATCATTCCAATTTCACCTTGAATACCTTGAGGACCTTCATTTCCTATTGTAAAAAAAAAAATTGTAAAATCATACTTGATATTTATTAATATAGATCTCATGATGAATACCTTTTGGACCAATTGGACCTTCTACTCCTACTTCTCCTTTTTGACCAACTATAATACACAAAAATCAAAATAAGATATTTTAATGATTTAAATTATTTTTTAGTTTACTTTCTCCTGGGCTTCCTTGAGCTCCTTTAATTCCTTTCTCGCCTTGATCACCCTATCATATAGATTAAAATCATTTATTTCATAATTGTTACAAATATGTATAAGGTAAACTTACTTTTATTCCAGCAACACCTAAGTCTCCTCTAAATTTTGAAAGATGTGAGGGAATAAGAAATAACTTTTAACCATACTATAACGTACCTGTGACCTTTCATTCCTCGTTTCCCACGATCACCTATATAAGAAGTTATTACTTTTGAACTTGAATTAATGCTGAAGTAAAATTAAAAACCTTTTTCTCCTTGAATTCCCTGTTTTCCAATCGGTCCTTCTTTTCCAGGTAAACCTTTAAAATATTAAAAATAGCTTAATGGAATGATATATTTTTTGAAAGTTTTATTTAATTACCAATAGAACCGGGAATACCGATATCACCTAAAACAATAATAATAATTTTAAGTATAACATAAAAATGTAATAATATATTAATAGTAAAACCTTGATCTCCTTTCATTCCCATTAAACCTCTTGGCTTAAAATAAATTTTTAAAAATTAGTATGCATTTCAAAAACAAAATCGTTTTTATATACCCCCTCGGGACCTGTTAATCCGATAGCGCCAACCGGACCAATCATTCCAATAGGGCCAATTGAACCTTTAAGAATATATAATAATTTTAATATAATTTCTGTTTCCACTTCATTAAATTAAATGCTTACCTTTATCTCCTTTTTCACCCTGTGGCCCCGCATTCCCTTGAATTCCTACAAAAATGAAATCATTAATGACAACTATCAGTGTAAAAATTTTTCAATTAATTACCTGCAGCACCATCGACACCCTGCTTGCCTAAAGGATATTAAAAAATGCTTATAATTGGTAATATTTGTTTATTCAAATCCATATTATACCTGGCTCTCCTTGAATTCCCGGTGGTCCAATAATTCCTATTTAATTTTAAAATATTTTAATGAAATATTCATTATCAAAAAATTAAAAAAAAATATATAAACCTGGATTTCCTCGCAAGCCTTGTTCTCCTGCAAAAAAAACAGCACAATTTTTATTAGAGTAAAAACTCTTTAAATAACAATAATGATTTTCATTACCTTTTTGTCCATCTTCTCCATGCATGCCTTGATCACCTATACAATATCAATATTCAAAAATATAAATGAAAAATGAAACCGTTGATAAATATTAAGTAGAGTATTCATTAATTCAAACCTTTTGGCCCTCTTTGTCCCGGTTCCCCTTGATTTCCAGGTAAACCTTTTTAAAAGAATATGAAATGATTTAGTAAACTTAAAATTTAACATTTATTTCAAAATTATCCTTACCAGTAGCTCCCATATTTCCTTTGGGGCCTTCATTTCCTGGCAATCCCCGTTTACCGGCTGGACCCGGCATTCCAATTTTGCCACTCTCTCCTTTCTGACCTCTTTCTCCAACAGGTCCTATGTTTAATTACAACTTTAAAAAATCTTAAATTTTTAAAAACCAATTTTAAATCATACCCATTGGCCCATCAATTCCTTTGATTCCAGGTGGCCCTTTATTAAAGAACAATTAGAGTATTGTATTACTTTATGTATATGAAAGATTTACAAACCTTGTGCTCCAGTTTCACCAGTTAAACCTTCTCTTCCACTTTCTCCTTGCTCACCACGTGCACCATCCTGACCTATTAATTTGAAAAATACGTAATACTTAATCAAATGTGTGGTTATTTATTTATATTTAAATATATTTACCCGGTGGCCCTTGTCTTCCAGGTTCCCCTTTTTGTCCCTAAAATATGTTTTACAAAACCAGTTTTTACTTCATCAAAATTGGAGACAAACCTGTGGTCCAGTTGGACCAAGAGCGCCATTATCTCCTTGGTTGCCTAAAAGCACGAAAATTAAAAAAAAATAATAATTTATTTTTACTAATTAAATGTTATATTAAAACATACCTTTTGGCCCCGTATTTCCAGGGGACCCGATAGGACCTTACAAAAAATATTGCGATAAAATTTTTAAATTATGTTAAACTTTGAATTCATTTCATGACTTACCAATCATCCCATGTGGTCCTTTAAATTGTGAAATGTATTTAAATATAAATTATTATTGTGTTTCTTTTTTTTGTGACTCCTTTTATTGAATTACCTGGTTTGCCTCTTGGACCACTCTAAATAAATAATTATAACTGTATGATAAAGTCAATAAAATAATAATATTTTATTATTTACCTCTCCTTTGATACCCTATATTCAAAAACAAATTTTTAAAAAATTAATATAGAATATATACTATTAAATAATTGGATCTTACCGGTAATCCAGGTTCACCTCTTTCACCCTTTTCACCTGTTAATTTATATCAATTTTTAGTATTGTCAAAAAAAATAACTTTGTTATTAACCTTGTAATCCTTCAGATCCCGGTGGGCCGATCAATCCTATTTAAATGTTTACATAAAAGTGTGATTAAAGGAAATTTCATAAAAGAAACAATGTATCATAACATACCTTGAATTCCAGGTGCCCCGATTGCACCTACTTCACCCATCGATCCCTTTTCACCTTTTAATCCAGGCGCGCCAATTTCTCCCTAATTATTAAAGTAGCAAAGGATTTAGAGCTTGGATAAATTGTATTTTTTTAATTCTGCTTACTTTATCACCATCTTCTCCTGGTAACCCTTGTGGTCCCGGAGATCCATTTAATCCTCTCAAACCTTTAAACGTAAAAGTAAATTAATTTACATTCATCATTCAAATATTGAAAACTTTATATAAAGTATTTTAACTAAAAAACCTAGAGTAATTAGAACAATATGAATTTAAAGCATTCATAAATAGGATATGAGTTTCTTTTTAAATAAAATATAGAATGTTTTAAACTTATGTTTTACCTGGGAGTCCATCTCGTCCAATTGGGCCCTCAAAAAAATAATTTTGCATAAAATAATTTTGAATAAAGTTCATTTAATAAACATACAGTTGCTCCAGTTTCTCCTCTTTCACCTTTTAAGCCTGGACTTCCTGCTAATCCTTGAGGGCCTGTTCTTCCTTGAATTCCTTGTAATCCTTCTGCTCCAGGTGGTCCCTTAATTATTATTATTTTATATAAATATTTATATAACAGTTAACAATTGATTTTCAATCATTACTTGCTGTCCTTTGTCTCCAGCAGGGCCTTAATAAATTAAAATTTTTATTTTTATTATGATCAAATTGAAAGCGAATGCCAAATTTTGTACCTGCAAAGCCTTGAGGACCCATTTCTCCCTTTAAACCTTCAAGATTAGAAGTAATTTTTTTATTATTATTTTAAAAATTTTAATTCAAAAACTATAGTTTATTAATGTACCCTGCAAACCGGGCAAGCCTTGAAATCCTCTTTCGCCTGAAAATCCCTATTGATTTTGATTTTAAATTGAATAAATGATGCTAGTCAAATATTTTAAAATGCATGGGATTGCTTACAGGTGGTCCAGATAATCCTTTTAGAAATTAATAAAAATTCATTAGATATATGTTAAATAGAAACGATTATTTCATTTATTTACCAGGTGGCCCCTGCTTTCCTATTGGTCCAGGATTCCCAACTGGACCTAAAATAAAGTTGATTAACCATTATGATTATCAATTTAATTGACAGCAAAATATTTATATACTAACCTTCTTTTCCTGCTTCACCCGATATTCCAGGCTCCTAAAATATTTTAAAACAATGCATTATGAAATATTATTGGATTAATAGTAATAAGCAACAACATACCCCTGGATTCCCGGGATTTCCTATTTGATTAAAACAAAAAAAAGTAATTTTAAGTGACATTTTTAAATTAAAGCTCATAAGGATTATTCGTAAATTTCTTAACACTTAGAGAGGATGGCAAAAGATTTTCTTATGCTCTAATTAAAAATTTTCAAAAGATTATACACAATTTTTTATAAGTAGAGAAGAAAACGGTTAAAAATGTCCACTTCTGGCGTTACGAATTTAACGAATGACCACAATATCTTGTGAGATGAGATACTCACCTGGCAACCCGGGCTCTCCAATCAAACCAGTCTGAAAAATTGGAAAACAACTTGTTTACTGTATTTACAAAGATTTTATAATCTAGTAATACCTCTCCAGAAGGACCTATAATGGTTTGTTAAAAGTTACCAATAAAGTTATTTGTAATTGGAAAGATGTTTTAAATAAATTACCAGGCAACCCAACTTGACCGACAACCCCAGGTGGTCCCGTAGCTAGAAATTTCATAAATAGGATAAATTATTTTAAAAATCTAATAAAATCGTCAAAAGAACAAACCTCCAACATCACCACGTTCTCCTCTGTTTTCCATTAGAATTTAATAAAATTGTTTTAAATTACAACTTTTAAACTTCAAAGCAGCATTAATTCGTTTTACCTTTCACCTGGTAATCCTCTTTCACCTGGTTTTCCATCTTTTCCAGCTTGACCCATTGGACCTTTAAAAAATATTACGCATTAAATTTATTTTTTATAACTTTTACTTCACAATTACTCACCTTGAATTCCTTTTGATCCTTTTTCTCCTTGAATACCCTTAATTTATTAAACAGATTTTAGTGATAAACATTACTACTAAACGAATTAAGTAAGTACATACTTGTTCTCCTGTTAATCCTCCAGGACCTAAGGAAATAAAATTTATACAGTTAAGTTCATTTCTCATATTCATAGAATAGAAAAAAATCATTTTTATTACCTGGCAAACCTTGATCTCCCTATTGCAATTAACATAATTTAAATAAATCTTCTGAATAGAGTTGGTTATAAAAAAATTATCACTTACCTTTGGACCTTGCAATCCATTGCTACCTGTTCGACCTCGAGCACCTCTAAATCCCTTTTTTCAAATTTTAAAAATTTAAAAACTATAATAAGTTTTTAAAAAACATAATACATACTCTTGGTCCCGTTTCACCACGTTCTCCTAAGTATTATCAAAATAAGATCACAACATCTTTTAAAAATCAAAATAAATACAACCTTGTTGTCCAGAATTGCCCTATATAAATAAAAAATTTTAAATGTTTTTGTACTTAAATATTTATTAAGTCAATTTACCCTTTCACCTAAATAAATGTAAAATTAAATAATAATAAATAAAATAATTATTTTATTGAGATTTTAAAATAATATAATGGAAAGTTTACCCTTTTGGCCAACTGGTCCATTGCTTCCAACACTTCCTTTATCGCCTATTATTTAACACATTTTTCATAATCAATCTATTTAATAAATTTTATGAACGTATATGAATATATTACCTTTCTCGCCTGTTGATCCCGGGTAGCCTGCAAATCCTTGAGGACCTTGCTTTCCTATGAATATGAATATGATTTTTCATATAAAATATGCTTAATTGTTAAAATTATTGTTTTTAATTATACATTACCTTTTTCACCGGGTAATCCAATCGCTATAATTTTATCAAAAACATAAATTATATTTTCAAATAAATTTGAAATTCTTAACCATCATACCTCCTGCTTCTCCTACAATTACAATTATTAAAAATTAAAATTTTAGAAATTTTAAATTTTTAGTTAAATAAATCTAATAATTTTACCTCTTACACCCTCAGCACCTTTTGGTCCTTCGGGACCCTCGATACCTTTAATTATAAATTATTTTTTAATATAGAATAAAATAAGAAACCAAATTTATAAAAATTAAATACCTGTTAATCCTATTGGACCAGGGAGTCCTATATTTGATGTCAAGATTAATTAATTTATTTATTTCCCTCTTTTAAAAAATTAAAAAATAAAAATTACCAATATCACCAGATTCTCCACGATCTCCTTTCTCGCCATCTTCGCCTATTTAATGAATAAGACTTTACTTTTAAACAAATCATTCTCTATTTTCTATCTTTATGCCTTACTTGCCTTTTTGACCTCTATCGCCTTTTTCACCTAGAGCACCTCTTGGACCAGTATCACCCTTTGGACCTTAAATGATTAAATTTTAAATTATTTTCATTATAACTCTTGTTTTAATTGTTATTACCTCTACTTCCAGGAAAACCAATTGGACCCTTAAAAAGGATATTTAATACATGTTTTATGTAATTTAATTAATATAGCTTACTTGACTACCCATCTGTCCGGGTTCGCCTTTTTGACCCATGCTTAAAAATAAGAATAAATTTTACAAAATTATTTTTTAAGATAATTTACTAATTCTTGTTATTTTACCTTCCAGGATTTCCTACTCTGCCATCAGAACCCTTATGAACAATTAAAAAATTAGTATTTGGATTTTTTTATATACAGAGGGTCCTCGATTTGTAGAACTGTTTGGAGCTAGGAAAATCTTATGCAAATCGAGAACACGCTATGATTAAGTATTTACAGGACTTCCTGGGCTCCCGGGGTATCCACTTTTGCCTAAATAGAACGAATAAATATAAAAGAATTAAAAATTATAAAAATTTAAATTGATAAAGTTATACAAAATTACCTGTTGGTCCAGGCAAGCCTTGATTTCCTTGACTTCCAGCAGGACCTAAATCAGGAGCGTCACTTATTAATTTCTTGAATATATCATTCATACATGAAATTACCTGGTGGACTAATGAGAAAATAAAAAAAAGTATAATTAGTTATCTTCCTTTTCAGGGGTTGACACGTTCGTCATAAAACATCCTTTTTTATTTGGAACAATATAAAATTTCATCCTGAACAATAAAATATTTCATCCGGATGAAATTGTGTCAACCCCTAGCTTTTTTGCATGCAATTTAATTATTAGGACTTTAAACGTACCCGGGCAAGCCTTGCGGGCCTTGCACACCTATAATAAAAAAGGATTATAACTTAATTCTTTGCTATTTATAACAAAGATTCTCACCTTGTGGCCCTGGAAGTCCTATTAATCCAGTATTTCCTTTGCTAAAATGAATTTGAGTGTTTTATAATAAATAACTTTAAAATTACAAAAGATTACCTTCCCATTGGACCTAAATAAATTTTTAAAAAATTTGTTGTTGAAAAATGAACACGGTATAGTTGTTAATAAATCAAACCTTCGTTTCCTGGTATCTATAAATGTTTTCAATAAATTAGATATTAAAAATATGCCATATATGTACTTGTAATATTTAAAACATACCCCTGGATTTCCGATTGGACCTAAATTGGTTTTTTGAAAAAAAAAATTAAAATAATTTTTTTATCAATAAAGTTTATGCTTAATCTTACCTGGAACACCTCTTGGACCTTTTTTAAATAAGTAAAAAGTATAAAAAAATAATGATTTTTTTTTTTAAAAAAAAAGAATATGTATTGCCTGTAAATCCTCTTGGCCCAATTTCACCAATCATTCCTTGAAGTCCCTACAATTATAACACAATATAATCAAATCAAATTTTGAAAAAAATCGAAATTAATTTACCTGTGGTCCATCGTCACCTTGTGTTCCTTCATTTCCTTTCTCTCCCTTTAGAAAAATTTTCATTAATCATCAATTTTAATTTAATTTTTTTTGGAATTATTATTTACCTTTTCTCCTACTAAACCTGTTCGTCCTCGATCTCCCTTTTCGCCTTTATTTATTTAATTTACATATAATAGAATATTAGATTTAATTTTAAAAGATTTACATACCAGGAAGTCCAATTAAACCCGGAATTCCAACTTCTCCTTTCACTCTTAAAAGATATACATTTTATGTTATTAAAGAAATTTTTAGCATTATTGTAGAAATACCCTGGACTTCCAATTGGTCCTCGATCACCATCTCTTCCATCACGTCCTATAATGATTTATTATTGGTCAAAAATTATAAGCAAATTGTTCTTAATAAAACTCTTACCTCTCTTTCCGATTGGACCCGGCAATCCAATTATACCTGTAAGTAAGTTGATCATATGCAGTTTTTAAATAAAATTAATAGATAGTAGTTGAAATCAAACCTCTTGGGCCTGGTGGCCCCATTTCTCCCTGATCTCCTTGCTCTCCTTTCGGACCTTTGAATTTTTTAAAAAAATTATAATTCAAATAAACCATTTTGTAGAAAACTAAAATGCTTCATACCAGATTCTCCAGTTTTTCCCTCTAACCCTGGCACGCCCGTTAGCCCGACGGGACCTTCTGGACCCTTCATTGCCAGCTAAAAATATATTTAAAAAATTTTATTTTTAATTTAAATTTTAATTAAAGCTTTTTAGAACAAAAATTTTTTTACCATGTGTTGAGCCAACATTTGACGGAAAGCTTCTGCTTGCGTGTCTGGTCCTTTCTCATTTCCATTATTTTGACCAAGTGGAATAATAAACACATGCCCAGGAGCACCAGCAGCTACAAAAATTGTTCAGAATAATTATTTTAAATCAAATTGTTGACTTTATTAAAAATTACATCCAGATAACCCTGCTAAGCCTTCTCTTCCATCAAAACCTGTGTAAATAAATGAAAATTGCAGAAATTGCAAAAAAAAAAAAAAAAACTTTTTAAATTTTTTCCAACCCCTTTCTCCTTTTTCTCCTTTCTCTCCCTTATCTCCTTTAAAACCTAAAATATATTAATACGAGTAGTAAATTTTCAACTCTGTTATAACAACCAAGGAATGTAATTTATACCTATTGGGCCTGGAATTGATTTAAGTTTAACGCCGTTTACAATTTTGGTGTAGCTTTCATTTACATTATTCTATAAGTAAAATCGGGTTAGTTAGGTTTTTTCCTTTAATATTTTTTACAATAAATATGAGTTGATACAAACAATATTTTCTTTGTTATCCAGTTCAATGTAATTATCTTCATTGGTATTTACGTTTTCATCATGTATTTTGTCCTGGGTTTCATAGGATGGTGATAACGTCGTAAAAACATCATCCTCATTACCTGAATTCAATGAATCGTAATAGTCATCTTCTCCATTAAGATCGAGATTTAAATTTTCTAACTCTAGAGAATCATGAGCTGCATCATTAACTTTAAGCATGTTTAAATTCCGCGATCTTTCAATATTTCTGTTGCTTAACTTTTTTGTCTTGTTTTTTTGATTTATTGAAGATGAATGAAGATTTTGAATGTTTTCTCTTGTTCTTTGATTCATCGAAGAGGATGACGAAGAACTTGTTGCATGATTAATACTTGATGAACATTCAGGAGTAAATTTTGTACAAATTTCATAAGCGCTATCTGGTTTACTTGTAATTCTTAATAGTTGTATATCACCCTACATTAAAAGATTTTCATTAGGTCACTATAAATTAATTTTGTACAATTGCATACCATAAAATATTCCTCATCTTCATCCAATTGAACCCCCATAAAAAGTAATCCATCCGTATAAATCCTAGAAGTCATTGATCTTGACAACTTTCTTGTAATTTGTTTGTCGCAATCAAATATTAATGTAATAGAATTTCCTTTTACGCTGATTCCAATCCGATGCCATTTTAAATCATTGGTACTTGCATCAAAACTTATCATATTATCATCTATCAATGATTCATCTTGATACAAAAGAGATACTTGTTGACCTACATAAAGTACTAGAGACTCTTCACTTTCGGATGTATAAATTGAGAAAACTGGAGCTCTTGAAAATTTTTGTTTAGCTTTCAATGTAACAATTATAGAGAAATCCAAAGGAAATCCATTTGGAAACAGCTTAAAAATTAACAACAAATTAATAAGCACAATAAAAAATTGTTAAAGAAAATTATGAAAATATTTACATCAGATGACGCAACTGTAATCATCGTTCCTTTATTGATTGAATAAGCAACAGCCTTATAATTTTGATAAGAGTTTCGAAGCATGCCACACATTCCAGTAGTTTCATTGACCCCATTTGGAAGGTTGGGGATGCCCAAACTTGTTATCAAGTCAATGCCTTCGTCTATTAAATAATTTTTAAAATAAAGTGATAACATTTTTACAGTTCATGTTATGGTTTGATTAATTTGAAAACATTTTTTTTCTCTTTATCAATAAGTAGAATTCCCTACGTCATCTTAATTTATATTCAAAGCAAAAAATCGAAATAAATTAATTTTTTAGAGATTTCTACACAAAAGGATAGAGAATAGTTAATTTTGCGTTTTAAAACGATAAATGTTCATTAGAACGCTAGTTTGTATGGGTTAAACCTAGTTTGCATGGGTTTAAAAAAATTGAAGTGCGAAAAGCAGTTTAAGAAAATTTAAATTTTTTGCAGTATTTTTGTGTTTGAGGAAGTTCAGTGTCATCTTTAGCCGATTATTAATCTTTTATTTTTTTTTTCTTTATTCTGTTTATATATAGGGTAAAAAATATTGAAATTCGTACAAAACCAAAATACCTACGTACGAATAAATTTACAAAAAAATTTTTTCACAATTTTTAGACTTGAAAAAATTGCCTTTAAACTTAAGATTGGCCATATCACAATGGTCTGAAATCGAAAAAAGTGTCCAAAATTTATATTTTGTTGTAAACTTTAGAGGTCGCAAAGTTTTGTTTGATTTTCTTTATTTTGAAAGTGTCAATAGCTTTGTAATGTCTTAATCATACATCTCTGAAAATATGAGCTTGTGACATTAAGGATAAATATGATTTTTCATTAAAAGTTTAAAATTGTTTCTCAAAAAATTTTGTGCACAAGCAAATTTGTATGAAAAAATTTGGAAAAACAAGTGAAATTAAATTGCAAATATCTCGAAATTGGCATAGATTGGCATTACCAGAGTATGATTAGAAGCTAAATAAAGACTCAATCTTTGGATTCTGGTAGGTTTCAGAGATTTCCGGAGTTTACCCTCAAACGTATGAATGTTTAAAGTTTTGGAAAATTTCAAAAATTTAAATGCATTTTCCCTAATGATAAAGCATTTGGCTAATGTTTTGTAAGTCTTAACATAAAATTTGTGTATTAATTAAGCTATTGACAGTAATTAGAACATAAATCAAGCAATAGAAAGTGGAAAATTTTTAGAAAACTTTTTCATGGTGTTTTTGTAAACAAATTTTTCATGACTTTGGATAATTATTGACAGAGTTAGACAACGATTGAAAGCTTGATATTTTCACAGAAGATGCGTTAGTTTATGTTTTATAATACTGCATTTAAATGATGAGGTTTAAAAGACACGACTTAAAATAAATTTTGGACACTTTTTTCGATTTCAGACCATTGTGCATATGTTAAGATCTTATGACTTTGCTCGTGCACTCTACTTTCCAATTAAATTAAGTCAAGGCATAAATTAGCACTGCTTATACGAAAAAAATCCACCTCATTCCAAATATTGAAATTCGTACAGAAGAAATATTGAAATTCGTACAAAATTTCAATAGTAGGCGGTGAAGAATTTCAATTGTTTTTGTGTAAACAAATAAAATTGCACGCTATGCGTGGAAGTTAATAAATTCAATTTTAAGGACAAATAATCTGCACAGGATGAATAAAAACTTACTCAAATGAAAATACTGCAAGGATAATAATTTTTTCTCAAGTTTGGATGCAAAAATCGTGAGTACTTGGTGTACGAATTTCAATATTTGTGTGTACGAATTTTAATATTTGAAATAAAGTGGATTTTTAGCGCATTTTTGGAAACTTGTTTTCAAAAAGGAAGCTCAATCATACACTTTTTCGGCTGGTTGCAAATTTTCGAAAAACTATCTTTAAATCTAGACATCGTAAAGAGCTCCGGTTTGTTTTATTAGCTTCGTTTCATCGAGTTATTGGCGGCAAATGTATTTAAAAGTCCCATATTTGTGTTTAAACACCTTAATTAATTAATTTTTAATTTCACAAAGAAAAATAATCAACACATGACTGCAACTTCACGTCATAGAAATTTCAAATATTTTTTAACCGTTGACATTTGAAAATTTTTTGACCGTTATTTTTTGCGAAAAGTTTTTTGTTCAGTTTTGCAAGTTATTAATTTGTGCATAATGAAAACACACTTGTGCATGAACAATGAATGTGAGGAAATTGAAACTGAAGGGTTTTTGATTGTTGTTGTAACATTTTTGTAAAATTATCGTTATTTTTATGTAGAATACTGCAAGGTCTGTCCTGAAAGTTGATATACTTTCAATTCGTAGCTCGATTACTGATCGCCGCGCCAAAAATGCGCTGAAGTCCCTCGATATGAAACACGAGGACTTTTGTAATTTTTTACTGCTTTATGCTGCACAAAATGCTCTTTTAAGGTTCGAATAAAAAAATTTGGAGGACAAGCAAAGTCGTAGGAAAAATTTGGGAAATCAGCAATGCTTCCAATAAAAGTTACAGGACTTTCAAAAAAATTTTTTCGTTTTGTACGAATTTCAATATTTTTTACCCTAAACACTTGAAATTCTTTACAGCCTGCTATTGAATTTTAGGTAATACGATTTTTTTTTTCTGTAAGAATTTCAATATTTGGAATGATTTTGGAAATGATTAATTGATAGACGTTTAACTGCCAATAAAAAGGACAATAATACATAAAGGAATTAATTGAATTTTAAAGAGAAGAAGGACAATCAGCATTCAATTATGCACGAGTTTTCTTAGATTATCTATGTATTTGAAAGAACCGACTTTTGTTCAATTGATTATTACATCATATTAGATCCCAACTTGTAATAAAATTTGCATGATTTATATTAGGCTTAAAGTGGAATATAGTAACCTGTAGTAACCTCGTTGATTTTGATATTTTAAAAATTGAGATTATGTTTCTTATTTCATCAAGAAATTTTTTAACTTATGAGGGTTCTTCTAGATTTTTGTATCCATATTAAACAAAAATTTTGAAACATTGTGTCAAAGGATTTTTGGACTTTATCATAATGGCAGAACGAACAAAGATAAAATTGTTATAAATATATTTGAAAATTTTAATCGATGAGAGATTTTTGATCTTTCTTAGTTACTCGTCTAAATTATGTTTCCAATTTACTTTTAGCTAAAGTTCTTTAAAATAATTTTAAAAGTAGTATTAATTAAAATAGTTTTACTTACTTTCTCCATCAGCTAATGTGTTTTCTAATAATAAACAACAGAGCAATGTCGAAATAATCACTGTTTTAGTTAAGTGAGTATATAATATTTTTAATCTCATTTTCAAAAATTTAATGCTCTGATCACAGCATTCACATAATATTCCGGCTTTGTATGTATTCCTTCAAATTATTATCAAATTTGAATTTCTAAAAAGAAGATTTGAGAAATATTTCAGAATTTGTGTCACGTTTTATTTCAATTAATTAATTATTTTATAAATTTTTGATTCTTTCTTTTTGCACAGTTTTTTTTTGAATACCTATAACTTTATATTTTGAACTAATTTTTTTTTTTAATATTATATTTTTATATAAAGTAAAAATCATGAGTAATCCTTGTTCGATTCACTTTTAATGGCCATTATCCATAATTCATTTTCAAATTTGAGCATCACAAATCGCACTCATCAATCGCTCAATTTTGCAATCTTTTTCTCACAAAAACTAAATTTTCTCAATGAGTATTCATCACATTCACTGGATTAATTTGATAACATTTTGACTTTTTTGAGGAAGTATTGAAATAACTATCTTCTTTAAATATATTTAAATTTTTTTTTAATTGATTCACATCTTTTAACTTTCCCGAAAATTTATAGACTATATCATATTTCAGGAAATTCTATTAAAAACATCATTATCAGGTGTAAAATATTAACACTTAATAAAAAATAAAAAAAATTAAAAAATTTGTAATGATAACCTTTAACACTAAATAATTAGAGTAACACAGTGTATGTCTCCTTCCTAAGATTTTCCACTTTGTCACTCTCACTGTTCTCTCCCGTTCTCATTAAACGTCACTACTTCACTTCACTTACTCACTTATTTCACTTGTTCACTTACCGATTTCAGCCGAAAAACTAAATTTGTTCTAAGATTGAATGCTGCTTTTATACCCACTGGCTTATCAAAATAAATTTAAATTGTCAAAAAAATCTCTTGATAATTTAATTATGAAAAAATTATTTGAGTAATTTATTATTGACTTGTCACTTAATTGTGATTAAAGCGATGTTTTGAAGAATTAAAAAAATCATTCAAGAATAATTTGTTTTTATTCTTTGCAAGATTCTTTGATAAAATCAAGATCAATGGCATTTGACACTTGTTTTACATATATATGTACATACTATAAATACAAAACAGTACTACGCAAAAATTCATGTATATAAATAATACCTATATGTATGTCTACAATAAATATTACCTGACATGACACGACTTAATACTGGCACAATGATTTTTGATTTTAGTGTCGATAGCAGATGAGAGCAATGTTTATGTCAATATTGATATTTATGTTCAGAAGCGTCAAAATTGATTTGGCCATGTTTGCACAATAATACCAGTTAAATTGAAATACGTGAATGTTACTCTTCAAACATTTGCATGCACATCAAGACTTATAGAAATTTATTGGTTTTTTCATCATGCCACCCAAATTTTTGGAGTTAAAAAAAATTAAATAATGTTCCAAGCTAAAATTTAAGATATACTTGTGAATTTTTAAAATACCTACAATAAAGTTATTTATCTATGAAAAATTAAATTCTTAAAAAACTAAAATAGATTTATTGTATTACAAAAAACAAAAACTAAACATCATTAAATAAACATATCATTAAATATTGAAAATTAATAAGCCACTGAATTTTTTAACATTTTGCAATTCAGTAAACCAGAAGAAAGGAGGAGTAAATTATAATAAATAAAGAAGAAAAAAAAAATTGTGGGAAACGAAAGCATTAAATGGGGATTTACAAAATTGAATAATATAACAAGCCATAAGCTCTATAATAGCGCTAATGTAAGATGTTCGTGATCAAGAATCATTTTGGGAAGCAATATTTTTTTTTTTTTTTCATTTAAAAAAGAAATTTTCTTTACTAATTTGATTTAATAATGGATGAAACAAGATGAAACATATGAGATGAACTAGTACTTAATGATTTTGATTTAGACACATTTTGTGAATATCTTTCAGAAAAATAAAGAAAGAAAAAATAAAATCAATAAGTTTGCAGTTTTCTGTAATCTCTTTGTATGCCATCTCTTTAAATCTTGAATGAAACTCTCAAAAAGAAAAAGAGTAATAAATTACAAAGGTAAAAGCATGATTAATTATCTGTTTAGCTTAAGAACATACAATGTCAACATGTGGATTTTCTCACCATAAAAAAGATGTATATAAGTTTGAGTTACTTTATGTATGAGCTTCTTAATTCACGACTTAGAAATTTTTGGGCCCTAGCATTAAATGAATAAATAAAAGGATAATGTTAAAAAGAGTAAAGTTCTCGAAGGCAAAAAAGACATAATAATTTGGTCTAAAGGAATAATATAAAATCATTATATTATATCTTTACTTGCTAGTATTTAGTCATAAATCTTGATGTTGATTATTTTCTGCTTTTTGATACTTTTAAATTTAAATCTACGAAATTAAAAAAATAGCCGTTTCCGACGGTGTTTAATAAACATTGAAATGGAAAGGTTCTTACAAAATACTGTGTGGGTGTTGCTAAAATAATGCTTACGACTAGATACAAAAAAGTATAGAACTAGCGTAAAAAAATGGAGACGCGCCTTTTTCATTTTTTGGCTCGAAGTTTTAGCCATATTGCTTCCCGTTTTGCTTTCTGACTGTATTAATGTGACCGCAAAAAAGTCGCAAGGCGTACATGTATATGCTTCGATGAGAAATCAAACAGCTGTAGTGTTGCTACTTTTTTTTTGTAAAAATATCAGAAACTCAACAAGGCACTCGATAAAATTCCAGAGCTTTTATCCACACTCATGTGTATATACGTATAATATTTACTCATCCTTCTTGTTTCATGTATGTAAGTTAAAATACTGTGTGTTTGTGCGTGTATGTACAAATCGCATATTGTTTAATTTTCGAAAGAGTCATTATGATAAAAAGTCCATGTTTTCATTTCAAAAAGTCCAAACATCATTATGATGATGATGAAAGCTGTTGTATATGCATTAGTTATGTATGTAGTAATGACATTCATATATAATAAATGGATAAAATACTTTTTATGACTATGAGCAAATCTATATAGCATGGAATGAAAAAAAAGACCACTAAAACAAAATGCAGAATAATTTATGACAGTTAGGATTAAGGATGGCAAAAAGTATAGTCAGTAACTAATTCAAGTGCCAAACTGACAAATCTCCATTCTTACGATATCTTGCTTTTCATTCATGTTATCTGCTATCTCTTTCGTTCATATGGATATACATTGGAAGAGAGAAATTTTTACTTCACGTAGAAAACCTCTTTTACTCTCATATATTCATTTAAAAATGACTAAGCAACATACCACGCCCAGTTGAACAATTTAACATTATAATTTTTCCATCTACCCTCTTTCTGATTTTTATTATAACAACCGCACTGAAACACACTTTTTCACTTCGTGCTAGCTGGCATTAAAATTTATTAACATGCCGTCGATATGATAAGATATTTGGTTCTCGGTAAAAATGTATAATAAAGAGAAGTCTCATCATCAAATAGTGTTGTGCAGTAGTAGAGGATAAACGTATTTATTAATTCATGAAAAGTTAAATTGTGAAAAAGTGATAGTCAAGAAAATTAAGCTTTCTTAATCATTAAAAAAATACTAACTTTTTGAAAGAATTAGTTATGAAAAAAAGAAAATACCTAGAAAGAAAAGATAAAGTTTAGTGAAATATCTAGAAAAAAAATTTATTTAGTACTTAAAAGTACCCAAAAGTAACGAAAAAAAAAATATTAAAATTTTATTATAAAATTGTGCAAACATTGACGGAATTAAGTCAAAAAAGTGGATTATTTCGATTCAAAATTTAGAAAAATGGGAACAGGTTAGACATGATTTTATACAATTAGAAAACAAATTTATTCACTTTAACACTTCGATAAAAAGTGGCAAAAAAGATTGTGATTTTAAAAAAATTAAAATAAATATGCATATTCTCATGGATTTTTGAAAGAAAAGATAACAACTTAACATGACACTTTTCAAGCACGACAGTGATTTTAAATTGCTTTAAATCTCGATCATACGCCTAATAATAACAACAAAGAAGAACAATTTAATTTTTGTAATAATAAAAGGCAAATAAGAAAAATAAAAGATTGCGACATTTCTGCATTTACAGTCATGTATTTTCACAAGTGTTTTCCCTCCCCTAGTTTCTCAATTGTTCGTTAACACTCGACTGCTTACCCTTTTGCTTTTTGCCCGCGTTTATTCTTCTCAATTTTTAATGTAAATATTGAAGTTTGAATTCATCCACCTAATTTTATTATGTTCGAGGGCGTTAATCCCTACAAAATCTACCTCATTTCCGGATAATAAACAAAAGGCGTAATGCATAAGCGTGAACCAACAAAAAAATCTTATTTCAGTTATTTTTCACATTCTTCATTATTTTGCTATTTGTAAAAAAAATCAATTGACTAAGCAGAAAATGAACAAATCAGTACGTACAACCGCTAGCAGAAAAAATACATGAGCTTATTGTTAATTAAGGAGTGATGTTTGGAAAAAAAATCAAACAGTTACTAATGGTTTTTTTTCTGCAAAAAACATCTTAATCTAATTTGTATTCTAACTTTCTTTAATCTTTTTATGCTGACTACATCAAGGTGATAGATTGCTAGACATTCCTTGTAAAGTTTGTGGAGATAGAAGTAGTGGTAAATTATTTTTTAAATTAATTATTTATATTATTTTGACTGAAGAGTTTAATTTAACAACAGGAAAACATTATGGAATTTACAGTTGCGACGGTAAGATTTATACTTGTAATTCTTAATCTTCATTTAATAAATTTTAATTTTTTTTTTCAAACAGGATGTTCAGGTTTCTTTAAAAGAAGCATTCATAGAAATAGAGTTTATACCTGTAAGGCTGCTGGAGAACTAAAAGGAAGATGTCCTGTTGATAAAACTCATAGAAATCAATGTCGTGCATGTAGACTTTCGAAATGCTTTCAATCTGCAATGAATAAAGATGGTGAGTATTAAATTTAAATCAATGATTATTAAAGCCAATAAAATGACTTAATGCATAATTGGAAAATAAGTACTGATGTATGTATGTCAGAAACCAATTCGTACCATCATTAATGCTGAAAAAAATTTTGAAAACAGATTAAGCAGAAAATAAATCTGCATGAGCTGTAAAAACTAAGTTTCAGATCTATGAAATTTTTGTTGAAGTGAGGGTGAGAGAAACTGAAAGATGTTGCCCTTAGGACATAAAAAATTTTCCGTTTGCACTACCGCAAAAATTGAAATGACGAGAAATGTTAATTACAAATTCTTGTTGAAAACTGTATTCTGTGTAGTTCTAGTACTACATAATGTTGATAAAGCTCATATAAAACTATAGGAAACGACAAGAAAAGTTCTTAAGCGATAAAATAAATTGAAACATGAAACGGCATTTTGAATATTTACGATCAACATGAGATATTCATATATGTACGTGAGAGAGTGCTTAATCAAAAACATTTGGATAAATCTCGGAAATTGCAAAACACATAAATTATGCTTCGCTAATTTTCCATCATTTTAAGCATACGCAAAAACTTTCCAAGCGAAATCTCATTAAATTAAATTTTATAGTTCATGATAGAAAATCGCTAAAACAGATAGGAATGTGATATCAAGCTTATATGAAAGAGCAGAAAAAAAACTATCAACAATCAAAGAGTGGAAAATCATCATCAAATATCATATAAAATGTATCTCATTTTAACATCATCACATCACATCAAATATTCACATATGCATGCAATCTCACGCTATAAAAAGATTGAAAAGTATTATACTAATAAATTTATTTTCATTTTGTCTCAATATTCATTTATTCAATTTTTACTTTGTTTCCACCACGTAAATATATGAAGAATCTTGCATGATTTAAGCAGTAACAAAACCCCATCATTTATTTTTCATTAAACATGGTTTTTCAATAAGTCAGGTTTAAAGTATTTAGCTTGAGATACTTTTTTTCAAATAATCACACATATAATCTTCTGAAATTTTCAAATTACCAAAATTCGCCCTTCTTTAATTTCAAAAAAAAAGAGAAATAATGAATGAAAAAAATATATTTTCTCCTACAGTCATAAAGATGCAAGAATTCTCACAATTTACAAAACTGAATGCCAATCCACCCACAACATAAATTTATTCATTTAATGTGCAATGAAAGGAGATTTTTCAGATCATTTCGCTACATTTAATGTAGGTTTGACGATAAAAGAAGAGGAACAAGAGAAAATGTAACAATTTCCACACAATGATTTCAATTTGTTATTGCTAAACGACACTGAATAATTCAAGGAAAAAATATTTGAAAAAAGGCAAAAGAATTGGAAACTTTTAAAGAGGTTAAAAAGTTTCTTTTAATCTAAATTCTGAAACGAGCTAAATCAATTTCCCTTTTGAAAAAAAAAGAAGAATGAAACTTTTCAAATTTAGATTATAAAAAAAAAGATCTTATTTATTTTCCCTTATAAGAAGATAACAATAAGGGGTTCTCTATTAGATCCGATTAGTAAATGATACTTATCAAGGACTTATTTTGACGATATGATTTTGTGACGGTATAATGGTGGAATAAATTGAAAAGTCAATATACAATTAAACATGCATGTAGTACTGCTTTTTATAATTCATTTTTTTATTTTTCATTTAGCTGTCCAGCATGAACGTGGTCCTCGACGTCCAAAACTTCAGCAATTACATTCACAGATGTCACACCAACAGCATCCTCATCATCATACTTTTAACCCGATGGGAGTTAATGCACAGTCCTATAATCATCATAACTTACAAAATCATCACGTTAATGCATCGCATTTCACACAGTTAAATACTTTTCAACAACATTCTACTATTCTCCATCATCCACAACCTTTATCCTTTGGAACGTTATTACATCCAACTCCTATTATGCCTAACTCTGGAATTAATCAGCATTCATCTTTTGCATCAGCCACGAGTATTGTTTCAAAATTTTCTGAACAGCCAAAGTTGACGTCAAATTTTGATTTTCCGTCACTTAATAGTAATTTTTATAAACCACTTAGTCATCAAATTCAGCAATTGTCTCCAACAAATTCAAAAAGTACTATAAGTATAGACTCGTCTTCAGCATCGAGTGTATCTGAGCGTATAATGAGTCCACATTCAACTGTTGACTCACACTCTGGTCATATTGCTAATACTCCACCACCAGTGTCATCGACTCCTCCTAATATTAATGCTAATTATGGTCAAAATGTTACATCATTTGAACCGAAAGTGTCAGCTCAATTTTCCGTCTCATCAACATCATCTATTTCTCCATTACCAAATGCTCCAAATGGAAATTTATCGTCATCAGTAACGAATCAACAAACCACACGAACTAACATGCAGAATGGTTTGTTGGACATTTTAATGTGTCCTGATAAATACCAAGAGTTGATACAGTATCATCAAGTCCAAAATTCAATTATTTTTCCATCCTTGCATCATGCTGCGTATCCAATTGATGCATTAAATCCAAGATTACCAACGTGGGAGTTTTTGCAGGTGACATAAATTTGTATACATGTCTATCTTTATGATACATACATATTTTAGTAGGGGCGAGCAAGGGAATTAATTATTTTACAGGGACTTTACTTCTCATCATCACCTTTTGTCTTAATGACTACAATATATTTATTTTTTTGATGATTTCATCCGTTTATAGGAAACTACTGCGAGATTACTGTTTATGGCAGTGCGATGGGTTCGATGTTTAGTTCCATTTCAAACTTTATCCAAGTCAGATCAGCAACTATTACTGCAAGAATCATGGAAAGAACTTTTCCTTTTGAACTTTGCTCAATGGAGTGTACCTTGGGATTTGGCATCATTGTTTGACAGTCCACAAGTTCGTGAAAGATTGCCAGATGATCCAACAACAAATTTTGAGATGAAAACAATTCAAGAAATTTTATGCAGATTTCGACAATTATCGCCAGATTCAAGTGAAGTTGGATGTATGAAAGCAGTTATTCTTTTTTCACCAGGTAAATTTATTTTTCTCATTTAAAAAACCAAATTTTTAAGGATAAAATTTATTTCCTTCTAAAATAGAAGCTGCTGGATTGTGTGATGTACAGCCCGTTGAAATGCTTCAAGATCAAGCTCAGTGCATTCTTTCTGATCACGTTCGTTTAAGATATTCACGTCAGCCTACTAGATTTGGACGTCTACTTCTTTTGCTCCCTTCTTTACGAGCAATTCGTTCTGTTACAATTGAAATGTTATTTTTTAAGGAAACAATCGGAAATGTTCCGATATCAAGATTATTAAGAGATATGTATTTGATGGAAAAATATAATAATAGTCAACAAAATGCAATACAAAACGATAATAACAACAATACAAATAGTAGCAATGCCAATAATGTTATCAATACTGAAGCTTGTTAATATGATTTTTTTATTTCTTGATTTTTTCTCCTTTTCATCATGAGTTTTCTTTTTGCTTTTCAATTACACATTTTTTTCTTTTATAAAGACTGACATTGAATAAAAAACATCCAGAAGCTATGCTTTCTTTTTTTTTTAATAAAAAATGGAATTTCCCGCTTTTTACCTTTTAAAAAGATAATGCGAAATGAAATTTTATTGTTAACTTTTTTTTTAAAAGAATCTTAAAATACAGTATGAATTTTATGGGAAATTTTGCATAAGCAAGGAAAATTACCTAGAATATTGTTTTCTTTTAATTTTTTTAATAATAATATTACATTCGATGAAAATGTACGGCTTGTTTTTTAAATCAGAAAATTGAACATTTTTTTTATTATTGACGGTGTCGAAATTTAAATTGTCTTATTAAAATAAACATTTCAAAGCTATAAATAAGACTTTTTATTTTCTACAAAACTAAATTAATAAATGTTAAAACTTACTAATCATACACAATATAACTTAAAAATATTATTTTCTAAAAAATAACAGAATTTAAGTGTTTTATCATATCATAAATTTTCATTTCTCTATGAGGTAATCAGAACTAATTGAAATAAATTGTGAAAACTCTTTTTAAACAACAATATAATTATGATTAATAGTGAAATAAAAGTTATTGATTTAGGTAATAAAAAAATTGTAAAATAAATATTAAACTTGGTGCCATATAAAAATTGGACATGAATAAAATTTATAGTGGTCAGAATACTTAATAATATCAACTAATATATAAACACAATTCAAATCATATATTATAATAGGGAAAAGCAAACATGCTGAAAATTCGGAATGATGTGTAAAACTTTGCTCGAAGCCATGACATCTTGTATATCTATTGGTTTCAAAGTTGAACATGATCTGATGTTAAATAAAAACATTGTAAAATGCAAAGCAACAAGATTTTCTTTTTCATATTTCATGTTTTCCTTCTTGTATTTCTAACATGTTACAAAGTAAAGAAGGAAATAATGTTAGAAACTCAAAGTGGTCGAAAGGGAAAAAATAACGGTACGAAATGAAAAGCCACAAAAGATGGAGGAGAAGAGAAATGTAGTAAGAGAAAAGTTTTTTTCTATATAAACAATTGTCTTATTTTCGTACGGCTGAAAAAATAACATCTGTAGGAATCGAGTGAGTGAGAAAATCTTGAAATTTTTCTACATCCATGCACACGAATGACATAAAAGGAGCAAAGCATTTCAAGAAAGATGTTTAACAGGATTATTTTTCCTTCTACACATCAAATGCCTTTCTTCCTTTTTATTATTGCTAACAATTGTGAAAATTAAGTTCTTACGTATACTAAAGACTTTTCCATTTTGATAGAACTTTATTGCTTTATATTCTTTAGAAATATATTTTTTTTAAAAAAAAAGCATGAAAAGACGCCGACAACAAATTTAGTATCTTTTTCATACTCATTTTAATTTCTCTTTCCCTTTTTTCATTTCTAAAGGGTCAATGATCAAAAAACATTACATTCATTGGCAATTAATAATCGATCATATAGAACAAAATATAAATTTTGAGAACACTCCAGATGCTAATTTCATTTTTTTTCTTACATTCATATAAAAGAAAAAGTACATTTTCATCCTCCTACAATTCAAAATAGCACGTAATCACGCAAGCATCATATAATTAATTGTAAATGATTCGCTCCACAGAAAGGGATTATCTTCGGTTAACTATTATTATTAATATTATTACTATCGACAATATTTTGTAAATTAAATTAAATTAAATGTGACAGCTAAACAATATTGTTATCTCCTGTTATCGATTATTTGAGCGTTTAGAAGGTAAAAGGTTTTTCAGTCATATTACTTATGTGTGATAAAAATTATATGGTCATGAATTACGTCTCCAAAAACTTGACAAGAGGGAAAAATACACTGACTGAAGTAGAACAACAATTCATCACACGCATTGATGCAATTTAATCCCAAACAGCAAGAGAAGTGAAAAACATTTTACCTCCCTCTTATTCCCGTTCACATATACGCAAAGGTATTAGAGTAAAGTTGAGAGATCATATTATGGAAAACATACAAATAACAACAAATAAATTGTGAATCTCGTGTGAATTTAACACATGTTGCTTTGTAGACTCCTTTATTTCATGACTACCTATGTATACGTTCATTTTTATCTTGTGTTTTAAAGAGATACTCTTTATTTCCTTAAATTAATTTCTGTTATAAATAATTGACACTCAACTTATTATAAAATATTCTGCATTTAATTTCAGAGCTTCTGAGTCATAAACTTTACACGTAATTTTACCTACACGATTTTTTATCAGTTTTTATCACTAGACTAGATAAATGAATATTCCATTCCGTTCCAAAGAAAATCTGATTACGATAAAATTTTATTGAAAAAAAATCAAAACAATAGTTTAATTTTACGACCTAGTTGATGTGAGTCTGCTCTCTAAATAATATTAAGTGAGTTTATAACGGAAAAAATAGCTGTGAAAAATGCTTTTAGCTGATAATAGATTAAGTGTGTTTTTCTAAAAAGTTATTTAATTTAATTTTCAGTTCGAATTCAGTTTTCACGATAAAAATTGACTTCAATGGAATTATGGATTTTCAAGCTTTTCATACTATTTATTAATTTTAACTTTATAAAAGGAATCCGAAACGGAGATTTAGTATATCAACGAGATGCACGTTTCATTGCGTCAGTTCGACTTCAAAGTTTAGAGCAACAAAGAATTGGAGATGGTTTTTTATGTACTGCATCGTTAATTAACAGCCGACATGCAATTACAGCTGCAACATGTGTTACAAATTTTTTAGTTTCTGAATTACAAGTTGTTCTAGGTGTTGAAAATATTAGCATCCGTAATACAAACGCAGTTGTTCGAGACATTCGACGGATGCATTTCCATCCAAACTTCGACCGTACAAGTGAATCAAGTGAACTTAATGGCAATATTGCAATTCTTGAATTTTTCATTAGCATTCGTCAATCAACATCTAGGTGGTCGATTTTCGAGTACAGTAATAGTAGAAATTTTCATGTGCAACCTATTAGAATAAGTGATTTAGTTTTGGATTCATCATCAGTTTGTCAATTTTATTCATGGAGCAATGATTCAGTAAGCAATCAAAGGATTCCAAATTTACTTGGAAGATCTCTTGAAATCATAAATTCTGAAGAATGTTCAAGCTCTGATTCAATATTTTGTGCTCATGATTTAAATGATACAGAACCTATTCTATGTGGTAGTTTAGGAGGAGCATTTGTTTGTGACAATGCATTATATGGAATTTCTACCAGAAATGTTTGTGATGAAATTGGTCATTTTGTATCTTTGCCTTATTACAATCAATGGATTTTAGCTGTATCTGAAGCAAATAAATTGCCAATTCAAACGTTTTCTTTTTTATTTGTATTAATTTTTGTTACATTTCACTTTTAATTTCCTAATAAATGTCATATGCCATTAAAATTTATTAAAATAAAATAATTTTTTTTAGTTAGACTAATATTTATTAATCTCAAATTTTCTATTCATTCTTTTTTTGCTCCAAAAATGAAAGCTTATGGCACCTTCATTAAAAGGTTCAATAAATCTTTGAATCTCAGTATTTATACCTCAATTTACTGTCACAACAATCATGACACAAGGTTTTTTTGTGAATAGAATAAAAGAAAATTACATTTTAATATGGTTTAATTTACATTTCAAAATAACCATTATAATCAGCTTATTTGAATTCTAAAGGATAACAAATTACTCCAAACTGGCAAAAGTGACAGATTTTCTCGTTATCACGCAAATATAGAAATGTATATATTGTCGCTTCATGATTTGTATCACTTTCTACATTTATGAATTTCATTTTCATCCTTGGTTAATGTGTATTCAGGTCCCTTTACCACTTACCTCATTTTCTATTCGTGTTTGATAAATGGTTCGTGTCATTTTCGTAAAATAAATATACTTTTTCATTGTAAATACCCCTTAAAAATCATTTGAATACTTATTTTGTATGCGACAAAGCAACTTTGGGATGAAAGAAGCTGTAATTACTTACTTCAATGGCTTCATTCCACGTGTAAATTAATAATTTTTTTCGTTACATTTTATTTTTTTATCAATCTGTTTTTTTTTAAAAAAGTAATTTTATAGCAAATATTTATGAAATGAAAATGAGAAAATCAAAAATCATTTTCCATCTATGTTAACATTCTCAGATTACGAATTTTCAATAAACAAGGATTAACATGTTTCACACATATGGATTGATATTTCATGTATGTATGACTACTTGTCATTTTGCCATGATAATTTGCATTAAATGCAATTAGTGTATGCCAATATATAATTATTTACATATTCAGCTAACTCAAGTTTATCAACATTTAATGACTTACATAATGCCCATATGCTATTTAGTCATATTGTCTTTTTATATTCTGAACAAGCATTTGATGCTAATTTCAAATTTTGAAAGAATTTTTATTGTTTTTCTAAAATTAAATAGTGCTAAATATAGCGTTTTTTCAAAGAACTTGTTTAATAATTTTTTGTTTATAAATATTAAGAAATAGTGCTGAAGATGTAGTAATGTTTGATAATGGTTTATCATATTCTATTTCTTCTTCCTATTTACATATTTCAAATCTTTGAAAATAACAAACGTTTGATATAAAATTCAAATGTTAATAGAGCCAGCATAAATACATCCTTAAGATGCAATAAATACCATCTTGCTCTAAATGTATTTAAAATTCCTTTTAAATTAACAATAAAATTTAATTTTTATTCTGCCATACTATAAATATTAGAAGAGTTCTGTGCAGTAAGTAAATAATTGCATAAAAGTATTGCCAACATCTCATATATTTGCAAACTCTGGTGCAAACTTTTCATGTGGATACAGTTTATCATCATCATCACCATCACAGTCATCATATATTTCTCTTTATTATTTTGTGCTCTCATCTAACACCTAATGTTGAAATGTTAAGGCTTTTCTAAAAAGAAAGAATGAGAAAAATCACTCGTGCAGGGGAAAATGCCAAAAATCCAAAAAATCAACCCCAAACAACACAAAAACCTTCCACTCTTACTTTTTGTTCTTCTCACATGATGTGTAGATTTTAATATTTAATTTTTTCGCTTTCAAGCAGCCTTTTTTTTCTCTTTGGCCAAACTTCATGACATGAAAAATGGACTTTTGAAGGAAAAGAATATTATGTATGTTGAGAATTTCCAGTGTGATTCTCATTGGGCGTGGTTTATTTGGATGTAGAAAATGTTCTGAGAGAATTTTATACTGTTTTATACCTTTTAAAGGAAATGTTTTTGTATATCCCAGTATATCCTGTCACTTTAGAATTATTGTGTCTTGAATAGATTTTTAAAGTAACACAAAAATGAAAACTATATTTTTTTTTATCTTTTCCTATTTTTTTTTTTTTGTTTTTTAAATCCCCGTATCCACCGTTAATTAGCATTTTCTCTTCACAAAGGTTTAAAAAAAATATATATACAGTTTCACTAATTAAGAGCAATCAATTGTGAAAACCTGAAAAAGGTAGATAAAAGCAATTTAAAAATGCAAAAAAAAAAATTGCATTAAATAAAAAAATGCGATATCTTTTTAGAATTCATTTTATTGCACAATTTTTTTTTTTTTTTTACTTTTTATTGATATTTTTGCTAGTATAGTTCATATATTTTCATATTTATTTTTATATCAATTGAAAAAAGAAACAAAAATTTTTGAAGTATAGTATAATTGGAAATTTATTCAAACTTTTCAATAAAATATTTTAGGTACTCGAAGCAAAAAATAAAAATTAAAAAAATTATCACGAAAAAGAAGCTTTTCTCTTTGGTTTCCTTACACAAAAGATACTTTCACAATCAAGGTTTTTTACCTTCCAAAAATACAGCCAAATATAAGGTTCTTAAAGAAATAATAAAGATAGTTGGAGTTCAAAGGTTTAACATAATTTAAGCATGTAAATATGTTTATTAATATTATTATTATCTGTGTATATATATTTATATTTATGTATGTATGTATGGTATTGTTTTAGCGTAATACATAATTTTTATTCGTTTCGTTCATGTTTTTAAATCTGCTACAATTAAACGGTCAGTATATGAATTGTGTTTACAACATTATTGATTCATCACTTTATAATAATCTTGTTTAGTCATAGTGTTTCTTTTACTATTCCTGTCAAATGGATTTTGACATCGCATGATTAAACTAGAAGGACTTTACTAACTCTACGTGATTTTCATCGTGTGTATTGGAGTTATGACAGTTGTGTTAATTTTCTACGAATTTTCAACATTTTTAAATATTTTCCATCTACAGATCTCCATTTAAAATTTTTTAACTAGCATGGATTCTTAAATTTTCTACGCAATGTGATGGAATATGATTATAGTTATTATACTTCCATATATATTGATAAATTAGATGCTCATATAAATAAATTGTCCTATAAACTTTATTAATAGAAATCATAGGCAATTAAATGCAAAAATGAAAAAAAAAATTGTATTCAAAAATTATAAATTTAGATACTTTAAGAAATGCTACGCCTGAGAACTTGTAGAAGTAATTTTAATGTTCAATTGATGACTGTCTTAATTGCATGTAACAAGATTGACATACTCGAACTGGTTTGAGAATTCGGAGACGAGAAATTTCAGACTCAAAACGACTGCATTTGTTGCAAAAAACAAGTCCACAGTTTCTACAGTGGTGTTTTCGCTCGTAAATTGAAAACCTATGGAAACAATACATTGTAAAAGATATTTTAAAATTTTAAAAAGGTTTGCATTATAAATAAATGTTAAAAATATTTTACCTTATATGGCATCCTACACATAACTCTGCACTGTCGTCTTTCAACCAATGATCAGCCATTCCTCTACCTGGCTGTTCTGCAACACTCCATGAGAAAACTCTACCACGTGCATCACCTTAAGATTGATTGAAATGTTTCTATGTTGACTGTTTATTACAATTTAAAAATATACTTACCGACATACAATGTACGATGATCTTTAGATACTGCTAAAGCAGTGATACTTGCGGGTTCGGAATTATCCTTCCTGTCATATGCTGTATGCATTGTTAGTTTTGATCTAAACACAAGTTGCTTTTGCCATTTGAATCCTAAATGATGCAATCATCAGAAAGTGACCATTAATTTTATGTACAAAAATCTATTAAACTCATAACTCACCATCACGTAATAGGTTTTGTTTGTTAGAAAATCGTCTTCCACCACCACCACCATCGTTATCAATCATAACAAAAGATTCTGTTAAACTTGTGTCTGACTTACTTGGTCGGATACCTTTTTCGGCAGTACTTGGAATTTCTTCAAAATCATCTGGATCATCTACAGATTGTTCAATATGTGAAACACTTCTTAATTTTGCTTCATGTCTTCTAATTCCATCATTTCGGAGTTTAATAGTGCTGGTTATGTCCTTTAACTGTGTCATTGATTTTGCGGTATTCATTTTGCTTTCCACAGATAATAAGCTTTTCTCTTTTAATTGATTTTCACTATCACTGCATTCATCCTTTTCATCTTCATATTGCTTCTTAGATTCTTTAATGCTGTCACAAGCTTCAGACAAACTTGATTCAGAACCAGATTTTGCTAGTCCTGGAAAATATTTATTTGTATCATTTCTTCCAGTTATTAATAGCATTAAATTTACCTGCACCATCTGTTGACAAGCTCATTTGCTTTACCAATTCAGCTTTTTTCTTGGCCTGTATTTCCTCTTTATTTTGCTCAATTACTTCTTCTTGATCTTCTTTTGCTTCTTCAGCGACTTCTGCTTTATCATTTGGTATTTGAACATAATCAATTGACCACATCTGGGAAAAAATTAGTGCATAAATTATTTTTTTTTTTCAAGAATTCACTAAATCAAAAATTTCTTACTCTAACAACACCGTCCGTTGATCCAGTAATAATGACATTTTGAGAATCCCATTCTCGAGTCATAGAAAATGCAACACATAGAATTTGTTGCATTCGATCAGCTGAACCAATACTTGTGTTTACAGTAGCTAAACAATCTCCATTAATTGACCAAAGATGTAACCATGTTGCACTACATGTTGCAATTTCACCAGTTAAATCATTTATAGCAACAGCTGCTACAATTCCAACATGATCTCGTAATTGTCTAACAAAAATAAAACGACTCATATCCCACACAATAGCAGTTCCATCTCGTGAACCAGAAACAATAATATTATAAGCAGGACTTGCTGCCAAACATGTAACAGCATCAGTGTGTCCATGTAAATAATGTTTTACATTAAGAGATTTATGGCGAGAATCCAGTTCCCATACTGTTACAACTGAGCTTGTACCAGCTGTAATTATTGTCCTCGCATTTGGTGAAGCGCATGCAAGAATCTCTCCAGAATGTGAAGTTGTCTCGCATACAAACATTGCCCGATCGCTATCGTACATACCAATTCGAAGAGAATGATCTGCAAAACCCCATGCAATATAACGTGAAAATGTCGGCGGCATTAATACTTTATTTTGTTCAACGGCTAAAACTGTCTTGTCAGGATGCATTATTTGACCAACTGGGCCTTTTAGTTCTAAATAAATCAGGAATTAAAAATTATTAGCAAGCATTATCAAAAATAATTAATTTATTTTGCGTTAAAATTCTACCTTTTACTGGTTGTAAGCTTGGTTTCAAATTGTCTAAATTATGGAAAAACAACTTTTCAATCGGAACTGATCCTGTTGATAACATTGGTGTAGGATCAATCATTGAATGTCTTAAAGGATTCATTTTTTTCGATGGATGTGGTTTTTTAAATAACTGTTTAGGTATCTGACCGAAATTATTAATGAAACCGATAGTTGCATTTTTCTTAAGAGGATCATCAATGCTATAATAAAGATTTAATCGTATAAAATTTAACATTTCTCACCGAAAATTAAAAATCTTACTTGTAAATGTCAACATTTCCCTCGTAAAATAAGTGATGAAAGACATTAACTGCTTCCACAGCTCCTGTACCCTGTTGTCTACATCCAAAAATCAGATCTATCCACTGAAATTGAAATTATTTATATTATATTGGAAGGATATATTATGAATAATATAAATTCTTACCAAGTGAAGATGCTGTGAAACATAATCACATTCAAGTGCTTGACGATGAACTCTGATGAATTCTCTTGGATCCTGTTTTGCCCATGGAGGTAGAATTATATCGCCAAGAACTTCTCCATTTTGCTTAGTTCCAAGATCAAAATTATTTGAATTTACAAGAAATTCCGAAAGATAGAAGAACTCAGGAATCAACTCCTTAACATCAGCCATGTTATGTTTTGAAGCTGAAAGCCATCCTTCTTTTATACTGTGAAACATTCTGTCAGCAAGATCAAAATGTCCTCCTTGAAGACGTAAGAAATGCTGAGTGAATGGTTCGAGTCGAACAAGATATGAACACACAATCATGGCTGAACTATAATGAGTACCATAATGATATGGTGGAGTTTCTCCTTGTGGATCATCCCATTCACGATATCTTTTTTGAAACTGTTCTAATCGTTCAATAGATTGAGCTCCCATTGGCTTTGAAAAATCTCTAAATGTTTTTGGATTTGTCAAATCAAGATCTTCTGAATCATAATCAGCTAAAATCCATGGAAATACTGGATATTGCATCAAATCGTTATAAGATCTTCCTGCTAATGTATTTAAATGCATCAAATACTGGAAATTTGATATTTCTCCTCGCTATAAAATAAATAAAAATAAAATCAAATTCAAGTTGCATTAAACATTTTAAAGGAGTACAATAAACTTACCACCCAACGTTGAGTTACAGATGTTTCTCCGATAAGATTACTTAATATTCCAGAAGATTGTTCTACACTTGCTGTTCTTCTTTGTCCAGCAACAGATGATTGAGCATTGTCCGCTATTGATGTTGCTAGTGCCATAACACGTTGATATACTTTATTTCTAACCTTTCGTTGAAAACTAAGCAAATAGTTACGTCCATCTCCAGAAAATATTTCAAGTGCTATAGGTTGTAATAGATATCTTCGTTTATGAACTTCACGAATATCCTCATAAGCAAATTTCGAGCATTGACGCATAGATTGCTGTCGTCGTGAACTTCCTGAGGGACTAGGAAGGATTGGTTCATATGTGCCGTTAGGCATTGAATCTATATCACGAATCTCTCGATTCTTCAGTAATGTAAAACCATCGACTACATAACAGTGTTCCTTTCCGAATAGAATCAACCCTTCAGAAGTATCCAATCCTTGAATTCTAGCACAGCGAAACATGTGCGAAATCTACAATAAAATAAAAATAGTGATACTTGCATCAATTTTGGCAAATAACTTTTGCTTACCTTTTCATTTTCTTCTAACATTCGAAGCAATGTCTGATTGTCAGGTACCATAGGAGTTTCTTCTTCAACATCTTCATCAAACTCTTCGCCCGGTTCACTTTGAGCACGATTTAATGTTAATGCTTGTTGCTGTTGCGTTGGCGTCTGTGGTGGAGTGTTTTCTGATTTGTCCATCTTTTGAGAATCTTGAATCGAAAAATCCGCTTCACATAATACTTTTGTTTGATGATGTGATGTCTGATAACTCTGGAAATACTTTTTGCCATCAAAACTTGTCGCAACCTTGTATTTCAGTTGTTTCTAAATAGGAAAAGGAAATAAGTATGAAGATTTTTATGTTTTAAACAGTTCTTTAATAATTTATCTTACATTATCTGGAAGATCTAATTCGGGACGATATGGATATTGCTGATAGAACAATTCATTTCTCATTGTCTTTTTTCTCATACGGCTAGGGCCTTCTGTCGAATCAAGCATCCATTTATCAAGAATCGAACCTTTGGTTGGTCCCCATAGGCCACGTTCTCTAATTAGTTCACCTTCTGATAGTATCCAATCTTGTAATACATATCGTTGAGTGTGTTGAGACATGTGAACATATTGAGCACATCTCATTTCCCATAAATCTCTAACTAAACTGATATGAAGATTTGTCCACTGTAAAGCCGTTTCTCTTTTCACTAAAGTTTTAACTTTTGTTCCTTCTTCTTTTTTAACTTTTGTCCTGCTTGCTAGTCGTGTTAAGCCACCAGTGACTTTTTGTATTTTTGATTGAATTTGATTATGCAGTTCCCATGGAACATGCCTAGTAGCTTTCTTTTCATTGTCTATGTACGTATGCCATAATTTTGTAGCAGATTCAATAACTTGTTCTCGTGTTGCTGTTAAATCTGGAGCCTTTGTATTTTGAGGTGGACTTGTCAGAGTAATTTTAAAGACTTCTTCAATTGCTGGTTTTTTACAAACATATAATTCTTCCCAAACTCGAAAAGCTGCACCCACTATAAGATTCCTGCCTTGATGATGATTCAATAATTCATCTCTTGATTCAACCATTTCATTACGAGGATTTACATGCCATGTAGTATTTTTTGCATTTGTATCTAATTCGATTTTCATATTTGCGGTCAATTGTAACAAGCAGTACGTTAAGCAACCAATAAATTCTAATTCATGATTTCCAGCGCCAAAAATTAACAAACGATTTGTTGTAAGCTTGTGTAATGTATCTAATACTGCCATTTGTTCAGCCACAGATTCAGTAGGACGTGATAATAAATAAAGAATTGTTCGATTTAAGGAATGATGAAGTTGTTCAAGTGAAATACTTGAAGGACGTCTTTTTGCTTGACCTATTAACTTTACAATAAATTCAAATATTTCATGAGCATCCTTTTGTAAGCACCCTTGCCATAGTTTATCAACTATACGGGCTGTAAGGTAGAAAACATTTGGAGCAATATTTTGAATATGTGATTGCAAAAGTGGTACGATTGGTAGAGCAGCTTGTTCGCCAACAAGCATATCTGCTGCTAATAAATGATCCATTAGAGAGGTTATGATTTCAGTTTGAAATGCGATTTGCAATGCCATATCCGAATTTTCAGGTGATGCATCAATCACTAAATCTATTACGGGAGTCTTTCCAACAACCGTAAGACTTAATGAATCAACCACAATCACGCGTAGCAAATCAATGACGAATTTTCTTACAGGATGTTCAGTAAGATGACAATTTTCAGTACGGCTTGTTAAATACAAAATGGGATTTTGTGTTACATCTCCTTCAGGCGTTGATGCATTACTTTCATTATCTTGATCGCTTTCCAGAGGAAATAAAATTGCAACAAGGGCAGAGATGACTTCTCCTAGCATAAGAACGGGCATAAAATCAGGCAAGTTATGATATAATGAAAAAATCACTTGAATTATTGTCACAGGATGATTTTTGAGCCATTCTATTTCATAATTTGAATGCACTATAGTTCGGACAATTGTTAAAAGCACACACACTGCTTCTGGACAGAGAACAACTTTTGGGCTATTCGCACTTGATGGTGAAACAGGTCCGCCCCATAAAAATGCCCACACTCGATCAAGATCAAGTTTTGTATGTTCTGTTGCCAATAATTTAACAGGTTGTCCCATTATTAATGCAGTTAACAGAAAGTATAATTCGGGCACTTCCAGGTGATTAGGTAAAATCCATTCGAGATATTGAAATCCGTTTATTGTAAGAGCTTGTATTTTAACTTCTCCAGCAATTTGTGATGGTAAAACCATACCAGGTTGTGCTACGAGATTATTAGCAGTGTTTGCAGGACTTGGTGGTAATTGAGTTGAAGCTAATACAACAGCATTTTTATTTTGAGATATTAATTCAGTATTACGTAAATATCCTCCATTCATTGTTCCATCTCGAAATCTTGTCATTAAAGTTTCGTTTGCTAATAAAACAACCAAAATTCTCATACTCCAAACAACTGTTGATGAATGAATGTGTGGTTGCATAAAAAGAAGTATCCAGTCGAGTCCAAGAATTTTGGAAATTTCATCACAAATAATGGCATTTACTGTATTGCGAATTGTAAACAGCAGTGAATGTAAAAGCGATAAACATCTATTTCTTAAAATTATATTTCTTATTCCATTCGTTATTCCAAGTTCCGAGTCATCGATTATTGTATAGTCTTTATTTGATACTAAATGTTTTAAATCAATGTTCTTTTCGTTTTCAGCACCATTTGGAAGTTTCGCTGTTATAAATTGACCAAAGTGTAATAAATCAACTAACCGAGGCTGTCCACCAAGTAGTATTGACAGTAAAGAAAATAAGATTTCTCGTGTTGAATTCTCAGTAATATCACCAATTATGTGCAATAGTTTTGAAACCAGTTGCAGCTCTCGCATAATCTTAATGTTTGCCCGTTTTTCAGCAGATTCCGATACTAATTCTAACAGATGTTCAAGTAATGATCTCAATAGTCCATTTGGTGCATTTAGCCAAATTTCTAAATCACACAAAAGATCTTGAAATGCTGTAATGTTTGGAATAGCAGCTGATGTCTCTTGTCCCGAATTAACAGTACCGACAAGACTGAATGTTAAATGTAAAATATGTGAGTTTAATAAATATCTTTTCTTCTTGAAAAACATTGCTAAAGTCTGATAGCAGCGCTTTCTGTCCATTTCTGCTTGTGCTGCTTTATTACTTTTTACAACACATGTAAGAGCTTTTACACCTGCATAAAGACTTTCAACATCTTGTGACATTGCAATAATTCCTAACAGTACATTACATCCTCCAACAGTTCCCATCATTGATGATACGGGATTTGGACTAAATACTCTCACACCTAAATATCCTACAACAACACCACCCAAGGTTCTTGCTGATCCAGCCAAATGTCCTGCTGAATTATGTAATATACGTATGGGCGTTGCATTTTCATTGGAACTCATTCCAAGTTGTTTCGCAATCATTTTATTGTCGGTTCTACTATAAACCTTTCTTATCCTCGCTAAAGTTAATTGACTCATTGCTTTTGCATTCAATCCGAAAGTAACTTTTTCTTCTGGTAGTAATGGACTCAACGGATCCAACTGTTTTTTGATCTGGGGTGCTTGAAGTGATCCCATATAATGGGGTCCTAATTGGAAAATTACTGACACAGTTTGTGATGTTAAAACATCTTCTAAAAGGTGACAAACTCCCTGTTTCCAACATAATCTTGAATATCTTCGCCAGGCTGGAGGGGTACCAATTATGGCATATACAGAATTTGTAGCATTTATACTACTATTAGTTGTTCCTCCTGGTGTTTGGGAAATGTAATGAAGTTTTTGTGTGTGCATATGTTGTCCATCGAGAAATAATGAAAATGTGGAATTTTTCAAAACTGCTCTGTTTAAAACCACAGCAAGATGATGCCATTGACCTTCATGAAGTACATCTGGACACCAAATTCTTGCACTGCAATCTCCAGTTCCATCAGGTTCCCATTCGCCAATATCTGTAATACAAATACAATTAAAGAATAATTAACATAGTAATAAGGTTTATGTGGAACTTACTTGGTGGTAATAGAGTTTCCTGCGTGGAAACAATTATAGCTTTATCTCGTGCTGATAGAAGTACTGACAAGCATACAACATTATCTTCTCTTAAATTATTAACGATTCTCGTTATTGTCAAAAGACGAACGCAGTGTGGGTCAGTTCGAGGATCAGAAAATTTGTCAACCTGCAAAAATAAATAAAAAATACTTGGTAGTTCTGTTTGATTTTTAAATTCTATTTACTTACACAAAACCAAGTTGAATAAGTAAGACCAGTTTGTGGAGGAAAAATTCTTTCTCCAGTACCAATTCCTCCAATTGTAGTTCCAGATTCCATGTTACTGTTACCTCCTATTGCTGGTGATTGTGGTGATATACTTGGTAGATATAAACATCCAAATCCTTCTGCAGACATATCAAATTCAACAAATGGTGGAACAGTACAAGATCCATGTGCTCTAAAGTCTCTTGGTGTAGTCATTGAGACTAGTGTTTTAATTCTCGTTAATGGAATTGATGATCCAATTTTGTATGGTTTACCTACTTCTAAATTTTCACAATGTAATGGTGATGCCAAACGTAAAAATTCTCTCAATTCTGTAGGTTTTAGTGCTTGAGCTGCTAGTCTTTCAAGTATATATTGTAAAGGAACATGCAAAATATTTTTTTCTTCACTTAACACTGTTTTTCCAATTCTTAAAAGATGTCCTGCTAATCCTGATTCACACATTATTTGTTGATTTCTTTCACTTCTGACTAGACTTTTTATCACTTCAGCTAAATATGCTTGCAGGCATTGACCTTGCGAAATCTCTGTTTCGTGTTCTACAGATGGTAAAAGCTGCAACATACAAATCACAATTCCAGGATGAACAATCAACGGCTCAGGCATCGGTTGTGTTAAATTCAATGATGAAACCGCATTGCGTGGATCAGCTTTTTGTGTTTTATTACTGTCTGCTTTTGATTGATTTGTTAAAGAAATATTCATAACTCCGGAAAGATTTAATTTCTCAAAATTATCTAACACAAGATCATAAAGAAATCTATATACCAGTGTTGCAAATGATAAAGACAAAGGATATTCTTTTAAAAATTCAGGTTTTGTAAGACTTCCAGTAAATATTGTTTGATAGTAATTATCAATGTTATCACAAGCATCCATATTTTGTTGCATGTCATTGAAGATAGTACGGTTTGTGAAGCATCCAAGTAAACGAAGGGTATCACAAAGAGATGTTGAACAAATTTCTTGAGCAAAATGCTTTGCATTTGCTGGCTCAAATCTCATCGATGTTGCCAATGTTTGAAAAACAATATTTAACAATTGAAGTAAGTTATCAATGTGAATTTTCCTTTCATCATTTACTTCACCATTGAGGATAACATCAGAATTATCTGACAATTTTCCATCGAGGGACACAAATACACTAGTAACATACACAAAACCACCCACTTTTCTAAATACTACACGAGTACGATGTGAATCACGTAAACAGCCTAATACAGTTTTCAATATTTGAATTTTCAATTCTATGTTATATGCTGGAGCTGAATGCATTGTAGTTAATATGAATAGCATATCGTCTTCTCCACTATTTGATAATATAAGTTCTCTAATAATACCCAAGACTGAATCTCTGCTGTGTTTGAATTTAACCATTTCATGAATCGTCTTGGCACCACCAGATTCACGAAAAACATTACTATTGTTGTTATTGCTGGACATTAGAATTGTTAATGCTTCTAAGATTAATTTTCCTAATACTTCATTACAATCAGACATAAGTTCCTTTACTTTCTCTTCATAATTTATGTCATCTTTTGCATAGTGGTTCTCTAAATATGTGCAATATCTATTCAAACAAGTTACAAACACTTCCAAAATTCCAACTTCTCTATAGACATCCTTAAATATTGTATTATGTTTGAGAATGTTGAGCAAAGTCTTGATACATAAAATACTACACGATATGGAATGATTTGATTTTAACAGTATTGAGAGAGATATTAGTTCCTTACATGGAACAAAATTAAGTTGAAATACGATGAATTCCAAAAGTTCAAATAATTTTTCTTGAATTTCAGGGCTTTTCTGATGAATCCTTTCGGTAAATTGACTTAATGTGTTTTGTGATTCAAGAATAAAATAATTTGCATTGTCGGAATGATAAACGCTAGATATGGCATCCAAAATTGTGCAGCATAATGACGGTGAATTTGATTTCAAAAACACATTTTGAAGAACTTGAAAAGCATAGACATTTCTCACTGATGTTCCACGAGATGTAGTCTGAGGCATTTGAAATCCTTGCATTTTAAATAAAGAGCCTGTTGAATTTGGATTAGGTTGGAGCTCTTGAAAACCGCACATACACAATGATGCTATCATAAAAACGAGATTTCGAATGGCTGCTTCTGTTTCACTATTCTGATCTTTTTCTTCAATTAGTTTTAATAAAAAGTCAGATATAAACGCATAGCCCTGACATCCTTTAAAGTCTTCCAATAATTTGGGTGAAACATCACTTGAATCCTTAAGGAAGCAAAAAATTGCAACAAACATTTCTACAACTTCCAATGGAGTCAATTGTGGAGATCTTTGCATGTTGTCAATTGAGAGAGCAACACATCCTTTTTCATGAATATATTTGACTACAGGTTCGGTCAATCCATGTCGTGATATTGTTGTTAAAACTTCTGCTGCCGATTTTCGCCACACAATATTATATGTTGGACATTGTGATGTTATTGCCGAAAATAAAAGAGTAAGATCATCTACTCTCGCCAATTCTTCAGCTGCATAAGGATGAGAGCACAGTCTTACCAAGAGTTGTATGAAAATTTTCTGTAGCAGGATTCTTCTTTCACGTGGTGTAAAATCACATCCTTCATTGGGTTGATTTTCTTCCTCATCAGTTATATCGGGCAGGTCAAAAAATAAATAGAGACATTTTACTAACGTCGATGGAACAGATGCTGATGTCATGGTTTGAATAATTGATGCATCACCAGCAGCAAGTAAATTTAATGCTGACAATAACATCCATCCATTAGAAGATTCTTCATAATTTTCAATTTCGAGAAATTTGACAATTGCAATAGACGCTGCTTCCGTCGATTGATTACTTGCTCTTCTTCTAATTTCTGATACCATCAATCTTGATATTTGCTGACAGAATGCAAGAATGTCCCAAAATTTTTCATTCATTTCACCTGAATGGCACGTTCCAAATACTTTACAAAACAATGGTAACATATTATAGAGTTTACTATCACGATCCTGTTCACTCAAAGGCTCTTTTGGATGTGTGAGTTCATTAAATAATTTTTTAAGGTGCATAAGTCCGAGTTGATTTTGAGATCCGTCATTTGCATCGTTGGAATTATTTGATGGTGAATTTCGACCACCTCTCATTTTCCTCATGATATTCATTTTGTTGTGATTGAAATTAAACTTATTTTATTGTAAAGAAGGTTTTCACAAAGAACGAGTGCTGATTGTTAATCTACAAAAAGATGAATAAATTTAATATTAAGTCATCCTATTTTACCAGTGTAAAAATTTAGATTAGTCAATTTTAATCGGACTATGATTCATCAAGTAGAATTTATGATTAATGTATTTAGTACAAGTCTAAGCTTTTATTTTATAACTGAACGTAAAGTAAATAATATTTTTACACATTTCAACTGATAAGTTATCAATTTTGTTTACAAATAAATGAAAACTTTTCCTCTTGATATAAGATTTTCCATTTTGGTTTTATCGATTTTTCTTACGACTCAATTTATACGTACAATTTAAAGTTGATTTTCGTATGAAATTCAAATTTTCTGTGACTCATTTTGTTTCATTTTGACTATATTTTGTTTCGATAAAATGTTATGACAGTTTTTACAAATTTTAAATTAGTTTAACTGTTGTTATTTTTCATTTTTGTAAATTTTCTTATTTGAACAGGAATTCACTATCAATAATTTTTTTTAACGAAGGGCTATGTACTGAGAAATTATTTTATTGCAAAATAATTGTTTGAAAACTTTGGCGTTTAATAAATATTTAGTTTCCAAAAAATAGAAAGTTCGAAAGAAATTCTTAATTTTTAAATAATTTGATATTTAAAACCACATTTTTAGCATAAAACTAAAATTAACAGTAACGGTCATAATTATTTCAAATGTTTTGTTCAGTGAATCTGAACTATGTTTATAAACAGTGTAATGTTTTAATTTTTGTTCAGAGATGAAAACTTAATCTAGGATTAAAAAATTGCTTTTTTTTTCTTATTTAGGTCTTAAAAATTTTTCAAACAAATTAGGCAAATATTAATTTTTTTATTTTTTATAAAATTTTATAAATTTGGATCATGATGCCATTCATTATCATTAATACTTGTCCGTGTTTGCTTCAAAATATTTATTTTTTTTTTTTATTTTTTTAAGCTTATCTGAATGAGTGCCAATTAAGGCAAATAATTAAAAATGAAATTATTAATTGATAAAAATTATCAAATAAGACCATAAAAAATTAAAAATATTTAAGAACACAAAAAAAATGGTAAAATTTAACTGAAATTATTAAAAACATTGGGATGTATATATTTCCATTGTAAGGCATGTTATTGCAAGTGCCAATATTGTTTATAGAAAAATTCTATTTGTCGATAAAAATAAAAACTGACATATTACTTCCTTAATGTTCTAATGGTTTTAGCAAATGTACCCTTTCCATTTGTATTTTTATGAGTACCTTCAACCTCATATAATATATTTTTGTCTGCCTTTGCTCTGATCTAAAAACAACATCATTATAAAAAGCTATAAACACTAGATCTCAATTTCTTTTGTTCCTTTGCTCCCTCTTTGTTCTTCATGCACTTTGTAATTTCTTTACTCGTTGTGAAAGATAAACAATCTACAATTAGTTTTTTCATTATGATTTAGGAATGTAACTGCTATAGATTTGAGCATTGCTTATTCTTTCAAATTCAAGAAAAAAAAATATTTTGTGGAAAGATACAATTGTAACTTATTTTGTTTATTTTCTACGTTAAACTTTTATTTTCATATAATATTCAATTTTATTCTAAAATAATTTGATCCTAAGTTGTGCCAAAAGATAATGAAGCTTCTTTCAAGTAAATTAAACGAATGGCTAATATATGGTTTCAAATTTAACAAGGAGTTGAAAAGGACAGTTTTTAAGAGGCTCAAAAAATTTAGAAATTTGACTCCTAACCTCCCGTAAGTAACTTAAAGAACAACTTGTTGCTTCTAAAATGCGATTTTGAAAAAAATATGAAATATGAAACTCCATTACGTCTTTGACATTAATGTTTTTCAGAAAATACAATATTTGATTTCATTTGACATATAAAGTGCAAAATTTTCGATAAAAAAATGTAAAATAAAAAACAAGAAAAGATTACAATCGTTAGCTTTGAATTTAGATATACTTTGTGGAAATAATCGTTTGAAGTAAGAGTAATGAGCAAACAAACATATTTTGTTATGGAAACAAAAATTTAAATGTTTTCGGCAAAAATTGAATTTTTTAAAAGCAAAGATTTTAAATTCAAACATATGTTTCTAAAACTAAGTTCATTCTTTATGAGAGAGCTCATATGAAAAAATATCGATCTACAGTGCCGAATTGATTAACTTGAACGACTCTCAATGTGTTGCTGTTTATTGAATTTTTTCGATGACATGAAAAAACTACACTTTTATGTGCTTTATGCATGATTGAATAAATTAATAAAATATGTTCTTGCTGTTTTGCTACATGCATCCAATTAGTTTATTTCTAATTCGCAAAGTTTTATCATCTTTCCGTACACATAAGTCCTAACGGTCATTGAAATTTTATTAGCGTAGAGTTAAAGCTATGAGATCATTTTTTGCAGAAATAAAATTTTTGATACATGCAAATTCCAATGGGACAATAAATTAATTTTTATTTCTTCTAATACGGACTCATACATGTTTCGAACTCACGTTCTATTTAGTAATGTTTGAATGCTATGTTTATGTGCAATTTGTGTTAATTAAAATTTTTCCTCTTCCCAATAGTTCTTTTTTCTCTTTTATGTGATATTTTCGCGTGTTTGAAAATGAATACAGTGACATTGGCATTATTTAGGCAATAGTTTAGACGCATATGTTTTAAAAATATTAAATGTTAAACATCTGCAAAAATTTTGTTGGACAAAATATTTATAAACTCAAAAAACTTAAAAGAAATAGATTTTTGCTCATCAGTTTAGTTTCAAAAAGACATTTTATAGTTCATCTTCTTAAGCATTAATTTGAAACTTTATTTTACCAATGAAAATATTATAAAAGGCAAATTTTTCATTTAATTATTCCCCATTGTAGTATAAAAAATTTTATAGTGGTATAGCAATTTTTAATACCATTAAATTTTGTAGTCACTTAGATAAATTAAATTAAATCTATTTTTTTTTAATTATTTAAATTAAAATTGACGTTCCTTAAAATCGCCACAAAAAGAAAAAAAGATTAGCTTATATGAGCACACATTATGAGGCACTTCTTCAATAAGTTTGATATCGAATAGTATCCCGAGCGACAATCTGAGGCAATGGCAGCCACATGGCAGCCATCACACTGCCTTGCCATATAATAGGCAGTTACAAGGCACTGCCATGAGCTGCATCGCCATTTGGCTGCCATGTGATTGCCATAAAAACACATGATTTTTCGAATTTTGGTGGCTGCCATATGACTGCCTTATGACTGCCATCAACTTTTTCGTGATCGTGATATACTTCACAAGCGTTAGCAGAAATCACTATTATAAGGCAAATTTTATTTTCATACAATTTAAAGATATTTTTAATAAATATCTTAAGTGGCACAGAACTTTATTAGTTTGTGCTCGATTCAGAACTTAAGTCTTAACATGACTTAAGTTTATTTCCCATGTTTTTCCATAGATTAATGCAAGATATAAAATTGAAAAACGGTCATTAGAAATTTGAGGGAAGAAAATTATAGCAATTTTATACCAGTTTTTGCTGCCACCAAACCTGCCATGAAGGCGCCATCATGCCAAAAACAAGGCGTTCAGAAGGCAAGGCAGTTTTGTGGCGATGGCAGCTCCAAGGCAGCCTTGGAAGCGGTAAAATCGACATCATGTGCTGCCATCAAGGCGATAATGCAGCCATATGGCGCTTAACAACTGCCGCCACTCAAGGCAGATGGCAAATGGCAGTGTCTTATGGCTGCATTATGGCTGCCATGAGACACATGATTGTCGCTCGGGTATGAAATGCTTTTACTTTTTAAAGTCATACATATTTAAGAAAAGTTTGCAACCAGCTGTATTTTTGAATTCAAATTTTGATTTTTTTAAAAAAATTAAAGTTAAGTAGAAATTTAAAAATTTTTAGAAAAATTTATGAAGATTTTTTAATCCTAAAACCTGTTAATCTTTAAGAATTTTTTTTTAAAAAAATTACATTATTCCAAAAAATATGGAATAAATTTGGAATGCTGCGCTCAATAGTATAATAATAGCTTTAAAACACAAGCAAAATGACATTGAAATCATAATCATTCATCTGCTGATTAAACACAAGAATTATTTTTTGAGATATTTGCAAAGCCAATTCATTTTATTATGCCAATTATTCAATTGTAAGTTATTAATTTTTAGAGCAATTAATTTGTCCTCAATGAAAAAATTTACGAACACAAGATGAAAAAAATAATGAAGAATTTTCAATGACTTGAGAGAACGATTTACAATGTTTTCTTATTAGTTCATTCTCCATTTGCTTCTAAAGTGCTTGAAAATAATTTTAAATTGCTTGAAATTTGTTCAAGTTCTGATTAAGATCTGAATTATTTTCGTCTTTTTAATTTATTTTATTAGCATTCTTATTGAAGCAAAAATCATTCATTTTTGTTGTTTTGTTTTGGTTAAAATGTTATTTTAATTTTCTGGAACACATTTCCTTTACAGTATTTTTTTCTTATTTTTTAAACCTTAAAAAGATTGAAACGAAATAAAAATAAAATAAATTATATCTTTATTCCTATATTTATTTGAAAATAAAGTTCTTGTAGACTAAAAGGACATTCTTTACAATGTTTTTTTTTTGTGTTTTATGATCCGACCGCTGATAACATAAATTGGTGCTGAATCATCGTGAGGAGAAATAACGAAGACAAAAAAACGAAAACGAATAACAGCGTTGGAGGCAAACGAATGCGCATGAAGATAACGGAAATAATGTAAGGATCCTAATTCTCTAAAAAATGTTTGTTTACTCATGAGAGCAATTAGAAAACTCTCAAAAAGTTTTTTTCGTTGTTTGTCTTTTCTTCATCATAGGAATTCGGCCTACATAGGAAAAATTTGTAAGTACTTGTAGTATAAATCCACATTTTTATGAGTTCCTTCATTCTCTCACTCTCAATTCTTGGTTCTTTTCTCTCAATTTCTCTGGTTCTATTCTCATATTCTCAAATAGACTGGCGCAATTAAATTTAGTTCACAATTCAATTTTCCTTATTTCTATATACAGTTTCAGTGTTGTATCGGTTCTTTTAGGTTGTAGCACGTGGTGCTCTCGCTTTTCCGTTTTATTTCTCAAATAATCTCGTCAAAAAGGAAAAAAAAAACTAGACAAGAATATAATTGAAACAGGGAACATGCATAGACTTTTTTGTGTGCGTAACTGACATTATCATATTAAATGGCAATTTTAAAATCAAATGCAAATTAATTCAGACATTGAAAAAAAAAGAAAATTAAAATTTAATTCGGTTTTATTCGGTATATAAATATACTTTTTATATTTAAATTTCGAATGTGTGGATTTTTAATGCGATTAAGTGGTTTCTCATCTGAATGAAGGAATAAAATTAATTAAAAACATTGTTACATTAATTGAATCGTACACCATCATCTAATTTGTTTCCATATCAGCTTATGAATTTTGTAGACATGAATGTTTTAATGTGAAAAGTCAAGTCAATGTTTATAATGATGTTGATGGAAAATTCATGAAATAATTTACCAAGTGAAATTAATGAAAATCACCGCAGTGTTTATATCATGTATTGATAATGAAAATAACATAACCCAAATCCAATATTTTGTTAATTGCAGTTGATCATGAAACATAAATTAAGTAAATAGATATTATTCGCATTAATATAATTTTTGTTAACCATAAAAATTCATGTGGAATTTTAGCAAACTGGATTCTTTTTATGCAATAAATATCTAGAGACACGAAAATAACGACAAAACAACCGTTTTTATTAATAACATAAACTATTGTTAAACTTGATCGTTCTAATATATCAAAAAGTTTCCCAAATGGCATGTGATTAATGAGTTTCTGAACAATTTGAAGTTTAACGCGTCAAACAAAAGTCGATATATTGTGACATACGCCGTTAGCGAAAATTGACATCATATTTATATCATAATCAATTTATTCTACATGTGGTAAAATATTCGATGCTAAAATATATTATATTTATGAAGAAATAGAAATAGTGAAATTTTAATACAAATATGAAGAGCTGTTTGCAGTGTATAATTATAATTTTTGTAGTATTAAGAGGTAAGTGATTCTTATTCATTATTTAATTTTTTTTTTTGATACAATAATGCAGAAGTAGAAACTGCTGCAGAGCTAGAGAAATGTTGAATAGAGTAAACGAAAAAAATATTCAAATTTATGCAAAATAACTTCATTTTTAAGTGAGCCTTTCACATTTTTCAGCTATAATGAGTTCAGACTTTTGTTATAATTTGAATAGAAAGATGAAAAGTTCTTTCTTTCGTGCTAAGTTATTTGAACTTTTTCAAAAAATTATACTTTAAGATTAATTTTAATGTAACTTAAGTACTATAATTGAAAGCTCTTAAAGAAAACAGAACAGCACAGTTTATTTAATACTTATCAAGTTTATTTATTTTTTTCCCTATTTTAAAAATAAAAAAATGTGTAATCTTTATTCAATGCAAAGGTTAAAAAAAATAAAAATGTTTCCTTTTTATTGCAAAATATTTACTCCAATTTAAATTTAGTAGCAATATATATGGGATGAAAAATAATGCTGATTAAGAGATTCTCAAAATTGGCAAAAAGTTGTTTTGCGATACATAGGACAGATGAATCTTTCAGAAATGTTTTCTCATCACTTTGATTTCAGCTGAAGTTTTCATTTTATTTGAACAACAAAAAATAAATCTTTAAACTCTGTTTTTTGTCACTTTTTATACTTGCTAACGTATATCTTCAGACAACAAAAAATTCAACATTCCACAAAAGATTTAAGAAAAGAATTTTGAATAAAAGACTTAATGTAACCTTAGGATAAAACATTATGATACACTTGTAAAATTACCCACAGGAAATAACGCAAAAATGTGGTGCTAACTTGACTATGTCTTCTTCATTTAAGCTTTAAACGCGGCATTTAAACCTCAACACATGAACACTTGCATCAAAGTTTTGTTGAAACACAGTATATTTACTAACACACATTTTAATAAATTACAATAAAGCCAAAAGTCATTTGCGTATGTTTTATAAGATTTTTGTACGGTTAAGGAAAAATTGATCAATTTGCTTCATTGATTCAATGTGTTTTCCTTCCAAGAGGTCGTTTTTGGTATAATCAAAAGGGAAATAAAATGGTACATCATAAAATATTCTTACATAGAAATAATAGAAAGCATTTAAGAAAGTTTTGTGCTTACGCATGCAAAATTTTATTATTTTTCATGTTGCAACATTGTATCTAAATTCATTTAACTCTGTTTAGAACCATAAAGTTGTCTAAGGACGTTAACTTTTTTAAAAAAAAATAATGGTATCAATTTGCTTATTTTACACATGCCAACTTGTTAAATATATTTTAAATGTATTCATTAAAGAAGATTAAAGATATTGCTACTTTTATTTAAAGTCTTCTATGTCCTAGTGTAAAAAAAATAAAATATCAAAAATCATACACTATTTTTCATCAAATACATATTAAATGTAAAGATCACATAAAAATTATTACGCAACATAAATTTGCGTCAAAATATCATATTCCATAACACTCGTACCCCCTAAGCTATCAATCGATGGTCAGTGTAATACAACATAAAACAAGATAAAAATTATTTTCCAAGTTTATAAACGCATTTCTGGTAAATCGATGTTTATATCATATATAAGCCATAAATAATCAGTTAATTAATTTCCTTTGAAATAAAATATACAAATTAAAACTAATGAAACTATGAAGAAAACAAAAAAAAAAAATAAACCGACAAAGTGTCATATACAATTTGTATTGGACTTCAAAAAATATCTAAATATAGCTCAACACACTGTTCTGGCTCAGTAGCATGGGACCTAAAAAAATTCCGCGGAATAAATTCCGCGGAAGAAATTCCGCAGAATTAATTCCGCGGAAAATTTTCCACAGTAATAATATATTTTTTATAATACAAAATTCCGCGGAATATATTCCGCGGAAAATGTTCCGCAACTAGCATTTTTTTTATTCCGCGGAATTTTTTCCGCACCAGGTTCCGCACTTAATTTTCTTCTGTATAGGGTAAAAAATTATTTTCGTAGTATCCTCATTTAAAAATTTTAGAAGAGTTATTCGCTTTATATTCTGACTAAAATAGGTTAAAACCAAAGGTGTCGCAATGTTAAAAATTCGCCAACTTAGATGAAAATTTGACTGGCAACAAAAATTTTTGATTTCAAAAAAAATTTGTATGGAAAGTTAGAAAGTGTGCCTTGAAATAAAATAAAATTTAATTTTTTGAAGGCTCTGGACAATATTTTTTGGAAATAAAGTCATTTCTGTGGTAAGGCTTGTTCCAAATGTCGTTCAAAAGCTTAATATTGTAGATAAAATGAATAAAAAATCATTTGATGTAGCTGTAAACAAATTTGTCACGTTAAAACTAATTTCTGCACAAAAGTTCTGAGTTTAGAGTCAGAAAACTTTTAACGTTTTGTCTTTAAAAATTATTGAAAAATAGGACAAAATAGATTTATATTATTTGATAAACTTTAATCAGAATCTTTATAGGAAATCAGAATTCATTGATGTTGCATATTTAAGATCAGTATACTTACAATGATGGCAGTTACTTAGGCGTTCGCTGAATAACAACTGTACTCACCAAATTTGAGTGAGCATCAACAATTTGATTGATGATAGTCATGATAACTTTCCTATTTTATATTAAAAATTATTAGATATTTTGAGAAAAATTTTGGAAAAATCTGAGGACCAAAAATTTTTAAATTTTGTTTGGCACTTAAATGTAAATTGATTTAAACCTGGTTACTTTAAAAATACCTCGAAAACATACGACAATTTCAGTGGCAAATCAAAATTTATTGAGGAAACCCCAAACAGATGCTTAGTTTATTTTTAATCCTTTGCAAGTTTTGCATATGGATATAAATTGCAAAAAATTAAATTGTTAACCTTTATCTTTTACAAAAGATATTTTTAGACTTCTATAAAACGGACTTTTTTGTAGAAGGAAAATATAAGTTTTAAATAGTTTTAGAATTTTTTTAATCATAAAATATTTTCCATTTTATATGCGGAAAAAGTTCCGCGGAATTTTAAAAATATTAGTAGCGGAATATTTTCCGCGGAATTTTTTAATGAAAAATAAAAAAAAGTAATGTGGAAAAAGTTCCGCGGAATAAATTCCGTGGAATTACTTCCGCGGAATTTATTCCGCGGAAAATTCCGCGGAAATCTTTAGGTCCTATGCAACGCACCCACTGTTCTATAAAAATGGCGAATGATGTATAAGAAGAGCAAAATACAAAAAAAAATGTAATCAATCATTTTTCATCATTATTTTGTCATATACATGTCGAATCGTGCTTTTTTATGTATGTTGTCTAGCTGGCAACGGGAAATATTTGATGTGTGTCTATATTTCATAGTTATATGATCAACTTTATGTTTCAAATCACTACGGAACGCCAATATTTCATATTGTAAAAGAAAACACATCAGTAAAAAGCTTTGGCATTTCATATTAAACGTAAAGCTTCTTAGCAAGTATTGAATTGCGAATAAAAAACTTTTATATTTTTTTCCTTCATACATCAATTTTCTTTAATAATTAATTAACATTAAATTCTCGACATTACTTTTTTAAAAAGCGATTTTAAAATTTCTTGTATCAATTTTATACCCGTCTCCTCACAAGAATGCTGATGAATGTTTCCAACAAATTTGTTGCTGCTTTACCATATTATAAACAAAGTCATAAAGCGATTGAATGAAATGAAAGGAAAAAAAAAAAATATAAACAAAAATGTTGTTAATGTCTTTTGATCTCGTTCATTCGGTGAGAAAATCTCATTTCCATTATTATCGCTATTAATCAATGTGATTTTTTGAATGATTTTCCAATTTAAATAATCCCACGATTAATATGGATACGTATTTCAGATTTCAACTTTTCATCGCGAAAAAATAACAATAACAATGTTGGAAGGTCGAATGGAGTTTTATGCTTATACATATGTAAAATAACAGTTATGAACCCTGTTTTGTTCCAATTAAAAATGTTTCATCATCTTGTTGACCGTAGTCATTTGCGGCATAAGATCATATCTTTCATCAATTCTCTTTGCATATAGATCCTTTTCATTCTCGTTTAGGTTTACATACATATTTGTATGTGTGAATGATATTTCTATATAAGTGCATATATTACTCTCACATATTGCGTATATACACAGACCCTGAATGGCTTTCCTTATCTTTTTGTTAACACAACTCCTTTCCTTTTTCTATCCTATTTCATTTCATTTTAGCAGAGTTTTTTTGCAGCATAATTTTCTAGGAATTTTGTTAGCTTCGGCAGTTATTTCGTTCCTAGTATAGAATGAAAAAAAATATGTGTACAAAAAAAGCCGAAATGCGAAAATTTACTATGATATTATGTAGTTGGAAGCATCGTTTAAGTACTTGAGACTCAAACCTAAATTTTTGGTTGAATGAAGTCAAATGAGATTTCCTTCTCCTATGTTGCGTAAGGTATAAATGTTTGTGTCCTTTTTATATATGTATTCTAAAAAAATATCAAAATACGTTGTACACAAAAAAGGTTTCAACCAACAGAGAGATATAAAAACGGTATTAAATTCTACTATATTTTTATTTATTTTTTGCGAGGTTCTAATGGACACATCTTTAGTCTCAAACAGCTTAAATCAAGTGGTTTTTATAACTTTTCCCCTCATATCGCTTGTTTTCATGTTTTATTATTTTTTTCTTTCTTCTTCATGTTCTTAACGAGCAATTTCTTCTAGACATTTCATTGGGTGGAATTTCTCGGCTGTATTTTTCTTTATCCAGATAATCGTACAGAAATCAAAAGTTATTTAATGAAATGGAATTAAATAAAATTCAAAATTTTGAGCTTCAAATCTTTTCTACAATGGCGATGATCATGAGCGTTGAATTTTGTTTCGAAATTTTTTTAATTTTCAAGATTCTTCTGTATATCTTAAAATTGCTTAAAATTTTACTTTTCGTAAAGTAATTAATATGAACATCTGTATACATAAATATTTAATAATTTGAAAAGTTTCGTTACGGCATATATGACAAAATTATGAGATCCGCAATCATGTTAATGTCATTCCTAAAATAAAGTGGTTGTTAAAAATCAACTTGAATATGTTTTTGAATTTTTAATAAAACGCAATTTTGTGTTTAAAATTTACTTTATTAAAGAATTTCAATGTTAAAGTAAGTCTATTAAAGAAAGTAAATTTTTTTTTAAAAAAAAGTTAAGATCTACATTTTGTCTAGAAGGTAAGGATTTAGTTATAATATGGAAGTCCCTTCATTGGTTATTGTCTTATCCTTGCACCTTTTTTCTTTGCATTATCTGTTTCACGAATAGCGAAAAGATATTTGCCCTCGTCTTAAAGAAAAGGATAGCGGAAAAAAATTGTACTTGCCACATGAAAATATGAAAGATTTTTTAGCAGTTTCATGCAAAGCCTGAAAAGGGAAAGTATGAAAAATATTTTTATGTCTCTTTACAGGTCTATGGATGAATTTTTTTTTCTTTCTCTTATAAATATTTCACCCATAAAATTGCAAAGTAGGGGAAAGATGAAAATACCATCTTTCTGTACCGCTGTGCCTGAAAAGCATAGAACATGAATTCACGCGACTGTAAAGAGACATTTTTTTCTTATTTTGTTGTCATTTCCTCAACCTTCTCTTGCTATTGTTTTATTTGAATACGCAAAACATATTCACCTTACCAGAGACAATGCCTCAAGATAGATAACAAAAAAAAACTTCTCGACTCTGACATCGCACGAAGCTATCATTCATGATGAATTGAAAATCAATTTATATTCTACCTATCCTTTTGTATAGTATATCTATATTATAATATTATTCATAGCCTTTAAAGCCCCCTTGTATTCTTTTTATATTAAAGTTAAGGAATTTATAATGAAGGAAAAATTCCATAACGACATTTTAGCTTTTTTACTTTGAGAAAGGCTTAGCCAATTTCCTGCTTTCTCGTTGTCGATTTTTGTCTAGATCAAATCAGTATGAATGCCTTTAAAGCATTTTTACTTATGCTGTTAAATGATTCGAGATTCGAAAGATTCTCACTCTTCAATCGATAATAAATAAATTTATAGTACTTTTTTTTTTTATTTTTTTTTTTTCGGAAAGAAAACGAATAAAATAAGAAGAGGAAGAGAAAAAATTGAAAGTAGTAAAGCAAAAGAACATTGAATTTTCATTGAAGATGAAAAGGGCTTCAGCCCCATGTCACAAAATCTAAAGCGCGTTTTCTCTTTCTTTCTTATTGTTATTGTTTCGCATATATATATGTACAAACATACATACAAGTGTATATAGAATACAAAAGGAGGGGAAGAGAGCAACATAAAATCCTCAAGCGAATATTTACGAGCTTTTGATCTTAAGCTTTTACATGGCACAAGGAAAATCTCTTTATGACGATAAAAAGATCAACTTTAAGAGTGTTGCTTTGCATGGAAGAGAGCTATGCTTATATTGCTAACAAAAGAAATATCCTTCCTTCCCTTACATAATGCACAATTGAATCTCATAGAAAGGGAAAAAAATATAGCATATATTGTGCATGCTTCAAGGCTAAGTCAAATGGAAGCCACATTGGATATTTATAACAGCATACAATCATACGTACAAACATTGCTTACATTACTGGTGAATCCAGTTGTTAATGTTTGGAAAGGCAAAGAACCATATAACATGTACTAAAATTTCAAGTACTTTATTTTGCTCACATGAACAAAACCCAAATGCAAAGGGAAATAGGATTATTGAAATACAGACATGAAAAAGTATGTAATGCAATTCGCGAGTTCATACTTATGTGAGAAAGAGGCGTTCGCGTATCGTATTAAGCAATTGTTATAATGCTTAGTTTGGACTTTACAGTTATACATTTTGCTACATCATGTTCATTTAGTTTTCTAATCACGACATTTATATTTTTTTATTTTTATTTTTTGTGCTACATAAAATAGCATTCAACTTTATAAGCTCTCATGAATGACGTATTTGTTGCAACTTATAATCTTGATATCTGCTATCCTTAAAATACTAAACTTTTCTTCATCACTGTAGGTGAAAAAATATATTTTCGTTATCTTAGTCAACCCACACACTTAATTATAACTTATTTTGTACAACATTACGCTAACATTTTCATGATAGATTAACCTTTCTTTTATTACTTTCTTGTTGTAAAATAAGATAAAAAAAAAAAAATCCTTTGAAATTTTAAATAAAATTCTTATGAATGAGTTTAATGTATTAGCATTTTCAATTCACAGAAACGTTTATTTACTTAAGGCTTTTCACAACGATTAGAAATTATAAGCACTTGAAAAATGTTTATGGAAATAAGCAATATAAAATAAGAAGGTAGAAACAAAAACTAATTTTACAAGTTTTTCATTCATTCAACATATCAGATGAGATAATATCTTTACGACAACCGAAAAGTTAAGGATGAAAATGAAAGCATAGAGAAGATTAAAGAACTCTGCAATTATTCGAATCAAGTTGATTACAAGAGAGATGAGTGAATCTATTGAATATTCATTAGAGAAGTTTGTCTAACATTCATTTTTATTGGGCAACTTCGACACAACCCATTCCATATAATTAACTTTCACATTTTCTCCCTCACAATTAATTTTATTTGTAAGGAAAAAGAAGATGATGGAAAAAGCATTTTTTGTATGTTGAACTTTCCTTTCATTTATTTTATAAATACATCCCATTCGATAAGTGGGAAATATGCAGATGGTGTGGACAGAATAGCAAAAACCAATGAACATACATATGTCCATGAAATAGAAAAACTCACAATGTATAAGTTTGAATTTATTTTATTTTTTTTTATACATATATTTATTTTAATTCCATAACATCACTTTTATTTTAATTACATTATAAGTACTTAATAATTGCAACTTTATGATTATGCTACATTTAGCATGATACAAGTTATTGAAAGGGAAACTTTAAGACTTGCGAAACTTTTTGAGAAAAGAATTTTATTTAAAGTTTTTGTCAATGTCTCACTAAGTAAGTCTTTATCATTAGAAACAAATGAAGACATATAAAACACTAATTTCAACAATTTATATCAGCTTATGGAGCGTTGAAAATTGTAAAATTATATGCCGATATTTGATATCATAATATATATATGTTAGAAAACGTGATAGTACCAAAAGATATCGTTCAGGCAAATTACTATCGAGTTACAATAAATATTACATATGGGATGTGAAGTATTTTATTTCTTACCTTACCAATATAATCTTTTATTACTTCTTTTAGACATGTCTTGAGAAGTGTATGTATGGTAGATAAAAGTTTCAAACACAATTTTCTTAAATGTTTACTTAAAAATATTAATTAAATAGGATCTAAAATACAACATAAATAAAGCACTTACAAGAATAAAATTAAATGTTGGCAAAAGGTTGTTTCTAGTAACTTGGAAATATTAAAATTGTAAAATGATGATAAATTAATTAAAATAGTTATTGCTATCTCACAAAATTATGATAGATTAAAGAGTTTCAAAACAGACATTTTAATGCATTTAAAATTCGATCAAATCAAAAGAAAAAAAAAACAAAGGATAAGATTTTTAGTTCACTTGAAAGGATAAAAATTTGCCAAGTTTAATGATTTAGAAATCGATATAATTTAGTTGCTATAATTTACCCAAACTGTGAACCGTGGAGATGATAAAGAAGCATAAATGAAGGGAAACAATATCCCAGAAAAAGGAAATGAAGAGGAAGAAGTGAGGAGAGACAAAAGGGAGGAAAACTTTTCCATTTGATTCAACGAGGCTTTTATTATTTTCATTATTTTTACAACACAAAGAGGAGTGTTAAAATATAGAGAAAAAAAAGGAACAAAAAGAAAGATTTTACCGGATAAATGAAAATGTCGAAGTATGATTGTGGGAAGAAGTAACATTTTCGTATGCTTTGTTTTCTTTTTTCAAGCATTTACACTTTGACATCCAACACTGTTGAACAATACAACAGACTGTAAAAGTGAAATTGAAAGAGATTTATTAAAAAACAATTTAATTTCTTTTTATTGAAAAATTGAAAAATAATAAGTGACGGTCATTCAAATTCAAATAAATAAAATAAAATTGTGAACCTAATTAATGCTAATAATGCAAAACAAGGTTGATTTATAACTTTTTGCAGTATGAATATCACATGCAAATATTTTTATGATAAATTTTGTTTATTTTTGAATAGAGCTTATATTTTTATATTCTTAAAATAAAAAGAAATATAAAAAAAGAAATTGAGAAAAAGTTCACGAAATAGATATTTTCATCTATGTTTCCTTGAACAAATAATAAAACATAAAAATGCCAATATCCTTTACCTGTATTGGCTTTACTTAAGCGTACTTTCAAAATAAATATGATCAGCATTAAACTAGTATCATCGCATACCAAAGCATTTTATGACATTTCCCTTCTTTATCAATACGATTACTGAAAATAAATGTTCTCTTTTGTATTTGCTCAACGACTGATAGTAGATAATTTTATGCACCAATAAAAATTTTTATTCGTGTCCCATTCCAATTATGGTTGCTTTTTGTCTATTCAGTTCTTGTCCTACCCTTAAAATGATTTCGTTTACATTTTCACAAATAAATGCCATTTCAATCGTCTGGGAATGTTATCAATAGTAGACATAACAAATTTTCAAATCACTCCTAAAATGTCATCGCGTTCATTTAAAAGTAAAATGAAAAAGAAAACGAAAGAAATCATTTTCGTGCTCGTTTATGGAGTGAGAAATAATTTGTTGGAATGACTGCAATTTAGCTAAAGCTTTATTCATTATCGTAAACGTGAGTAAATGCGTTTTTAACTGTGCTTTTATACACTTTTAGTCCTTTTTGTTAAAAAATTCTAGAATAAAAAAAAAATACTTTGAACACATTGAAATTTAAATTCTAAACGATTTTGATTACGAGAATGAATATTTAACATCTTCGTTATTTGACGTTTTTCGTGATCAATGCTTTAAATAATTTAGTTTGATTTTTGTTCTCAGAGGTTTTTTAGGTTATACGTTTAGATAAATTATGTTGACTTTTTGAAATATTTACATAAAACTTTCTCCTTTAGAATTTTAAAATTTTATAAACCTTCAAAATTGTTTGAATCTATCATTTACGATCATAAACTATTTACAATTCAATTTCATATTTTTTTTAATCAATACAGCGTAATAATTCAAATTTAATGATTAAACTTATTCACTTTCAATTCAACACAATAAGTACATTTATTATTATAATATCATACTATTTACTTTTATCCACCTTGACTGCCTCCTGTCCCTTTATTCGCAGCTAGAATGAGAGAAAAAAAGATGGTTCATGATAATAGCAGCAGCCAAACGTCTTATATCATTGCCTCACCCTAACTGACATGAATAGGATGTTGTAAGACGAGAAATTGCGCATTATAAGGAGGCACAAAATTATCTTGTTATGATAAGAAGGATATCTGGAGGATTAAAAAATTTCCTTTGCCATGTTCGGCTTCAATTTCAGTTAGACAATAGCAGGGCATAGTTGAAAGTATATTTATTGGTGTACGTATATTATGAGTATGTATGTATGTGTATGAGCAAGAGTCTGATGAGAGTATAAGGAATTTTTCATGCCAATGTTAGGTGAATTCACAAAAGAAAGCAGCAAAAAATATCTAACAAAAAGAAAAGAAGATGACGAAGCGTAGGAAAGACACACACTTAAAACACGAAGGCATTTGACAGTCATTCTTAATGGGAATCTGCTGTTCTTGTTTTCAAGAATAATTAATGTCCCTTTTTCTCTTCTTTATTGTCCTTATTGCCGAATAAATTTTGCAATTTTCGTTCTCTCTTAATTCGTTTCTTACTTCTCATCATTGTTCTTAGGATAATTCACTCATTGATGCGCCCACTACGAAATGAAGCAAAAAGTGAACTGTAATAAGAACATAGTTAAAAAGAGTGAGTGAAACGGAAAATTTCATATTATAATCGCTATGATTTTCCAGTCAATGATTTTTATTTTGTAAGAACCAAAGACCCTCTTTCTTTTTCGTCTTCATTCAATATCTTTGAACAGAAATCAATTCTACAATTTTTCATAAGAATTTATTGCTAAAAATTTAGATATTCCAGCAACTAAAGCGCATTTTAAAAGTCACTAAATAAAATAATTTACAGCTATTTTTTCTTACAAAACCTTAATAAAGTAATAACGCCACATTAAATAGACACATTTTTAATCAGAAAACTTCCGCTTTTCCATCAAAAGTTAACAGCTATCAAATTCACGAAACATCAAAAGCCAACAAAATACATTTCAAAGAAATTTATTTCAAAAATATTCGTTCAGAAAACGTTTCAAAGCCAATGAATGGACATTGAAATTAATGAAAGGTAAAGTAATAAAATTTGTATCTCACCCTCCTTATGATTATTACTTATCATATTTTCAAACCCCGCATAAACTTGTACTTTATCATCAATTTCAATTTCGCTGGAAATGGTATTATTATAATGTATTCTTTCTTTTTTTCACTTAATTTCTATATAAATAATGTAAAACCGCGGCAAATTCTCTTGCTTACTCATTCATTCAATATAATATAAGTATTGTAATTCGTTAGTATAATTGATATTGAATATAATTGGTATCAATCACGATTCAATAATGGAAAATTGCGAAATAATTTTTTTTTCCTTCGTTTCCTCCTACGGTACCTCTCATTCTCTGTTTTCTCACTCCCCAAGTCAATCTCATGCATAAAAACATTTCTTAATTGGAAGTAATTTTGAGGGATTTCTGAAAGTAATTTGAGCTCTTACTACCACCGAAGATTATTGATTTTTTTCCTCAAATAACGCTGCTATAAAATAAAATAAAATTGCGTAAAATCTCATCGTGAATTGGTGTTGAATGTATAGCGCAATTCATAATAAAGAATATAAATATGCTTTTAAAGGGAATTACGTTATTATGTTCGAAGCAAAAAGTTAGATATTATTGCAGCGTAAGAAAACTACTATTACCAATAATTATTAGCTTAAACGCATTTTTTGTGTATTTTACATTAATTTTTTAAAAGGTAATATTAAGAAACTTGCAAAATTAAGGACTTTCTTTTTTACTCACTTGTCTTACACAACATCTATTATTTTGTCAAAAATCACACAATTGGGAGCATTTTTTATTAGATGAATCGCTGGCAGCATAAGCAAGACATAAAAATATAAAACAAAAAAAAGTACGAAAATTGTGAGAACTCACTACGCACAAAATGACAATAAATGATATCGATTTATCTCGCGGTGTTGTGCACATAGTGAAGAAAGTAAGGGAGAAGATAGCGAGACTGTATGAAGCATAAAAGAAAAATGGGAAATTTTCAACAATAGAAAGCCATCGTGTTTTTATTTTACTTCCTTAACACTCTCCTCCTCTTTTTATATTTTACTTTTCCCTTTAGCCAGCTATTTCCTCACCGAAGGCTGTTTGACTATATTATGACTATAATGAATTATAATTAGGCGCAAAATGAGAAAGAGAGATGAAAAAGAAAAAAAAAAGTGAAAAAAATAATAAATGATATTTATAAATGAAATAGCAGTGCCTTAATAGGAACTGGAGGATGAGGCAATGAGGTTTTCGTTTGAAATCATCATGATCCTAACTCGAGAATTATATAGAATTAATGACGTATGCGATTAGAAGAAGAAAAATAACGAAAAAGGGGGGAGACAAATGGGTGTTTGTCTGTTGAAATGTCTGTTTCGTGGCTTTATATTTGACTTAATTTAAATGAAAGCAAAACCGCTCTTTTAGCATTTATACTCATTCACTCACTGCTTAATTCATTGTGCAAGTAGATATAAAATAATCGAGCAGTGAAAATCGCAAACAATAGAGAAAGAATTATAAGCATAAACAGTTGTGCATGCAGCCCACACTATATTACACAATGGGAACAGTAATTAATCATACTCCCAACGAATATCCTTCCTCAAACTGTAATAAATTGAGGAGTGGCTTTTGTACGATATATATTAGTATTTATATGTTTGTAAAATATTCATGAAGAAAAAGCATTAATTTGTGTTTAATGATTCGACGGGCCCTTTCTGTCTTCCTATAGTTTCTCCAAACTCTTACTTGGAAAAATATAATAGCAAACGCTATTTTCTGCAGAATATAAAAACAATTAATGGATCATTGTCTTTTTGCCTTTAAAAAACTCCAATTTATAATTTTATATTTTTTGTTCTGTGAAAATTGATTAAATAAATTTAATTTGTTGAATTGAGTGTGCATGCATTGAACATGAAAAAAACTTGATCTGAAAATTAACAAGAAAAACATGTGTTCGAATGAGGGAATAAATGATATTTCATTTAATTTTTTGACTGGATATATTTTTGTAAAACTTTCAATTCTAAATATTGTACAATGATGGCCTTTTTTAAAAGTATAAAAAATTACTTCTTGCCAAAAAAAACTGTACAGCAGAAATTAAATATTAATTAAAATTAATTCGTTTCCTTCAATCGAATACGAAACATTCGTTGTTTTTCTCTTGAATTAATAACTGAACGACTTATTTTTCATCACCATTCGTTTGATTTTAATTTTTTTTTTTTCAATATCTGACTAGCATCAAATTTATTTGTTGAAATATTATACTTTTTCAAATATGGAGTCAAAACACATGCAATACCCTATAATTTTATTCGATAGTGTTTTATCCTTTTACTAACACAAAACCTAGCATGATTTTTAAATTTGCGACATGAAAATTATATATTATTCACATACCAGATATATTTCACGCTATACCATATTATTATGAATATACTATACATTCATATGAGCGCTTTATTTACTTTAACAAGCAGTCAAACATTTACAATTTTCCTTTTTAACTTCTTCCGATATGCCGTTCTGCGTCATTCAAAAGTTTTTTTTATGAGGCATTCATAACACTTTTGTTCGTCAGTTAGTAGTAAATTTAATAATTCTTCCAACCATGTAATATGGAAGTCATGTTATAGAAAGAAAAATATACACATGATATGTTAAAGACAATTTTTCAAAGATCGTGACAAATTGGCTTATAGCGCTATAAAACTAAATTTTTTATAGAGCAAAAGAAGCGAAGAACATGTGTAATGTATCATATGTGATATTATGAATAATATTTTTCATATATATATGAAAAAAAAGTGAAAAAGAGAAAAGTAAAATAAGACGATAAAAATTGAAGAAAAAACTATCATCCGTGTGCCGAGTGCTTGCCTTTTATGATGATGACATTATTTCGCATTTTTATGTCATCGACAAAAAATTTATAGAAAAAGGTGAAAGCAACAAAAAATTTGTAGAGAAGACTTAAATTCATGAGATGTAAGAATTATTATTGTTGCTTTCATTAAAAAATTCAATTTAAGTGTAATATATCGAATGGAATGTAATAAAGTTAGTGAATAATACTGATTATTATATTTCACATACTTTCTCAATCTTCGCCGCTTTTCTTATATTTTTTTCATGTTCATTTTCCTCATCTTGCCTTCATTCATGCATTTTGCAATAACACACCATCGTCTCAATAAATCAACAAAGAATTTTTTATTAATATTTTTATATGCTTCATTCAACCATAAATCATCAAGGCGGTTTGCACATACATATAGATATAAACAACATACAATGCTGTTCAAGTTATTGCAAAAAAAAAGCAAACACTTAAAGCTTTGAATTTAAATCTCAATTTAAATGTCATGCAGTGTTTTAAAAACTGTAAAAAAATTTACATATTTTTATGTTTTCAGTAGCACAAGTGCTAAGTGTTAAGAATATAATACCGATGTATGATACAGTTCAAGTGAAATGATGTACCAAAAAAATTTTTAAGGGACTTTGGAACATTGAAGCGCAAAAGTTTATCAAAAAACCAGTATATTTTGACAAATAAAATTAAAGAAAACTCTTCTATTTGCTTAAAGTTACACGAGTTTAGAAATATTTTAATTTTCCTTAAAAAGTTTTCATACGGGCTAGAGAAAATTTCACAAATATGCTATTAAGGAACGTATTTTATTTCAAACAACTTACTGAATTGATTGCTGAAAAACTTTTTTAGATTGTACTTTATTACAGTTTCATACTTAATCAGAGAATTTCATTTAACAGCTAAGAGTTTTCCAGAAATTTTGAGTTTAAAATTACTTAACATTTTTCAAATGTTTTAAATGCTTGCAATTTTCTTATTTTATTACAAAACGAAAAATAATGATAGTAAAACTTGCTTTTAATGTTTTCATAAAACTCCATGTTAATAAATAAGTTAGTGAATAAAGCATCAATACGTTTTCACTTTTCAAATGACAAAGTTTCTGATATGCATTTTAAACTCATTTTCAAATGTATCGTAATTTTCAATAATATTCTCAATAGTATTATTAAAATCAATCGAAAACTTCACAATTGATTTCAATTCAAAGTCCCATGCGAATACAATTAATTTAACATCATTCTTTAACAATTTTTCTATTTTTTCTTCTTTTTTTTTGTATGTGATTCCATTCTTATGTGAATTTCATTTCATCGTGCTTAACAATAAAGATGTAGAAAATGAAAGAAAAAAAGGAACTGAAAACAAAAAAATCGAGGATGTAGCATCCACATGAAATCTAAAAATTAAATGTTCATTAATGAATTTGTTAATCTCAAATGTTTACTTACGTGATTTAGTAATCTCCTCCTCCAACAATGCTTTCCTATCATTTTGTTTCCAACATGTTCGTTTTTAAAACTCTTCATCATTACGTTTTGCTGTTTTAGTTCAAACAGTTCATGCTGAATTTTTTCCTTCCCTTTCTCCCGCGTTGATGAGAAAAGCACTTCAATGTGCATGAATAATACTGCATGCAGTATATAGAAACAATCACATAGCGACAAATGTTAAAATTGAGGTTTCATGTTTGCAGAAAAGCAAGCAGTAGCAATGGGAAAAAGTGGAAAATCTTTGGTTGTAGCAGCTATGCATGTATACATATTTTATATACATCGCTATTTAAAACGGGATGATCGTGTGCTGTTTCCCTACAATAAGGTATATAGAATCATGGCTTTGATTACTTTCTCCCATGTTTTTATCTCTTTCCCTACCAACTCAATGCTAGCAAATTTCGCTACTGCTCATTTATAGGGTTTGCTGATGCAAATGTTTGTATTTCTCTCTTGAATATATTTTTTTGTGCATTTTTTATTAATATTATGTATTTGTGACCACTTTTTATCACATGTTCTTAAATCTCAGTGAGTATGATTTTTTACATACTATAGTACGTCGATATTTACTCATCAAACAGAATAATATAGACTTCCATTTTTTATTTTTAAAGTCTCAGTTATTTTTGAAACTGAAATCTTTATGAATTCAATTGAATTATAAAATATAAACCTAAAAAATTGTTGGCAGGTTTTATTGTAGCTCAGCTAAATTTATAGATTCGAATAAATTCAATCAGATTCAATCTAGATACTTTATGATGAAACACAAGAGCATGAAGTGAAAATATATATTTTTTTGCAAAAAATTAATTCAGTCTAATTTGTGACTGCTCAAAGAAAGAAACTTTTTCTGGAAAATTTTTATTCTCCTGGTTTAAGTTGTAACTTTTCTTCAGTTGTCATTGTGCAGTTCCATATACACTTATGAGCGTATATGAACGTAATAAAAGAAATGAGAAAAATCTTAAATTATTCATACTATATGTTTCTTATTTCAGCGTATATGAAAAACTTTTTATTTGCCTTTTTTTGCAAGAGTATTCTGATTAAATTTCAAAAGAAAAGATGTGCTGATATGATTGCATATCAGCAAGGCTACTTCTACAGTTGATGTGAGAATCCAACTCATTGTTCTCAAAGATTTAGTTTGCATCTTTTTTTATAAAAGAAAAACGAATAAATACTTTCATATCATTCTTCATAAACTTCTTGGTAAGGGTCTAAAATAACAAAAAAAGGATATGAAATATCATAGCCATATACTCATACTGTCGTTGATATACTCTCAGCAAATATTCAGAAATTTTCGATCAACACATCTGTGGAATTTGCGATGAAGATAAAGAGAACACTTTCAAATTTTGAATGTTTACATTGTGTTAGATACGCAAATAACAAATAACCATCATCATTTCACTGAGTTTCTTCGTTTGCTATTTAAAGTTTTTCTTTATCTTTTCCTTTAATTCTTCTTTTTTCTACTTATCTCATCACATGATTATTTGCATGAATAAATTCAAATGTTTGATGTTGGTCTGATGAACGCAATGAAACAAAAATTCACAAAAAAATAGGTTTATTTGGACATGTATGTGCACATCGCATGATATCGCAAAACGTTTTATTGATTTTAAGTTGATTTTGAAACCTATGATGATTTGGCAGTTTTGTATACTGCAAAAAACATGAATGAAATGAATATAAAAAGCAAGAAATTTCTTATAACGTTAATAGATTTTTAATAAGTTTTCTCAAAACCAATTTCTTTTTAATTTTATAAAAGACTTTTTGTTTTATTTTATTGACTAATATTGCAAACTTCATGAAACTAAATGAATGTTTTTGATTTCTAATCAAGCATGTTCATTCATCATAAAATTTCTTATCAAAAATAAACAATTCATTTAAATAAGATTTCTACTACTGAATCAGCTTATCTATCAGTCATTTAAGTTTAGTATCAATATTTGTATGAATATTTTTTTTCATCAATACATGCGATTTTGATATTTATTGGAAATATGAGAATAAAATGTGAAAAGCATCATATTAAGAGCAACATCGTTATCTAAGGAGATGAGTTTGAAATTGAGAAAGAATCGGCAAGGCCATACAATAGTTTTGTATTCATATCACAACATGTTTATGCCGAAATATGTATATTTTGAGTATACAAACTATCAACAGAATCTCGATATGTCATCGACCGAGAAACGATTTTGTTTAACCAAATTAGGGAAATGTCATTTGAATGAATAGAGAAATTGGTATTTTTAAAACATACATGCGGTACATTGTGATGCATATACACACATATTATTCCAAATTTTGGAGATTCTCTTCATTTATTCCTCAGAAGCAACTCTCCTTCCATCTTTCAAGTTACGATTGAATCGTACCTCATAGTAAAATTTACACATATTTTATCATATATTTTTCTCCTTTTTTGTTATTCATACATTTGTAATCTTTACGAATTATTTACGGAGCAGAAATCTCTTCTCTCCTTTTCATACTCGAAATGTTGTGGAGGAAAATCCTCTTGAAAAAAATTCATGTATGTGGAATAGAAGGAGAAAAAACAATGGATGGATTATTGCTGAAAACGCTTTGTTCCATGTACATATGTTTTGATATCTACTTAATAACTTGTTTGAAATACTTTGCAACGAATCCTAGCCAATCCAAGATTTAAATGATTTGTAACTAAAAAACCACTAAACTTTGAATTAATTTTTGGATCCTTGTTCTTCTATTTATTTTTTTTGGTTTAGTTATGCTTAATATTGTTTAAGAATAAAAAAATAAAATTGTAAAATAAAATAAATTAAATAGACAAAGAAAAGGTTCAGGATAGGTAGAAAATAATTGAATAAAAAATAATTTAATGAATCAAATTATGAAGAAATTAAAAAACAAATCTGTCATTGGAAAACTATTGCGTATAATACTAAATGATGTTGAAAAATGTATTTTGTACAAAATATATATATTGAAAGATAGGAAACGTCAATGTAATGAAGGAAGCGGATCCATAAAATATTTTCACGAAATAACTCTATACAAAAATCTGAAAAGAGAGGAAGCAAAGTAAAGAGACAAATACATAAATCATCATTTTCTGGAAAAGAAAAAAAAAACTTTTGAAATTCCATAAACACATTCACATTACATGGAATATTTATTTCGTAAATATTTTCCATACATTTATGTCACTTCTCATGGCAAAATAAAAAAAAAATAAATACGAAAACAGAAATGACAACAATAGCAGTACGCTAATGTGTGAAGAATAATTTCTGGGATGAAAATTGAGAATTTGAACTTTATTTAGCTAAACATGTTCGAATAAAGAAGGGCTTTTCACCTTTAATATTTATTTCATGACAATATATGAACAGCATTGAAAGTTGTTTTGATATTTTGACCTACTCGTGTAAGGTTAAAATATTATTGAAATATTGATGGTTTGTTGATACGCTTAAAGGAAGTGGAAAATATATATACGACTTGTGTGTTTAACCTACCAGCAATATAAGTATAGTATTATAACTTTTAATCCAATAATGTGTCATGTTGATATCGACAAGAAGCGCAAGACCTATATTGTATCATATTATATTTAATATTGAATCCTTTTAACAGATTTTTGACGGTAATAACAAATTAAAATTATTGATTTATGAGAATATAAGTTCAATAAGTTTTACACAAAAGGGATAAAAAAAAGAAAATTTCAATCTTTAAAAAAATATGCAAAATATAAATACTTTAAATAGCTTGAAAATGATGAATGAGCAAATTTCCTGGTATATGCAAAAACCTTCATGTTTTTTTCATCTCTTTGGAAGAAAAAAAGCAGAATGAAATGAAAGAGTAAAGAATAAATTAAAGAACACGAAGCTTTGAAAAAAGCAAATGAGAAAATATCATTTGCCAACTTGAATAAACTTGTTCTAAATATATTGCAACAATGATGCAAATAATAAAATTTAAGACTAGAAAGCATTCATATAAACTAAATGAAAAAACTAATATGGAATGAATTTGCATATGGTTTCAAAAAATCTTTCATAATATTTACCTTTTGTGCCACTTTAACATTATTTTTTTTTCATACAGAAAATCTGATTTAAGAATTTGAATGTGCTGGATGCTAGAACTTTAACTTTGAGCAACAACCAACTGTGCTTTAAATGTAGTACCAAATTCAAAAAATTATGGAGCTGTTTTCATGAATAAATAAGCAGACTATTAACTGCATCTTTTAGATCCTATTATTATTTTAATTCAGTTTTAGTCTCCTTTTGGAAAGAAATGAATGTCGAGAAATCTAAAAATCGATTTTTCTGCTTACTGGTGGATTATCACAATGAAAGAAATTTAACAAATTAAAACAGAGAAGGAATGTAAAATGAATGAAGCACAGAGAGTATAAACAATAGAAATCAAATTTGCATAATTTCATAAATTGTATACAGACACGTTTTAATGAGCGCTTGGGTTTTTGTTATTTTCAGTAAGCATAGAGATACAAACGTCCGGAACGATCTGCAAACATTAGTTCGAAATGGAATTTTATCATATGATAATTTATGACAAATAAGAGTACACACATGCAGAGAGAGCAGATTACGAAAGCAGATAGATGTAGCACAGAGTAAAACATTGAATTTGAGTTTTCTGTACTCCAAATTTGGATTAAGAGAAATTATAAATGCAAATATGTATGCATAAAACTAGGAACATAAGGAAGAGACGAAAGGAAACCAAGTTATAGAAGGCAATGTTCAAGTATTGTTTGAGAGGTTTTATGGACATTGCACAATGGTCTGAAATCGAAAAAAGTGTCCAAAATTTATATTTTGACGTAAACTTTAGAGGTCGCAAAGTTTTGGTTGATTTTCTTTATTTTGAAAGTGTCAATAGTTTTGTCATGTCTTAATTATACATCTCTGAAAATATGAGCTTATAATATTAAGGATAAATATGATTTTTCATTAAAAGTTTAAAATTGTTTCTCAAAAAATTTTGTGCACAAGCAAATTTGTATGGAAAAATTTTGAAAAAAAAGTTATTGGGGTCATCAGAGTATAATTAGAAGGTAAATTAAGACTCAATCTTTGTATTCTGGTAGGTTTCAGACCCGGCTTCGCCCGGCTTTTTAACTTATGGACATTTAAAGTTTTGGAAAATTTCAAAATTTTAATTGCATTTTCCCTAATGATAAAGCTATCTGCTAATGTTTTATAGGTTTTAACATAAAATTTGAGCATTAACTAAGCTATTGACAGTGATTAGAATGTAAATCAAACAACAGAAAGTAGAAAAATTTATGAAAACTTTTTCATGGTGTTTTTGTAAACAAATTTTTCGTGACTTTGGTTAATGATTGACAGAGTTAGACAACGATTGGAAGCTTGATATTTTCACAGAAGATGCGTCAGTTTATGTTTTATAATACTGCATTCAAAAGATGAGGTTTAAAAGACACGACTTTTAATAAATTTTGGACACTTTTTTCGATTTCAGACCATTGTGCATTGGTTACAGTTCACATAGTTTCTTATGGTTTATTTTTTCTCTCTCTTAATTTATAGAAAACTAACTCTCTAAAGTAAAACCACAATTTCCATTGAGTAATTCCACTCCATTAGGCAGTAATGAATGAAAATTTTTGTCTGTAAAAAGAAAAATTTTTATAAGTAAATCGTTTAATTGAAAATTAAATTCTTTTTCAATTACTTCTTGTTCTTTAATATTAGAATTTACAAGAATTTGCATGAATTTTTTAGCTATGGTGACGGGTTTAAAAATGAAAATGGAATTTACAACATAGTAGAAAAACTTACCGCATACTTATTCCTACATATCTTTAAAAAAACATACCTATGAAAACTATTTTTTTTTTTAACTTTATAGAAATCCAAATGAATCAAGTTGAAATTTTTATTTGTGTAATTTTTAACAAAAAACCATCGAAGCTTTAGAAATATTTGATATTCATACATATAAGATGAACTTAAGAGTATTTGAACAATATATCTTGGAACTTTTATGAATGAGTAAAATAATACATGAAGACAAACTGCAAAAAGCTCATGGTAATAATTTAATAAAAAATGTTAATGAACAAGATCACATGTTCTGAAGTTGGAAAAAGCATAAGCGTAGTCATGAAAGTCAAGAGGAAAAATGCTAAAGAATTGAAAGGATGAATATTTGCTATACGTCACATGTATTTATGATTTCAATTCATATTTCAATGGAGAAGTAAAAAAGGAAGAAAAAAATTGTAAGTATGCATGAATATATACGTTAAAGTAATATATGTAGATATGAATATATCCATATTAGGAAGGTATTTTAACGTGAATACAATTTTCTTCCTTCATCTTTATTCTTTCGTTTTCTTCAATTTACTTTCTTGACTGCTAAGGTTCATATTTGCATACCATTTTTAGATTAGATTTGTATTTATAATAAGAACTCTGCGTAGCTGCTGTGCTGTATATTTTATGATATGGAAAGAGAACCAAGAATTAAGAATATCATTCATTATGTGAGTAAAATTATGAAAGCAAAAACACATTTAAATCAATTACAACAATGTACATAGTAAAATTCTTCGAAAATAAGTATTAGAAATTAACTTAAGAGCACTGACACGAACTGTTTGAAACTTGATTTAAGCCTGGTTGACATATGGCATGCAGTCTATAATTACTAAACAATAATAGGATTAAAAAAGGAGCACACTTGATAATATAAACGGTATGTGAAGCCACTAATAAGTTTGACATTTTTTATGGAAATATTAATATACATTTGAATATATAAGGTTTCATTAAGAACAAAAATATTGTGAGAGTTTTCGCTTACTAAACTTGTGAAAAAAAAAAGGAAAATGATGAATAATGCAAACTAAAACAAAAAATTAGCATTTAAATTATAATATGCTTAAAATATGGATTCATTTCGTTTCGCACTTGAAAAATATTTTTACAGAATATTAAATAAAAATTTTGTTATGTTGCCTTTCTCTTCATACATTCTCATTTCATTCGTTTTCTCTTCCTCGAGCATATTATTCCATCTATTCATCAACAACAAATTTTACTCTGTTTACCTAAATAATATACGTCTCATTCAGTTGAATTTTAGAAAGTCAAGTGCCTCCAGGATTCGTGTTTACCACAACTCCGCAATAGCTCTCAAGAATTTTCCTCTCCATCATCATAATATCTTGTCGGTTCGTCAAGCTCTCTTGAATAATAATAATAATTTTGTTTATGATATGCAAATTGTATGCATGCAAATTTTTAGTACAACTCTGACTCGGTCATTATTATATTGAGTATAAGATGAAAGTGGAAACAAAGGGAAATAAACCTAACGAAAAGGCTTCATTAATAATTATAAACTTTTTGCCTTTTAGAGTGATTTACTGTATTATATGATGTTATGCAGAGCTTAATATGTTAATTTTCCAAGGAAAATTCTACACAAAATACATCTATACACTTTTGTCAATGTATTTGTGTTGTAATGGTTCATTTCTCAAGACTAACAATTTTTTTTCTATCATCATTCTCTACATCTAAATTAGAGAAATTCAAATCATGATGGTTACATACTAACTGGGCCATCCGTTTCCTAATGGAAATTCTCTATACATACTAAATATATTATAAACATATGGTTGACCAGAGCGTTTTGTTGTCGTATGCTATTTATGTTAATTGATGGTAATATATTTATTGGTTTATGGAAATTAGCTTCCTTTAACCTCGTCCTCATGAATAAACATGTTATGAAAAGGATTTTTGGCCCTAATATTTGAAAAGTATAAGTCATGCATGAAAATATTTTACATACATGTGTTAAAAGAGCCTAAAGGGAAAAAATTAAAGAGATTAAAGTCATACTAATTCAAATCCTCCTATCGTTTTTTTATGTTTCGTCAAAAAACGAGCATAAAATATTATGAAATAATAAATTTAAAGTTGAAGCTACAAAGTTGAACCTATTTCTTGTTTAAAGTGAGCTTTGAATTTTTAATAAAATTTCAGTCGATTTTTTTAAGTATAAAAAAATTTGGATGAATCTGGAAAAATTGAAGGAATGTGGAAGGAAAACAAATTAATGAAATTTTCCAAATAATTGAAAATTTAAAGAATATTTTTTCAACAAATGTCAGAACTACATCAAAAAAAGAAAACAATTTCATTTTGTACAAATAATCGTTATCATCATCATCATTATTTCGATCAATATACAATTTGCTCGTCATTTTTTTTCTACGACGAAGCTAATATATTGTCAAAAACGATGGAAGGCAAAATCAAGTATCGAATTGCTCTTTATATCAACAACATTGAAAAAAGAAAAAAATACACATTTAAAGAAAACAAGAGAAGCAAAAATGCCTGAAAATGGCTTCGACAAAAGCGAAATGTATAGTATTTTTCTATGATGAAAGCATTTCTTCTACGATTTGAAGGATTTTTTGTGGAATTTCTAAAAAAGAAAATAAATCAAAAATGAATAAAAATTTCTGATAACAAATCGATGGCCATATTGTGAGCATCTAAACACGAAATTCTAGTCAATAGATATGTTGAAGAGAAAACAAACACTGTAGTATGTATAATTCATACAAAATACGATCATTGTTCGTTTATGTCTCAGATTGCATACATTTTCGATTTAAGTATCATTCTCGAGATTTTTGTAGCTCAGTTGACAAAAAATTAAAATTGAATGTGGATTATGTACCATGTTTCCAATATCAAAGTGATTCGTGTACGTAAATATAAGCTGTGTTTTATGCATCCATTTACATATTTTGTTACTATCCTACGTTAACTATCACCCTCTACATACATGTACATACATAGAAGAAGTGGGGTAAAGAAATGCATGTCATATTTCTCGAATGCATAAAAATGTAAACATTCGAATTTCATGTCAACAAGCATCTACATATGTAGAGAATTTTTAAAACTAATGTAGATGAGTCTATAATTTAAAGGAAATAGACTCTTCTGCAAAAATGAAACATTCGTCAACCTAAACTTGTTGCGATGCATTCATTTAAAAAAATTAATTTTGAAAAGTTAGATGATATGTCGAGATACTTCATTAAAATTACCTCAAAAAAATATAAACATTATGAGACATTATGTAAACTTATTGTTCGTTATCAAAACAGGCATAAAAAGAGATGAGAACATGTTTCTAGAAGCAGAAGAATAATGTGTATATAGTATGAATATACAAACAAATATAAAAAAATATACGTGTTCAATTTGTTTTTACACAGCTGGACATATCAATAAAAATTCGAAAGAGTTTTTTTTTTATTTTGATTCAATGCACAGAAAATAAACGGTTGCATGGGCTCTAAATATTCTACATACATATACAGCGTGTTGTCCATTTTACTTTTTCACTTCGGCAACCAATTTTTCTCGCTACTTTTTGCATGCTTTGTTTCAACCCCAGTATAGTAAAAATTTGCTTTCTTTTTTTGCCAACTCAGGCCCCAGCACGTAGTTTTATGTTTAAATAATAAAAAAGTGAATGATCACCAGTGCAGCAAACGTGGAATTATTTTTTATTAAGTAAAAAAACAAAAACAAAAAAGTTACGAATGAACGTGTACATATATACATCGACAGATTCTTATATATTTTATGAAGTGTATAAAATAGAGGGTGGTAATGTGCGATGTGATAGCAGAAGAACCGTAACAAACATTTTTTTTTTTTATTTTTATTTTTCATGCTTAATCATTGAAGAAATGAGAAAGAATTTATCGATATTCTATAATGCTGTAGATGCTAAAATATGATTAGTTTATAAATATGTTATTGAAAAAATTAACTGATGGTATCTAACAGTCATGCATTTTTGATGAATTCTTTGTAACACACATTACTATTACCTCCATATTACTTATTTTAATTTGAAATTTGATGTTTTTATGTCACAACTCCTGAACATTTATTGTATTATGCTTCCAGGATCACGATAATTCAATGCTCTTATGAAATTTAAGTTTATTATTAATAAAACATTAAAGTGTATAACAAAAGTTTTATTTGGTTCCATTAGTCGTGAAATGACTATACAGAATTTTACAGAATAGAAATACACGTATTTGATAAATTCAATGGTTATAAAATAATGTAATTCATACAAATAATTTATGCTGAGTGTGCTACCTTTTACTCGCTACATTACATAGTATATACACATACATTTTTCTACCCTCGCGTCATTAAAACAAGAGCACGCCTTAAATCAGTTGTAGGATTATCAAATTTTCTCGTTTATTGACTGATATTAAAAGTGATATATATCTATGTTATGTTGTGCTGTTGATATTTTACTGATTACTGTGCATTTTAGCCCAATGTTGTTCAATAAATAAACATCATGTTTAAATTTATATAGCTGTCGAAAATGCGGAATGTGTGTTAAATGTGTATTTCGGTCGAAAAGTTCATATCATTTGCAGGCAATAAAAAATATATTTCAGAATTTTTTTCATTTTATTTTGGTAGAAAATTTAATTTTTGTATGTATCGTATGATTGAGGGTGTACGGCATTGAATACAATGCTATCAGCTGCACATCACCTGGTACATAATATGGTAAAAAAAGAAAACATAATTCATCATCATGCATAATTTCGACTCATTTCACTTTTTCTCTGAACATCTTTGCATACATGAAATTTTATTATTTTCATATCCTTATGCACAATATACAATATTTTGTGTGTGTAACATATTTATTTAATATTTTTCATTGTTATATAAAGAGAATGATATTCAGGTCTTTATATCAATGTATTTTTTTGATCATTTCAGATCAGAGAGAATTGAAAATAAATTTTATTAAGTATATTATATTTTATCACAAATAAAGCGAAAAATTGATATAAAACTGCATACATGCTCAATTGAATACACAAAAAATATATATACAACAACAAAAAAACATTAAAGCATATAAAAAACGTTTAATTTAATTTAACTCAATTTAATTCAACAATGCTTAAAATGAAGGCTCAACCATGCAGTTTTCATATTTTTAGTATTTTTTTATTCAGCAATTTTCTCGAATCCATTTTACTTCTCTTTTTTTCATTTGCTCTCATTGTGTCTGGTCATAAATTTAAATTGTACAAGTTTTTGAATTAATTTAAAAATTTATTTTCCTCTCATTTTTGTACATTCAATTTTTGCTACTACTTGTTCCTCTTTCTATAATATATTTTGAAAAAAAAGTAGAAGGAATAAATTATGGAAAAGGAGGAGAAAATGATTTTTTTCAGACGAAAATTTATTGAAATTTTTCTTATTAATTCACGCGCAAGAGTATTTTAATGCAAAATGTAATTCACTTATATTGTATATATGAGAGAACCAATATGACAGAGAAAAAGTGCTTCATAAAATAAATAAATAAATAAATAATAAAAGGGGTAGATGCGAGTTGTCGATAAAATGTGATTATCATAATGCATAAACTGACTGAACAACTCATGACTCATTCACTAATTTATTTATTCATTTCACATATGGTTTTGTGAGATATATGTGTGATCGAAAAAGATGAAGAAAGAGAGAGCTTGGAAAACAAATTTGTATTTAACTCAATTTCAATACCATTGCAATCCATCAAGATAATTTCAGCAATCGATCACTTGATAAACTGAAATTCGATTTTTCCTGTATTATGTTCATCTGTGGGTTAAAAGTGAGATAAAGATGAAGATGAAATTGTTAACCCTTTATCTGAATTATGGTCTAATCAAATTTATTTATCTTGTGAGTACTTAGAATCAGAATTATATAGTACCAGAGTTGTTAAGTTTAAACTTTTTTTAAAAAAAAAATCATTCAAAATTAAAAATTTTGAGTTTTTAAAATTTTTGTTTAGGTAGTTTTAAATATGATTTAGTAAAAAGCATACCCTTAACTTTTCCTAAATTTCTAATCTGTTAATGTACTGTTTGCTTACATAATACAAACCTGCTGAATTAAAAATAACTTCGGCTGTATAACATTGAAAAAAGAATCAAATGAAATGATGCTTCTGTCTTATTTGATGAATACTTTTCATCATGCTCAGTTAATTGGAAATTTTTGTTGGAAGAAGCAAAAGGATTTTATGAGCTTACAGTATACTCTTTTTCCATAGCAATTATAAACCTTATATTCCCATGAAATCAGTACAAAAGCAAAATAAATAAAACCAAAGAAAATCAACGATAAAAAATCTAAAAGAAAAGCCAATGTTTATTTCAAGTAAGTTGAAATTAAAGAGTTTTGAGAAGAACAGGAAGGGAGAAAGGTATGGAATAAAAGAAGCCATGAAAGGAGACTTTTATCTCATTAAATAAATATCTGCAAAATAGCATTTAACCTTTTTCACCCATCAACTAAAAATACAAACACCAAAATTACAACAATATTGAATGTTGAAAAGGACCTTACTGCGTCTGAGAAAGGAAGTGAAATGGGAGAAAAACCCTTTTAAGAGTATTAAAAATATTTTAGTGTGTTATTGAATGTTATAGCCTCAAATCAGTCATTCGACTCTTCAAGTCTACTTTCAAAGTATAAAGTCATAGAGAAACAGAGAAAGTGAGAAAGAGAGTGAGTGAATGAACGAGAAAGAGAGAAAATAAAACTACGATGGATGTTTTGAACTTTATAGCAATTTCAATATCTCTTCGATCTCTACAGCTGTCATCTGATTAGAACATAAATTATTTGGAAATTTCAATAAACTAAATGGCATTTCAGGTCGACCGTAGGTCGATACATATGTGTGTATATATGTGAATTGAAGTGTGGTTCGTTTCAAATTTGGAAGCTATTTGTTGGATTGCCATTTATTACTTTCTTCTACTAAGCGGATTTTTATTATCATTTTCTACCCTCAATCTTTAATACCGCCATTAATGCGACAATAAATAAAAATACATTCATGTAGGTAGGATAATGGAGTAGATAATGGAGTAAAAAACAAAAAAGAGTTATTTCACATTGATGAAGGTTGCTCAATTATTTGGATAATCATTGGAAGACGAATATTGTACAATCAAAATGATTAATTCATTAAACTTGAATTTTTTCAAGGAATTTTCGCAATGATTTAATTCTTAGTTTAACTATTTTGATTAGAATCAGTATGAACGTTTTTAGAAACATTTATCATACTTTAAATATACAATTTCATAATGGAATGGGTAGACTTATGGAAAGTGTAATATAATTGAAACGCACCCAGACACTATGTGAAATTTTATAAACATACCCATGTCAAGAATTATTTTACGCATCACTTGTGATTCATAACGATAATGATTTTATTTTCTCTGCCTTATATACTAAGCAAACATATTTAACATATATGCAAGCTTGTATGAAAGAGAGAAGAAAATAGTGTAAAGAACACTATGAAATGATAATTATCTTTGCATATGTATCGTTTCGGATGTGCCATGAAAATAAATAAACCATGAGAAATTAATTAATTGATTTAACAATCTAAATAATATTTGACGATGTTATACTTTGATGTATGATGTATGTATATATTTTATGGTTTATATACACATGCATCCACATATGTATATCTTAAAGTTGTCATCTTTTATTTAGGGAGTAAAAAGGTCGATTTTAATATATTATTTAGAAGTATACATAAGTGTGAGTGAAAATAAAGTTATTTGAATTTCTTTAGAAATATGATTAGTAAGCAGATATTAATAATGAAAATTTTGACAAACAAATATTTTAACTCAATTGGCAAAATTTCACGTGTTTTAACTCATCATACAGTTGAAAATACATAAAAATTACTGAACTCAAATATTAACTCTCATCATTTGTTTTTTATAATACTTTCTCATGAAATTCAAAGTCAGTCATTACTTATGCTCATTATTGCTTTAAAATGTGGAAATGACTACACAATAGCGCATTACATACATACGACAGAAAACAAATTGCTACCACACCAAAATGCAGCCGCGACTACATAAAATATGATTCAAAAATGAACTGGGAGCAACTAATTCAACAAATCATTCACATACTAATTACTATCACAATGGATAAAATTTATTTACAGTGATTATGCCTGATGTTATTTTGGGCACACAGTTAAAAAAATAAATCATCATTGTTTGTCACTTACTTTTATGATTCCGATGCACTTTTCTTTCTTTTTATAAATAAACTATAAATGAAAAATTTTTAATTTTCAAGAATTATGTCATATTTCGAAAATTGCCAATTCATCCATCAACCTAAAGAATTTACTGTTTCAAATTTAAAAGAGTTTTTTTTATAAAATCACGCCATACAGAAAGACATAAACAAGCAATGAGTTACTAACACGGTTATTTTAACATCAAAAACATCTTCCACTTAACCTTTTGTTTTCACAAAAATTCTACCTTAGAGAGTTCTGATAAGGTGAAAGATATATTGTTGCACGAAAAAAAGGAAATAAGTAAGAGTGAAAGGAGCAAAAAATAGCAATACATACTCACGGGGCGCTTACGGACCAAAGAAGAACAGGATTGCGTGACAGAAAAATAATACAGAAAAAAGATTCATTGAATTTATCTACCTTGTGCAAGAAAGTCTCATTATCTAGCAGTACATTTGTAGTAACAGAAAATGAGTTTTTTAAACAAAGTTGTCAGTTAAGCAAATATTTAATTAGTGGGATACATGTGCTTCCTTAAAAACTCTCGATATTCAAAATAATATAAGTGAAAAACGTGATATTTGCTAAGAAATATTTTATTATAAAATGACATTAAAAATGATGTGTTTAACATTTCTATTGTATATACAATATTCTGAATTCCGAACGAATTTTATTAAAGCTGATGAAATGCAAACAATTTTCATCATTGACACACATTCTGACATAGATATAACTAGATATAGAAATAGAAATAAGAAAATAATAGAAAAAAGAAAGAAAAAAAAATATTGCCGGAAAACTTACTGTATTACATAATCATCCATAATAAAAATATCATCAGTTGCACAATTTCTTTTTAGCATTTGTGTGCTAACAGGGATTTCCACAATGAGATTTTTTTATTGTTGTCACAGATTTTATGTTTCCCTAAATAAAGCATAAAGGAAGAAGAGACAGAAAGAAGAAAAAAATGAAATAAAAATCAAACTAAGTAACGGCTTATCTTATCGCTCCTCAGAAATTGAGTTTGTTATATTTTTTAAAAAATAAAATAAAAAAAAAACTTTTTGACTTGCAATGCTCCACATCTTTATATTTTAACTTTTCTATGTTGTTTTTGTTGTACAACATCAGTAGAAATACACAACAACAATTTTAATCTTGATAAAAATATCCTTATTTTCTGTACGTCTCTTTATTTTCCTTTCGTCCTCCGCATATACTTTATTTTTTATTTTCGATGAAGCAGAAAGCCACACACAAATATTGATACAGAAACAATATTACATACATATACACACGCGTGATATCATAAAGATACAAAAATAACAACTTTATTTCAACTCTATTTCTTCGAAGTATTTTTTTATATAAAAAAAAAAAAAAATATTCTTCATAGAAACTCTTAAATTCTTTTTACCCTAAAAATTGTTTTAAGCATTGAAAGATTTATAATCAGATTCTTGCTCCACCATTGTTATATCAAAACAGCAATTTTTCAATTTTAACGCTTTGTCTTCATTATTAAAATGTATATATACTCCTATAGATATTGAAATTTATTTTTGAATGAATATCGTACGCTGTGTGTATGTTTATCATCACAATACTCAGTCATAATTGTGTTGAAATGAGGCAAAGAAGCGAAAGTAATAATTCATAAAAGTATAATGAAAGACTTTTCCGTTTGTTAAAAGGTTTCTGTGCTTCTAAAGATGTAAAGTAAGGTTTAAATTCTATTTTTGCGTTTACTTGTATAAAATAGAGTGCGCTTTTGTTGAAACGTGTGAACTGATATTTTGTGTTGAAAAGTTTATTTAAGTTTTTTTTTATTTTAAAAACTTATCACATTATAATTTTTTTTAAAAAAATGATAAAATTGATAAAATTAGTCTGAAAGAAAAATAATGAGAATTGCACATATTTCTTATCAGATTCGCTAAAAAAAACTTATCGATAAAAAATTTGATGCATTAGAAAGTTATTTATTTTTAAAAATCCCATAAAATTTTAGATGCTCATAAATTATTTTTACTAATTGAGAATATACGATGAGTGCTTTAGTGAAGACGATAATGATGATGAGTTTCGAGTAGCTCCTTTAAAAATTCTTCAACTCCCATCACATTATCATAATAGAATAAAACGTTCACACATTTTTCACGCAATATACTTTTGAGAAAACAAAAAAGTCGTAAATTTCATTTAAAATTAGAATACATTAAGATTTTCAACAGCATTGATTGAAACGGTCTGGTAATATAAAGAAGACTTAAATCTTTTGAGCACTCATGAGAAAAATCATACCTACTCTTTTTTATTACAGACATCAGCTTCTTGAAAATGTTAATTTATTGATGTAAAATAAAAAAAAGATTCATTTCACGAACGTCAATTTTGATGAAATCAATCCTTTCATATCAATCATAAGCATTCTGAAATTCAATGGTTTCAAGTAGGTAATGATCTTAATAAATCAAATTTACTGTAAATACAAAAATGAATTTAAATCTTCAACATTCTACAGTTAGCCATTTTCGAACATCTTTTGTGGAAGTTTTTTAGCAAATGTTTCCATAAAAAATTGAGTTGTTAAGTCCTAAAGAAATTTGCTGACATTTTTACATAAAAACAGTGTTCTTCATATACTTTCAAAGGTTCTGTTTTCTATCCGTTTATTATTTCATTCTTTCTTTCTCCTTTGTTTGTGTGTTTTACATAAGAGCTAAAAAGTCTTTGTGACTTTAAATTCTCTGAGAATTTTTATGGTAACCACATGTTATAACAATTGCCTTCATACGAATTTGATCCCAACAAATCTTCTTTTCCTCTTAAATAAATATTTATTCTGCCTTTTCTTTTTCCTCTTTTATAAAAAAAAGTGGCAATTTGAGATACTCAATCGTTTATTTTAATGTGGCATTGATGTTCTTTTTCAAAAAATTAAACTAGAAAGTGAAATCAACTAAATGAGTTCGAATTTCAATAACTATGCCTTCGGGGCATATTTATAATTTACAAGCAAAATGAAAACTTATTTTAACTATGACTATTCTCGTAAAATAATTACATCATAAAATTACTTTACTGTTCAGGTAGTATATAATAATTTTGTCTAGAGACACATTCAAAAAGGAACAACAATATGCTATTTGCTAGATAGTAAGAGAGAGTTAGGTTATTGGACGATTACGTTGCTGCAAATATGATATACTTTTTATATTAAGTTGGGAATATGTTGTCATTTAAAAATTAATTTTTCATATTTTTATTGTATTTAATGTTAATGTAAAGTTATAGAAGTTGCATAAATATTTTTTAAATTATTTTTTATAGCTCAATTTATCAATTGTTTTCTTCAGTAATATTTTTTTGATATTGCATATTATTATTATTTTTCCATTTCGCAAAGTAGGGTAAAAAAGCTAATAAAATAATATGAATATGAATTTTTTTATGTGTAAGTAATAAATTAATTATACTAGTTCTACTTTTCTACCGCTCTAGTAAGTTCCATGAAAAGGCTATTATACAGTTTGGTTCCTTTTCACTAGAGCTGTATTCAAAACTTACCGTGTAAAGGTTTAACATGCATATATTTATATAATGGAGTGAAATTTTATTGCACGAAATAAACTTATTAATCAATGGAAGAAAAAGTTTTCTTTTGTTTTATTTGGTAACACTTTTATGAGACATATTTTGCCTTTCAATTAATTAATAAAAACAAAGAAATTCAGCTTTTACCCTAGCAGCAATTTGGAACGAATCTGGGCGGAATTTTTTTTCCTGACAAATTCGTTTGTTTTTCCGGTCATAAAATGGAAGAATTTTACGAGAAAAATTTCCTGGGGTTTTCTTTCAAAATCTGCCATAAAATTTTTTTTGAAAAAAATTTTCTGGCCGGAAAATGAAAGAATTTGTGAAGAATTTTCTTTCGTTTTTCTTCCATTTTTTCCTCGCAGATTCTTCTCATTTTCTGATATCACAAAAAAAAGTTGCAACAGAATCTGAAGGAATTTTGAAATTTTCTGGCAGATTTCTCTTGATTTTGCACATTTTGGCATTGAAGAATTTTAAGAATTTGGAATGTAATTATAATTCTACTTTTCTGTTAAAATATTGGAGTTTTCAAAAAATTGTTTTTCCATTTTGCAAATTAAAATTTTTTGTTCCGTTAAATGAAAAAATTTTAATTCTTGACTTTCGTAATACAACTTTTTTAAAGTTTTATTTTGAAAATCATTACCAGAATACTAAATTATGCTCTCTAGTCAAGATTATGCTAAAATCCATACTTAACTTTTAGCTAATAAGAATTTAAAGTTACTTTACCGTTATGTGTTCGTTAAACATAAATTTGTTTAAAAGAAAACTGTTTTATAGAAAAATAAATACATAGAAATTCATTGAATTCATGGAAAAACCACAAAAAAGAATAAAAAAAAATAGCTTAAAACTATTTTCAAATTTAAAATTCTAATTAAACATTTTAAAATTCTCCTATTGGAAAAATAATTATGATTGAAATGATTTAAATTCATTTGATTAAAGATTCTTTTACAAATTACTCATATTACTAATAAATCATTTTTAGTATTTTACCAAGATATGAAAATCGTTAAATTGAAATAATATTAATTAAAAAAAAAAATAATAAAAAAATTAAGTTCCATGAAAGAATCATGCAGGATTTATGGAAGAATTTATTGTGGTCCTGAAGCCTCTTGGACCCTCCTGAAGCAACCCCACTGGAATAAAGCGTTATAAGTGTTAAAACAATCATAAAATTATGGCAAAAGAAATTAGCAACTTAAATAGCTAACTTTTCGCCAAACATAATTTATATAATTTCAGATAACGGTAGCTCGGCAGTTAAGTTCGGGACTTTGGTTTCAGCAGTCGTCATAGGGTTCGAGTTGGCAAAATTTCAACAAGAAAATTTCCTGTTACAAAATCTTCCAAAAAAAAAAATAATAATAATAAAAAAAGAAAATAAAGTGGAGAGAAAGTGAGAGAAAAAGAGGAGGAAGAAAAAAAAAGAATTTTTTTTTTTAAATACTTTAAAGAAAAATTCCGCAAGATTCTTTCATAATTCCTGCAAGATTCGTTCCTAATCCTCTCATATTCTTTCATTTTCTGTCAGATTAGTACAGAAAAAATGAAAGAATTGTGAGAAAAAATTCCGGCCGGCAAATGGCCAGAAAAAACGCATTTTTCCGGGCACTTCCGTGCAGTTATGAATTTTCGTACTTTTCCTCACAAATTCTTAGTGATTCGTGAGAAAAAATCTGGCCGGAAAAATTTCCTCCCAGATAATTCTGAATTCGTTCTAAATTGCTGCTAGCCCTAGCGGCAATTTAGAACGAATCTTAAAGAATTTGTGCAATGAAATTTTCCGGCCGGATTTTTTCTCACGAATCACAAAAGAATTTGTGAGGAAAGGCGGCCGGAAAAATTCCTCTTTAACTGCAGAGCCGTGGAAAGTGCCCGGAAAATGCGTTTTTTCTGGCCATTTTCCGGTTTTCCTCACAAATTCTTTCATTTTTTCTGTACTAATCTGACAGAAAATGAAAGAATATGAGAGGATTATGAACGAATCTTGCAGGAATTATGAAAAGAATCTTGCGGGAATTTTTTCTCAAAATATTTAAAAAAATCTTTTTTATTTTTCTTCTTCTTTTTCTCTCCCAATTTTTCTACACTTTATTTTCTTTATTATTATTATTATTATTATTTTTTTTTTTGGAAGATTTTTGTAAGGGAAATTTTCTGTTGAAATTCTGCCAACTCGAACCCATGACGCTGAAACCAAAGTCCTGAACTAACTGCTGAGCTACCGCTATCTGAAATTATATAAATTATGTTTGGCGAAAAGACATATTTAAGTTATATCTTTTTGCCATAATTTTATGATTGTTTTAACACTTATAACACTTTTATTCCAGTGGGTTGATTTTTAGGAGGGTCCAAGGGGTTCAGTGACCAAATAAATTCTTCCATAAATCCTGCATGATTCTTTCAAGGGAACTTAATTTTTTACACGCTTTTATTGTTATTATTTTTTTTTTAAATTAATATTATTTCAATTTAACGATTTTATATCTTGCAAAAATACTAAAATGATTTATTAGTAATATGAGTAATTTGTAAAAAGAATCTTTAATCAAATGAATTAAAATCATTTCAATCATAATTATTTTGCAATAGGAGAATTTTAAAACGTTTAATTAGGAATTTAAATTTGAAAATAGTTTTAAGCTATTTTTATTCTTTTTTGTAGTTTTCCATGAATTCAATGAATTTCTATGTATTTATTTTTCTATAAAACAGTTTTCTTTTTTAAACAAATTTATATTTAACGAACACATAACGGCAAAGTAACTTTAATTTATTAGCTAAAATTTAAGTATGGATTTCAACATAATCTTGACTAGAAAGAGCATAATTTATATTCTGGTAATGATTTTCATAATAAAAAACTTTAAAAAGTTGTATTACGAAGTCAAAAATTAAAATTTTTTCATTTAACGGAACAAAAAATTTTAATTTGCAAAATGGAAACACAATTTTTGAAAACTCCAATATTTTAACAGAAACAATTATAATTACATTCCAAATTTTTAAAATTCTTCAATGCCAAAAAATGTGCAAAAAATCAAGAGAAAATCTGCCAGAAGAATTTCTCTAAAATTCCTTCAAATTCTGTTGCAACTTTTTTTTGTGATATCAGAAAATGAAAGAATCTGCGAGAAAAATGGAAGAAAAAGGCAGAAAGAAAAATTCTTCACAAATTCTTTCATTTTTCCGGCCAGAAAATTTTATTAAAAAAAAGTTTCATGACAGATTTTGGAAGAAAATCACAGGAAATTTTTCTCGTAAAATTCTTCCATTTTATGGCCGGAAAAACAAACGAATTTGTCAGGAAAAAAAATTCCGCCCATATTCGTTCCAAATTGCCGCTAGGGAGGGTAATAAAACTTAATCAATTACAAAACATGGAAAGTAAATTTACTTTAGTCTCAGTATCATATCATAACATTAATTAAAAATATGACTTGCTAAATATTTAATTAGCAACTGACAAAAATACAAGAATGCACACAGAAATAATAGAAAGTAGTATTTTTGTATAATTAGGATAAAACGTAATTAAGTTAATGAAGTTTACTCTATTCAAAATTTTATATTAAAATGTAAAGAAAATATTATTAATATTAAATTTAGAACAAAAAAATGTAATAATCTTATTTCTTTTTTCAGAATTTTCCAATGCATTACGATTAGTAGAAGTTAGAGTACCAAATTACACAGTAAAAGATAATGTCGTACGACTCGAATGTATTTATGATATGGAAGATGAAAAGTTATATTCGGTCAAATGGTATAAAGATGGACATGAATTTTATAGATATTTACCGCGTGACCACCCACCAGCAACGCTATTTCCACTTCCAGGAATAAATGTGGATGTAAGAAATGAAACTTTTTATTGGTCAATAAATTAGAATTTAATAATATTTTTTTTACTACCATAAAGCTTTTTAACTCATCGGATGTACTAGTAGTACTTCAATCTGTAAATCTCGCATCATCAGGAAGATACCGATGTGAAGTATCTGGTGAAGCACCCATGTTTCAAACTGTAAGCGATACCGGAGATATGGTTGTTGTAGGTATGTGTAACTTTTCATTTTTTATCCTTACTTACTTACGATGAAATACAGCATAGCATTGAGATTGAAAAGTGTTTTATTCATTCCTCGCAAACAAAATTTCCATTAACATCTGAGATTGAAGCAAAGAAAAGGAATAAGGAATAAAGAAAAGTTGCTGTAAATATTCCAAACACGAATTTCATTTTAATTATAAGCATGAAAATTTAGAGAACAAAAAATACCATTGAAGAGGAGAGGTAAGAATGTTGATGTCATAGTATAGCCCAGAGCTTGGTTAGTAACAAACAAAACTCAAAAAATAAATTTTTCATTATTGTGTATTTTGAACAATGAAAATAGAGCAAACAGAGACATAACAGCAGCAGTAGGTTTGTGTAGTTAAAAGTCAAACTAAAAATTATCACTTTTTTCATCACTGGGTTATAAACGATGCCCAGTAATAGCATCGAAACGGAATAACTTCACTTGGAGAGTAAATCGCAAGATCGGAATTAGATCGAAATTATTTTTATCATTAGACCGTAATAACTTCACTTATGTAAGTCAAGTGAAGTTATTCCGACACAGTGATGGAATAAATTCACTTATAAAATATAAGTGAAGTTATTCCTGAGATTTGTAAGAATTTCAAAAATTGTTCATACACGGTTCAGGAATAACTTCACTTACATTTTGTAAGTGAAGTTATTCCATCGCAGTGTCGGAATAAATTATCAAAAAATTTTATCTTTCGACATTATTCCAATATTGTGCATTGATAAATTTACAAGTGAAATTAATCCGATTTCGTGTAAAACCCAGGATATTCATATTTTCAAAATTCCCAGGAAATTTCATATTTTTTGACAAATATATTTTTGAAATTATATTTCTTTAAAACTTTAGTTTGAAAGTTTCTATACTCTAAATTTCATTACTTTATTATTTATATCATTTGTATATATTTACATATTTAATTCAAATCATAACTTAATTTTTTATATCGAATTTCAATTAAGTTTAAAATTACCAAATAATAGTTACAATGTAACGATTAAGGTTTTTTACAAGTATTATTAGATGTTAGTTAGTCTAATCAATTATGTTTGATAATTAAAGTACAATTTTTATTTCCTTAATTATTTCTTTCTATAATTTACTTAGGTAATTTAAAAATTCTTGGTTTTTTTTTTGTATAATTTTTTCAACCGTAATCTCAATCTTCAAAATCACTTTATACTTCAAACCTATTTATTCTGTCATTTAATGTTAATTTAAAACCAACTAGGTTAATATCAATTTATTTCGTGTAGTTCCGCCATCATTATAAATTTGTTAAATAAAGAATTATTATTAACATTTATATTTAATAAATAGAGACTTTTGAGAGAGTTTTGAAAATTGAGAATTTCAAACAATTTGTTTTTTTTTACCTGAAAATATTTTTATGTTTCTATTCCTCATTATTTTTCCTAACTGGATCTTAATATTTTGGAACTAGATGTTCTTATTATTCTTATTACTGAATATTGGATATTTATTGTATTGGATAAATAAAACTCCATATAAGCTTAAATATTTAATTTAAAAAATTATGTTTTTTTTGTCGTTACATACATTCAAGTTTACTATGATCATAATAAATTCTACTATTTATTTGGTAATTTTAAACTTAATTGAAATTCGATATAAAAAATTAAGTTATGATTTTTTTGAGTCGTTAAATAAAATATGTAAATATATACAAATGATATAAATAATAAAGTAATGAAATTTAGAGTATAGAAACTTTCAAACTAAAGTTTTAAAGAAATATAATTTCAAAAATATATTTGTCAAAAAATATGAAATTTCCTGGGAATTTTGAAAATATGAATATCCTGGGTTTTACACGAAATCGGATTAATTTCACTTGTAAATTTATCAATGCACAATATTGGAATAATGTCGAAAGATAAAATTTTTTGATAATTTATTCCGACACTGCGATGGAATAACTTCACTTACAAAATGTAAGTGAAGTTATTCCTGAACCGTGTATGAACAATTTTTGAAATTCTTACAAATCTCAGGAATAACTTCACTTATATTTTATAAGTGAATTTATTCCATCACTGTGTCGGAATAACTTCACTTGACTTACATAAGTGAAGTTATTACGGTCTAATGATAAAAATAATTTCGATCTTGTTCCGGATTTGCGATTCGATGTTATTCCCTTTCGATGCTATTACTGGGCATCTTATAAACAGAGAGAGAGAATGAAAAAAGTTGGTATTAAATATAAGAACAATTTTTTTTTCTTAGTAAAACGTGATGGGGAAATATATATATTTTGTATGTACAGAAACGAAAATGGATAAAAACGAAAATGAAATAATTCATTCGACAAAAATCGCATAAAAATTACATTATTATTTTTCGCTCTCGGAAATGATAACGCGCAGCACACGTAACAAACAAATTGGAATATTGCTTTATATTATTTGTCAAAAAAAAAAAAAATTAGTGAATAGGAGGAATACTGGTCTCTTGGTACATACTACGAAGTTTCTATATGATTGTATAATAGCACGTTATCAGAGAAACGGTAAGACATGACGTTGCTAAGAGGTGACGATGAGACAAATAAAAATGTGATGCTTCGTACAATTCTGCATGATAGTATATTAGGTTTAGATCTGATTGCATCAATAAGTTGCGCTGTTGTAGAGCTTATGATTGTATAAAGAATTAAAATATATATAAGAAGTCTGGTTGTTTTGAAAATTAGTACATTTTCCTTATTCTAATCCGTATTGTCATCAGATTTTTTTTACAAAAAAAACTAGCAGGAATAGAAAATTATTTCGATTACAATACAATCATTGAATTCCATCTTTATCCAAATTTTTTGTTGGAACACTACAAAAATGATATGAATAATTAAATATTATTATTTATATACGTTATGTCCATTAGCCTTAAACATGCGTATTCTATGACAAAAATGTACGTGTTGGCTAGAAAATGTGAATTGCCTTTCTGAAAAGTGGCAAGTAACTCAAACTTTTTATCTTTATGTATATTGTTATTATTTTGATTTTTTTTGAGGGGCAATTTTCATAAAATTTATGCGCTGATACTCGATTGGCTTACAAAATATAATTTTTTTCTTTCTCAAGAGAAAACGCGGAGCTCAAAAGATATTCTCAATATTGGATTTTTTTTTACTTGATTTTCAATACCCTTCCTATGTTCATACACATGCTTTCCCATTCTCCTTCTTTTTATAATGATTGTGTGATGTAAAATAAACGAAATATTTCTTTTTTTATGCTGCATCATATATGACATGAATGATAAAACATCTATATTTTTACGTATATCTTCTTCATCTTACTCAAGTTCATGCTTTTTGACTTTTCCCCAACGCTTTCTTACATTATATTTCTTGCTTTGCTCCTTCTCTTGTGATGTTATAAAAAATTCATTTGCAAAATGCGACAAAGAATTGATGGCATTTTCACTCATGAATCATCGAATGTGAAATCGAATTCGTATTACAAGGGATTAGCTTATTTGTGTTTGTTGAATGCCATTTGAGCTAAAAAAAAGTAATATTCATCAAATGAATTTACAGCATTGACGCCAAGCAAATAAATAATGAAACTACATGTCGTTTTATAGAATTTCCATCAGGCTTTTCTCAAATGAAATACATTAAGAAAATATGCAAATCTCTTTGCTCAGTTATTCTGCTATGAATAAAATGTTTCTTTCAAATTAAATACATTGCATAGTAGTAGTAAATATTAAAATGGTTCTCTTTACATTTTGAGCGATTTAAAAATTTAATAATTTTAGCTTAAAGACCATGTTTTCTTATTCATATTCACACCAAATTTTCAATTTGGGTGAATATATTGCTTTTGTATAAAACTGAAAACCACATTTTCTAACTTGCTGCTTCAGGATTACAATTTTATCTCATACTGTCTATGGTGGAAAGTCTGTGCCTGAAAATACCAATCTAACAGTGAAAACCGCATCTCATTTGGTGCCTCCAGTCAAGAGAAATCGCAAAAAAACGCATTCTGTCATTTAGTTAGTTAGTTAGTTAGTTAGTTAGTTAGTTAGTTAGTTAGTTAGATTCTGCGATAACTCATTTTTAACGAAACGTTAAGACTTCGGGTTTTTTGCATTTGATTAATATTGGCCCAAGGAAAACCGGTATAGTTTTTGGAGTCATGAGCTGCTTCCTGTGCCGCACAATGGACGAAAATGTGCCATTTTTTTATCGAAATATGCAAAAAATTTTACATTTTCTTTAATATCTCAGACATAGCTTAACCAAATGATTTGAAATTTTCGGTGTTAGATTAAGCATTATTTAAGGTATAATTCACACTATAATGACAAAAAAATTTTCATGCGCAGTGTAACAAAAAATTTGAAAAACTGAAAAAATTTTCGTTTTTTGACACAAAATTGTCTCGTTCTCCTCAATATTAAGTCCAAATGGAATAATTCCAAAAACGTCTAGAGATATAGATGTGAAGAATGTATATGCAAAGTTTCAGCTCATAATAATGAAACCAATGAGTACTAGGTTAATTTGAATTTTTGCCTAAATATACCCCCTTAATGCGCATATCATGAAATTTTTTTAGCATATTCAGTGTTCTAGGACCTAAAAACATCCAAATACATCAAAAAAACCCGAAACCCTACTTTATCATATTCACACCAAATTTTCAATTTGGGTGAATATATTGCTTTTGTATAAAACTGAAAACCACATTTTCTAACTTGCTGCTTCAGGATTACAATTTTATCTCATACTGTCTATGGTGGAAAGTCTGTGCCTGAAAATACCAATCTAACAGTGAAAACCGCATCTCATTTGGTGCCTCGGCTCAGTAGCATGGGACCTAAAAAAATTCCGCGGAATAAATTCCGCGGAAAAAATTCCGCAGAATTTATTCCGCGGAAAATTTTCCACTGTAATATTTTTTATTTTTCATTAAAAACTTCCGCGGAATATATTCCGCGGAAAATATTCCGCTACTAATATTTTTAAAATTCCGCGGAATTTTTTCCGCACTTCATTTTCTTCTGTATATGGTAAAAAATTATATATATTATTCTAAAATTTTTAAATGAGGATATTTCATAGTATCCTCATTTAAAAATTTTAGAATAATATTAGATATTTCATAGTATCCTCATTTAAAAATTTTAGAATAATATATAGAATAATATTAGAAGCATTATTCTCTTTATATTCTGACTAAAATGGGTTAAAACTAAATAAAAATGTTAGTTGAATAGATTTTTTCGAAAAATCTTATTCCAAAAACCTTAAAATCGGTGTTTTTTTCTGAAGTGACTAAAGCAAAATATTTAACAAAAAGTTTAAAGGTTAATTAAGTGCCTTTTGATGTAGCTTTTAGTTAACAATTAGATTATTTAACAATTAGAAAATAATTTTGTCTTTAAAAATTATTGAAAAAATAGGGCAAAATAGATTTTCATATTAGTCATTTAATTTTAAATTTTTGAACCAATGCTGAATTTATTTGATGAAATTAATCAGAATCTATATAGGAGGAAATCAGAATTTATTGATGTTTAGTTGGGTGCGTAGCATTGGACCTACGGAATTATTCCACGGAAAAATTCCGCGGAAAATTTCCGCTGCGGAATTTTATTCCGCGGAATTTTTCAGCAGAAGTTTTTTTTTTAATTTTTATTTTTTAAGAAATATTCCGCGGAATTTTTCCGCGGAATAATTCCACATTTAATTTTCAATATAATTCCGCGGAAATCTTCCGCGGAATTTTTCCACATAGTTTTTAAAACTTTAATTGAATTATTATATTTTCGATATTTATTAAAAACTTCAAATAACTATAATATTTCAGTAATCTTCAGTAGTAATAAGTTATCAAGCACAAGACTTAAATTTTTAAATATAAATCTGGAGAAAGGGTCTAGCCTTTTGAACTGAAGATACAATAAACCTACAGCCAGAGTTGAAATCTGATGCTCTTCTCAATTTACCTAATCAAGTATCTTCATAAAATCATCCAGATGTTAGTATATTCTACCAAAGCAAACATCCTTTTTGCCATAGACCTCGTAACAACTTAAAACTTTTAGCTACGCCTTGCTAGATCATTTAGAAAATTTCTGGAAATTTTAGTAGTAAGAATAGTGTAGAGCTATATCTTACGTCTAAATGTACAAAATATTACTTGGAAAATTTTTGCAGCCTATGAAATTTTCAAAACTTTAATAAGTAGGTAGCACAAATTTTTTTAAAACAATTCTTAAATCATGTGCTGTAAATTAATACCTCCATTTTGAATATTATTGAATGAACATTCATAATTATTAATATTTAATTGGTCAACGATGTTGGTCTTCAGAAAATTTGAAAAATTGTATGTCATATAAATTGAGATCTTGGAAAATGTCAATTTTCTTTCAAGAAATAATTCTACTTCTAATTTTATCTTCATCAAATCATCAGTAATAATTCAAGATCTCATCGAGCTGTAAACACTGCAAAAACTCATTGGTTAAAATTAGAGATTTGATCAAAATTTGCAACACTCTATGGTCTGAGTTGACAGCTCTATAATAACTACCTATTTATAAGAATTGGTGTTATTCGATGATAAAACCGGCGGACTATATTTTTTTGGAAAATATTTTTTTGGAACGGAATTTTTTGGAAAATATTTTTTTGGAAAAGGAATTATTTGGAATGGATTTTTTTGGAATTGCAGTTTTCTGGAAACGGATTTTTTTGGAAAAATTTTATTTGGAAAATAATTTTTTGGAAAAATTTTATTTGGAAAATAATTTTTTGGAAAAATTTTATTTGGAAAATAATTTTTTGGAAAAATTTTATTTGGAAAATATTTTTTTGGAAAAACTTTATTTGGAATGGAAAGTTTTGGAAAATTATTTTATTAAGTTGTTTAAAAAAGTGATTAGTATTTTTTAGAATTCAGATGAATTAGAAATGATTTTTGGAATAAGTTTAAAAAAAAATATTAGGTTGTTTGAGTGAATAAAAACATGCTGCCTTTCATTAAGGATTCAAAAAAAAAATCTAGATAATTGATATAGCTAATGGAAACAACTTTTAAATTCAATTTCAGGTTTCTGATAATTTTTGTATATTTCGTGAAGATAATGAACTCTGATGAAGATAATGAATGATTTTCCAGTCGTGGAAGTAATTCTGCAAGCTATTCACTGTTCTTGCCCGACTACCGTCACTTCATTTCGAAAAACTTCGATTTTTAACTTTCAAATTTTGAAGTGTCGGTAGTCGGGTTCCTCTAAGTTTCAATTTGATTGATTTTAATTTTTTTCAAGACGATTCGACAAAATAGGTAGTGTCATCTGCATAGTCAGTCAAATGATTTCAATCATTTCTAATTCATATGAATTCTAAAAAATACTAATTACTTTTTTTAAACAATGTAATAAAATAATTTTCCAAAAATTTAAATTCCAAAACTTTCCATTCCAAATAAAGTTTTTCCAAAAAATTATTTTCCAAATAAAATTTTTCCAAAAAATTATTTTCCAAATAAAATTTTTCCAAAAAATTATTTTCCAAATAAAATTTTTCCAAAAAATTATTTTCCAAATAAAATTTTTCCAAAAAATTATTTTCCAAATAAAATTTTTCCAAAAAATTATTTTCCAAATAAAATTTTTCCAAAAAAATCCGTTTCCAGAAAACTGCAATTCCAAAAAAATCCATTCCAAATAATTCCTTTTCCAAAAAAATATTTTCCAAAAAATTCCGTTCCAAAAAAATATTTTCCAAAAAAATATGCTTCCCCGATAAAACCCGTATATGAAGAATAATTCTGTATATTTTCAAAATATAATAATTCAATTAAAGTTTTAAAAACTATGTGGAAAAATTCCGCGGAAGATTTCCGCGGAATTATATTGAAAATTAAATGCGGAATTATTCCGCGGAAAAATTCCGCGGAATATTTCTTAAAAAATAAAAATTTAAAAAAAAACTTCTGCGGAAAAATTCCGCGGAATAAAATTCCGCAGCGGAAATATTCCGCGGAATTTTTCCGCGGAATAATTCCGTAGGTCCAATGCTACTGAGCCGTTTAGTTTTCAAGATCAGTATATCAATTTGTTTTTAGACTATAAAACGGACTTTTTTTGTAGAAGGAAAATATAAGTTTTAAATAATTTTAGAGTTTTTTTAATCATAAAATATTTTCCATTTTATATGCGGAAAAAATTCCGCGGAATTTTAAAAATATTAGTAGCGGAATATTTTCCGCGGAATATATTCCGCGGAAGTTTTTAATGAAAAATAAAAAATATTACTGTGGAAAAATTTCCGCGGAATAAATTCCGTGGAATTATTTCCGCGGAATTTATTCCGCGGAAAATTCCGCGGAAATCTTTAGGTCCTATGCAACGCACCCTGGTGCCTCCAGTCAAGAGAAATCGCAAAAAAACGCATCTATAACGATAATGGGTTTGACTCAACTGGTTTATCCACGAAAAAATTACAGAATAAATAAGAAAAACACCAATAACTTTGAAACTATGGTATATTAGAGTTTCTAATTTTTGTATTATATATTAAGGTTAAAAGCTAAGCAATATAACCTCTTATTAATAAAAATATTCTTTAGCTTTTGAGATATTTCAGCTTTTACATTTCTTTTGAAAACATGATTGATATTGGATTATATTATTTAAATTTGAATAAATCGTTGTTTTCTTTGAATTTGAATAAACCTTTAGAAAATTAGCAAATTTTACAAAATTTATAAAATATTATTAAATGCATTGAACTGATGTAGGGTTTTAAACAGAGACCGAATTTTATAAAAAATTAAAAAAAAAAATCCGAGTTTTTATTTTTCAATGAGTACAATGATTACTAAGTTTGCTCTTGAGTTTTTTCTCAAAACCAATTTATTTGCTGATTCTCATAAAAATTTCTGCATGAATTAAGCAAAAATTTAGCATGAAATCTTTCGAAATCCTATTTCCAATGTGTACAGCATGAATAATATGAATGTGTAGAACCTTATTAAACATGTTGGATGTAGCGGAAGAGCTTGGTCACAAGGATTTGACCCTCTCTCTAAAATGTCCTGAAACGTCCAGAAATGAAATAAAAATTTTTTTGGTCAGTTTCAGTCAATAGACATAGCCAATTTCTTGTGTTTTGAATGACTTGTCGTCAAAACTATTGTTCATTATGGATCAAACGATTTATGTGAGCGAAGCTCAAACGGAATTCAAACTTGGTTGAGCGAAGCTGACAAATTTTTACAAAAAGAAATTCCACTGGTGGTGTGAATATACCCATGAAGCGTGATCCGCTTCATTACTAGTTTTTATTAAAATTTGAATTTCTTTTAAATTGTGGACTTTGTTGTTTTGAGATGTCGCATGTATTATTTATGTAAATTGTGATAATAAAAAGATGAAAAAATAACAGCAAAATTTTACGTTAAATATGTATGAATTTTGTAGGACTTAAACGCAAAAAACTTTTCTTGTGTTTATTACTTCATATTTTTGAAATTCTTGTGAGCATACGTTCTTGATTGTCTTCGCAAATTATAAGGACTTAAAGAAAAAAATATCTTTTCAACCTGACTTTCTTATTATAATACAGTTAAAATCTTCTTTTATATTTCATCACAATCATCATTTCTATTCTTTCATTATTACAATTTTCTTTTATCTCCATTTTTTTCTTAACTGTTCACTCTACGCTCCGTATTTTATTCGTTTTTCCCTTTTTTCTTCGATATCACAAGGAGTTGTTCATAAGATTTGTAACCAAAAAATATTTTTTTGTCAACCCTCCTTTCTCATTTTAAATGTAACAAAACTTTACAAATCACTGCCCCAAAAAAGTATTATAAATTATTACCGTTACGAAATATACAAACAGCCCTATAAGCTTTTGTTTCACCAATCCCAAAGAGAACATACAATAATTTTTTTATAACACTTGAAGTGAATGCAAGAACGAAACCAGAAAGAAGTGAGAAATGTCATCATTTAAAGAAGAAAGAAGCTTAAAAGTTTACACATTTTTGTGGGCGCTTGTATGGTGTGCTTAGCGAAAGGAAAAAAATGTGAGAAAGAAAATAATAAAAATGAGAAGTAAGATAGAGAAATAGCGTTCCTAGATTGTGCTTCTATAAAAACAAAAGAAAAGAAACAGTTCCAAGTGCATTTTTTATTGAGTTCATAAGGAATGGAAAAATATAAGAAAGAAAAGCACTAAAGCAAAGCGTAGAAGTAAAAACGAACGGAAAGCTTCAGATGAATACGAATAAAAGAAAAAAAGAAAGACGACAATGACAACGTAATTATACTCGGGTTTTTACACTTAAATATACGAGGAAAAATAATAAAGTAGAGTGGATTAAAAATAATTCATTTTTAACTTTAATTTTTCAAAACTACTTTGCCAAGCAGGCGCTTCTTACAAATTTTATTGCATTTATTCATTTAAATCAAATTTTCTTAATGATGATAAATTTTAATTCATATAAAATGCTAACGCAGAAAAATTTAACAGTTCTTTTGTACTTCTTAAAAACAAATTGTCTTTGTGAATCAATCAATATACTTATGTATGTACAAAAAGTATGAAAACTTTGATAACAATTAAAAATCAAAGAAAATAAACTTAAAATTCAAGTCAATTTTCAATAATAATTGAATTTAGACATGAGAAAGTTATGTATTCCTTGTTTAGTTCATATAAGCTTTTAAAACTTTTTTTCTTTATCTTTCTCATCTTATAAATTCAATCAATGTTGAATCAAGATTTTCACATTTCTTGCTTTCTACCTACTTCAGCAAAAAATTTCTTCTTTTGCTTCTATCAACTTCTTCTTTCCTTAACACATCCCAAAATCCTTCATCTTTCATTCCATCATGTGAACTTGTATACATCGGAAGATATTGGCTATTATTACGAGAATCTGTGATGTCAAATCAAATTTACTTCGTTTTATTTTGTCATTTCCAATTCACTTGCCATACACGCTTTCTCGCTTCAACAAGGATGAGTAATTGGACACTTAAATCTCAGAGTCTTGTCAGTACAATAATAGAATTTTCTGCTAGGAAATAAGGAAATAAATTTTTCCTTCTTTCATTTTTACCTATATTTTTGTTTTTGACATTCATAAAATTCTCTTTAATTTATTTATATTTCATAGTTCTGCCAGAGACTGACCCTAAAATAACAGGTGGACGAGCCAGATATCAAATTGGTGATAAAGTCAACGTCAATTGTACTTCTGGAAGATCAAAACCAGCTGTAAAGCTTACTTGGTTTATTAATGGAGCCCCTGCAAATACAGAGATAGTAAGGCATTTTAAACCTATTAAGACTGGTCGCGAAGGTCTCGAACAAACCGTACTCAACCTTAGGTTTCGTGTACAACAGCATCATTTTAGAAATGGTGATATGAAATTAAAGGTATGAATTATAGTTTAATAAAATATATTTGATCTATACTAATTTTTAAATGTTCAACATATTATTAGTGTTTGGGTGTAATTGAGTCAATATACTACAAAAGTAATGAAGAAAGTGTCATTGGAGATAAACAAAAAGCTTCTATTATGGAGTCAAAGAAGCCTTTATCAGCAACATCAACATCAAATACTAGAGCTGATAGAGTACATGGTAAGAATGATTGTTATTAATAGTATTTCTAAACTAATTTTTTTTTATTTCTGTTTTTCACAGCTAATTCATCAAATAATCTACAACTTTCACATCCGTTTATATTTTTAATTTTTCAATTACTTTTTTTTCTTCTGCATCATCGTTATGATTTAAGATAACTACAAAAAACTTTTCACAGTGCAATGAAATTTTAATAATTTATGAAAGAAAGTGCTTAAATCAAATTTTAAAAGTAACAGAATGAGTCATACAATTTTTTTGTTTCGAAAAGTTTTAAAAATCAAAATCCAAAAATTTTAATTAAGTTAGAAAAAGAAGAAAAGTAAAGAAAAACAGTCCTAGTGTAAATATTAAATATACGACAGACAGTAATTTTTAATCAAAAAATTTTAGATAATATTCTTAAATTAAAAAAATGAAAATTTTATTTAAATTCTTGCAAAGAATTTTACTGGTAATAAGAAAAATTTGATTTTTCTGCATGATGCATATAGATGATTAACAAAAGTTATCTGTATATGAAGTTAGCTTTTGGAAATTTTATAATTAAAATATGTACAAATTTTCGACACATGAAAATTAACAGCAAATCAATGCTTCAGTCCTGTAAATTGATAAAGTATATATTTTTGCAATTGAAATAGTCATTATTTCCATTTCAAATGCTTAATAAAATAATAATTTAATGCTTTAAAGTTTTAATTGAACTTATATTTTTAGGAATTTTAATGGGTTTAAGTTGTACAGAATACTTTTAAACGATCATATTATTTTAGGCTTAATCAACTTTAATGTTGTTGATTGACAAACCAAAAAGTTATTTTAAGAAAAAGAATAATATGTTTTTGATGAAATTATGCCATAAATTTTACACAAATTAATAGATTTTTATAATTATTAAAAACTTTCTGAGAAATTTAAAAATAAATTTGCGGATTAATAGTTGAAAACATTTATTTTTTTCAAAATATATTCAGTGCCTCAGAATTTATTTCCGATTTTGGGTTTTTATTAAGGTATAAGAAATAACTTTCCTATTAGACGCCAACTTTGAAAAGTAACAATTTTCAAAATGTATTGTGCCAAAACGACTATCAAAGATTGAAAAAAATCAATTATCAATCTTTAAATAAAGGTAAATTACTTTTCAAAATAATTTGCTAAAAAAATAGATATACGAATGGAACTTTTCTTATCATATCCATGTAAATTTGTCATATCAATAGTGTTCAACAACAACATTTTTTGAAATTTATAAAATTTACTATCTAATTTATATACTCATAATAATAATAATAATCATTGATATTTAAACATTCACGAAAAGCATTTTTCTAATAAATAAATACTTCCCTAAACATGATCAGAAATTTCATATACATTGCATTTAGTAATAAACATTAAATAAAAAAAATTTTTTTGCTTTTGATTTCTTTTCCTTCAAAATTTAATAAATAACAGTGGAAATGTTTTAAAAAAAGTTTAAGGAAGAAAAATAATCGTGATATATATAAACTTTTTATTCGGGGCACTTTGAGCATTTTATCACTTTAAAGACTCAACTGAGTTGTAAAATACCACAAGTTTCTTTTATAATAAAAAAGTATAAAAGATATGAAAAAGTTTACGAAATTAAGATAAAATTCTATAAATTTTTAAATGTACTTTTAACTTTTAAGAGATAATAAAAACCTAAGGTTAATTAATGTTTATGGAAAGGGTTTTTTACTCTACTTTTTTAATTTACTTTTTTCCAGTTCATTTTTAAAGTTTTTTTCATAGATTTTAGAAGAAAACAATAAGGATATGGATATTAGAATGAAGTTTCTAAAAAAATAACATTATAGTTCATTAAATAGATAAAAAGTAAGTAAGTATAAAATATTCTTGAATTCAATAGTATTATTATTTGTATCTGCTAATTTATTTTCTTCGATAACTGGCAGCATTATTATGGTTTAGTCACACTTTCAATTGCTGCTCGTAAACTTAAATTGCTGTATAGTTTGAAGTTTTCTGTCACAACTGTTTGTTTCAATATTTCTTTTATCTAGGAAACATGCTTAAAATAATATCGAAAGTTTATGTTGGCATTTGTATAAAATAAGCTGTCATTCACAAGGAAAAGAAAACCGTAAAATACAATTAATTTTCTTTATATATTTTTTTTTTAATTTTATTTTTTAGATCCTCTGTTGATATTTTGACATTTTAAAACTAATTCAAACCTTTTACAATTTGTAACTTTAAACCATTGTATTGGGAAAATAAATAGCAAATAAATGATAATCTTATTCGTTTTATATTTTTTGAGGTTTTTATAAAAAAAAGAAATGAATAAATATAGGCAAAACTAGTTGTAAAGCGGATCACGCTTTATGGAAATATTCACACTGAACTAGAAAAGCTGTTTTATGGGTATTAATAATATTTGTAATTTGCTGGTTCAGGTTTATAGTTTTGTTTTGTTACAAATCTCACAATAATGAAAAAAAATTTTTAATGTGTGTAGTATAACAAAAAATTCTAAATATTAAAAGTTGACGTTCAATTGAGCGAAGCTCGAAAAAAAAAAGTTTGAATACAGTTCAAACTTGGTTGATAAAAGCTCATAAATTTTATCTCCTTAACGAAGCGAACCGAGTGAAAGTTACTTACCTTGACTTTAGATTTCTAAATTAATGAGGAAAAATCAAAAAATGTTCAGCTGGAATCCAGAAAATTTTTATATAATTCATTCAAAAACTAGAAAATAAGCTAAATTATGGTAAAATACTTTTGCAATTTTTCCAAAATTTTTATTTAAAATAATTTTTTTCGAATAAAAAATAGGGCCAAATTCAGTCAAATTATATATTTTAAATAAATTTATTTTTTGTTTGTTGATTGCGAACATTGTTGGCTCAATACAAGTTCTTCTCTTATTGTCCCACTCTCTTTCGATTTGATTTTGTCAGTTTGGCCTTTAATCTAAAAAAAAAACAATAATTAGTTATTAAAGACTTGCATAGATGTGATTTATTTATCACTTACATGCACGCTTTGGTCCTATTACACGAAAACTTGAAGACACATTGACTTGATGATTCCATGAGACACGTTGACATGTTGACACGATGAATCCCGATGACACTGCAAAGATAAAGAAAAGAAAGAAAAAAAAGTACACACGCACACACAAACTTTCAACCGCGACGCGAACCCATAATTCATCAAGAAACTATTTTCATTCAATTCCTTGTGACCCACAAGGTACCCTCAAAACCAGAAATTATTGGTAAAGGTTCAGCTCTCATTTTGATTTCCACCATCGAATATACACCAACCGCACCATACCACCGGAATTACACACATGCCCCGGTATGGTCGCTAAGTTGGGAGGGAAACGAAAGCTTAGAACAAAACTATTCTGATCCCACCCACAAAAGAATTGCAGTTTCATACTGTCACTCGCTTTCACGTTCTCTACATTCCGATTGTAAAGCTGTAATTCCGTAAACGGCATGGACTTTACGCTCGATGATATAGAGCTCTCGCTCGGCACTTTGGACAATAATCCCCATACAACCTCCGTGGTCCAATAATTTCTTTTGTAACGATAACTTGTGAAATCAAAGGAATTTCACGAAAACAATTTCCCGATAAATTAAGCATTTTTACCAACCCCGAACCGAAACCCCACACGCGAAAACCCAAATTATACTCACAGGACCACGACGATGAAGTATTCCTATCCCGATTGGCCGATGACTCCGACGACGATTTCCCGTCTTGATCACACGATGAATGACTGTGGACGATGTTTCCTGATATCCCGTTAGCACGATGAATCCGACGACGACAATTTCCTTTCCGGATAATCCGATGATTCCGACGGCGACACTTTCCTTTTCCAACAATGACACGATGGCACTTCCCGATATTTCTAGAATAAAAAAAAAGTTATTAGTTCTTTCTGTCATTTTGCTATTCATTTTTGAAAACTTATCTCACACAGCAACGAGGGCAATAACTTCCTATTCTATCGAGACGATGATTCTGGCGATGAAGACTTCATAACTGATTTGTGTCTTCGTTTGGTCCTTCAGTGTGCTCTTTCTTAAAGATTTGTGGTTCACACTTTCTCAAGACGTGCCGAAATCAATTTTACTGTAAAGCAAATTTTGACAAATACACATCCAGTCGTCACATCCAATAAAGTTACGAAACCATCTGTGTCGGGAAAGAATTTTGGATCCAAGGAATGCAAGGCTTAAGGTGACACCGTGGACTTAAACACATCTGGACATCTCAAAAACAATCTCAACGACAGAAGCTGAAAATCTTCTTAAACAATCGTTTCTTGATGGTATTCGATGGTACATGATTGCTTTTTTCTTGTTGACCACTCAAATCCAGATATTCAATTCCAAGAAGATTTCCAATGTTGGATTGATCTATATCCTGTAAATTAAAAATTGTTTTATTAATTTTCTGAAAATTTTCAAAGATGAAAAAAAAATCAAGCTATCATTGAAAAATCCGCCAATTGGAAGGAAAATTTAAGAGACTGAATTTCCAATTCAGAATCTGATTGCAAGTGACGAAATTTTGTTTGCCAATGACAAACAAATGTGGTAAATATTTAATTACAATCCATTCTTACTTTGAATTCCTTAATGGCCTTGAAGTCATTCACGAAGACTGATTAGCTGATCCTTTCTCATAAATTTTCAAAAAAAACAGAAAAATTTGGTTTTGCTCTGCAAAGAAGCAGTTCTTATTGCCTCATAATTTTCCTTGTATTCAACTTTATGCTGACAGGAAGTCCTCCTAACAACTGGTGGCACTCAGACACGGACAAAATTGAAAATGGTGTTACTTCTTCTGATGTTGAACTCACAATGAAAAAAATTGGGAAAATTTCAATTTTTTATTTTTCAAAGGTTACTTTTTTATTATTTTTCTTTAAATTTCAATCAAAAGCACAAATAAATAAGAAAATTATAAAATTACATTATTTAAAGTATGTTGAAGCTTGAAATATATTTTTATGAGTTGTTATAGAGAAAAACGAATGATCTGTGATTGTTTAAGAAGCTTGAAAATCAGAAAATCAAGAGTAAAACTTTAAACTGTTTTCTCGAAAATCTTAAAATTCAATTGAGTTTCAGTCAAATGACACTTCAAACAGATAGATTTTTCTGTTACATACTGTTCACACTAATAATATTTTTAAAATTTTAACAAATGCTGTGTAAACTTCTCATTTATAAAAGGAATATTTAATCAGACTTAGTTAATTATTAAATTACGTTTGAGAAAATAATTTTTACATCTGTGTTTCTTAATATTAGACGTGATTTAATGACAAAAACTATTTTATGCTTCACTCCTGCAAATTAACTGCGAATTATATTGTTCTAGAAATCTGTAAATTTACTGCAAATTTGCTGTAAACATTTTTTTTTCTTGATTCCTGCAAATTTACTGCAAATATTGAATAAAAGTTTTATTTTTATGGGCTGTAAATCGTCTGCAAATGTCCTTTACAACTTTCTTGAAAGTTAAAACTTTTTTGTCGCCTCCATTTTTCCTGGAAATTTCCTGCTCATCGCTAATTGAAAATTTGGTGTAAATCTGAAAGTTTGTTTATGTTTTAAAAAAATTGATTTGTCATTGTTTTAAATAAATAAATTTTTTTTTTTTAATATCAGATACTGTTGAATTTCATCAAAAGCTGAATATTTATTATCAAATAAAATGGAATAATCACTGTAACTAAAGATTTATCAGATTCTTTATGTTTTTGAAAATTTGAGAATTTAATAAAGAAAATAAATAATCAGTAATGAAGCGGATCACGCTTCATATGCATATTCAAACCGTTCCAAAACTCTCTATCGGATCAGCATAGCTTTGCTTTGCATAAGATTGAACATAAAGGTTCCTAAAAAAATCTAAAATTTTCACATTCGGACTAAATTTTCAAGCACTAGTTGATGTTTTTGGATATGACAATGTGTGTACGACTTTTAAGGTCTAATTATAAGCTACAATGATCACAAGTTTTTTGAAGTTTTAAGACCGAACTGTAGGCACAGGAGGGCAAAACGTTCCAATAAAAGTTCTGGCTTGTTCTGATTGATCAAAACCAGAAAAGTTTAGATAAAACCATCCACACAGTAAGCCACATGAATTTTTTTCAAAATTTATGAATATAGGGGGTGTACTGATGACTTAAAAAGTTTTTTGTCAACAAAACATTTTATTTTATTGATTTTGATCAAAAAAGTTCAACTCGCAATTTTCGGTTAAATATATTTTGCAATAGTCGGTTAAACTTTGCTTAAAAAACATAATACTATATTTTGTAAATTTCTCAGAACTATCTACATGGATCGACACCAAAATGTTAGCAGCAATTTTTGGGTGATAATCCGCACATTTTGAGACATTTTCGACATAAAATTATTTTTTCGTAATTAAGTTCTCCATCAACAAACTTGCTAGTAAGCCTACAGAATGACTATTTTGGATCGTGCACGAAGGTATCAAAACCATTTTCAATGCGGTTTTTGTATTTTGTGGGTAATTTTATTGCAAAACTTTTTACACCAGCAAGTTTTTGAAAATTTTAAATTTTGGCGCCAAAAAACTAACAAAAAAACAATACTTCAAATAAATCAAAAACAATACATTCACAACGTGAAACGGTGTGAATATGATATTAATTCTCCTCTCAAGTTACCAAAATTAAAACATTTTTTTTAACCTTTAAATTTTCATGGATGATTAGAATATTATTGCTTTTGAAAAGTTTAAATGTTTTTTCCTTCCCTTTTAAATGTTTGAGAGAATTAAAAAATCCCACAAATATACAAACTAAATTCCTGGTCATAATTGAAAGAAATTATATGACAGATGGCTCAAAATTTTGTAAAACTCACTCAATTTCGAATTCTTCCATTTTATTTATTGTAAAAACTTATCTGCAAACATCAATAAGGGAGATAATGATTCATGAAAAAATTGAATTATCTGCAGATATTTATGAAATCTTAATGAATAGAAATATACATTTTTGTCAATTTTTCATCAATATTTATTGAAGAAGAGCTATTGAAAATTGAATGTATTGCAAACTCAATATTTAGTAATTGAAATCAAAGAAAAAAATTACCAAGATACATAAAAATTCTATTAAGTATAAAAAATTTGATTGATGGAATTTTGTTTCATGCTATTCAATTGCCTCGCATTATAGTCATAATATAAATTTTCTGCTGAAGTTGACGAAAATCGATGAAAATTTAATTTCTTTATTAAGCTGACCAGTTTTTTTCTGTTTTTTTTTCTTTTTACTTCTACTTGTATTATACGCAATGGTTATATAGTGTAGGTTAATTTAATAAATTGCCCCTTTAATAACACTAATGAACCGAAACAAATGGGAATTTTACTCTTTCAATATTTATTTGTCAGCAAGCTATATTGCAAATGAAAGAATCCATTTGAATTATTATGAGTTATTTTATGTAATAGAAATGAAATAAATTGAGATGTATTTTTTACTTTATTACTTTGTTATTATTTTTGGCAATTATTTAAAGTAATTTTTTAAAAATAAACGACAATTATAATATTGGGGTAAATAGTAATATAGTTGGTATGATTCATCAAAGAAAATTTTAAAAAAATTACCACGAGATATATTTTCAGTCAGTACATAAATCAAATAGGAAGTTATATCAATAAAAATTTAATTATCATAAACATTTAATTTCAATCCTGTTAATTGTAAATAAAATAAATTCATATTATACTTTGATTTGAAATGTGATCAAAATTAAATTATTCAATGAGTATAATGTGAATACTGAAAACCAATTCAGAGTGACTCAACCCAATTTTTTTTAATATCCATTAAAAATTCAACTACAATTATTTAAAGTTTAACAAAAGAAGTAAAATTTGCATTTTAAAATTTATATGCATACGAATGCATTTAATAATTTTTATGATTCATATTAATAATAAGAATTGCGTTTTTATTTGCAACACCCTCTTTTTAAATTAGCACTTTATTTTGATCCTATCCCTATCCCGTTTCATTTTTTATAGAAATTTTTTGATTTGCATAAGTTGATAAACTAGTATCAACGTGGTCACTCGTGACCGACGAAAGCGCATTTTCCGCGATCAGTAAATAAACAAAGAACTAAAACCCCAAAAGTACAAAGCCAAATATTTAACTATAACCATTCATTATTTACCGAAAATTTAAAATAGACAGCAAAAAAAAACCGATAAAAAAAATTATGCAACATAGAATCAAAAAAAAATAAAAAAAAGCAAAAAAATAACTTGCCGGGAGCTAGGATCGAACCTTTGACCTCCACATTAGTAGTCGTGCGCTCTACCAATTACGCCACTGACGCTCTTTTTATGAAATGTTCATGTGACAATTTGATTATTTATATTGATGATTTCTTTTATATAATTGTAAGTTTTTATAATTTTCACAAAATTTCCCGGAAAAACTATGAAAAATCTATAAAAATAGAAAACTAAACAACTAAAATATCAAAAAAATATAAAAAAAGAGTAATTATCTATGAAAATTGTATGAAAATATTGAAAATTTTTACAAAAATCGTCGGAAAAACTCGGGAAAATTGTGAAAATGGAAAATTATGACATGATTTAATATTATATGTCATTAGAAATCAAAAAAGTATCAAAAAAAGCAAAAAAAAAAAAAAATGTCATCAGTGGGATTTGAACCAAGGAAGGCTGAGTTTTTGAAAAATCAACATTTTAGTGCATTCGACCACACTAACACATACAAAGAAATGGCATTTTGGCACTTTTTACGCTGGTTCCAGCAGAGGAAGTGACCATTCGTGCTGATTTTTTCGCCAGCTCTAGCCAGACATACTACACACATTTTAAGCCAAAAACCGCATCAAAAAAGCTTAACCATGAGGAGGAGATGCGATGACAGACAGACAGACGGACAGACAGACGGACAGACAGACGGACAGACAGACGGACAAAGTGCGGACAATAGCGTCCTTTTCCCAAGGGGAAAATGCGCTAAAAAGTAGAAAAATATTTAAAGTTAAAAAGGCAAATTCATTTTATATTCGTTTGGTAACTTACAAATATCCTTTTAACATGGATTTCATGTTCCTTTTATATTAGCCATGAGAATTGTTGTAATGTGAAGATTTTACAACACTGATAAAATTTGAATGACTCATGTACAATAATTTATTTTATTTTTGTACTACCAAGGTGATTAACGCCTATTTTTATTTGCTTGTATAAATGCTAAAGAAATTAAACAAGAAATATATTTTTATTTGAAGTGATTGATTTTTTGGGTCATTCCAATAAATCACAGCTATTTTCGGAATATTTGGTAAAAAACAATTAACTGAATTTAACATCATAAGTCTACCCACATTAGAACTCGTCTAGAGTTTTCCAGATCAATTTATTTATTCCTAATTTATTTAAAGAAGTTTTATTTGGATAAAATATTTTTTTATGTTATGTTTATACAAAAATAGAAATTTTTATCAAAAATATGTTAAATTAAATTCCGTAAAGTTAAATATTGAAAACATCGAGTATTGCGATTGAAATCTTAATTCTTATTGTTCTTCTTCAATTTTTCTCTCTGCATTGAACAAAATTGGAACAAAATTTAACGTTTCCATAAAGAATCATTTGCTATAGGGCTCGATAAATATTTCTTCATTAAACGCGCGAAAAAGATTTTACAAATTCTGATAACAAAGTTTTTCTTGCAAGGAAAGTCGATTGAAAAATATTGTTGTAAAAATTCAGGGGATTGACATTTTTTGTTAAAAATATTGATCTTTCTTGAGATTTACATGGGTAAAAAATTGAAAAAAATTGAAGGCTTCATGAATACATCATCTGACATCGATTAAACTTGATTGTAATACTTTAAGAACTTTTCAATAAAGCCACACAAAGTTTGTTCACCTTGTCATGAAAACAAAACATCAAGAAAAATAAACTTTTCACAATTTTGTTTGTGTTCACAAAAATCCCATCGATAAGAAAGTTTCTTAAGCCGCAACAAGAGAAAAAGGGAGAGTAAAAAATTTGCGTCTATGAAAAGTTAATCAATAAAGTCAAACAAGGAAAAAAAGAGTGAAAAACATAAATTGGAATGAGTGAAATTGGCAGGAAAAACTTTTTGCTGCCTTTTCGTCAGAGTATTAGCTATGGCCCTTAATTGATCGACAGTATAAAGAGAACAAGAATAAAATAAAAAAAAGAGAAAAAAAAAACTTTTCAAATAAATGTTTAATTGGTGAAGAAACGCGAAGGGTAGAAGAGCAAAGAGAGAATTTTGAAATAAAATATTTCTAAAAAGTCAATCAAATAAAAACTTTTATTATCATGAAATATTTCTATCCAAGCATTACACTTTTCAATTTGACTTATTCAATGACTTCTCGTCAAGAGAATCATTTCTTCTTAGTACAATTATACTAGCTATGTATTTTTGTTTTCAATTATTTCTATTTTTAGGACATTTATTATGTAACATGAACTTTTTTTGTTGCTTTTAATTTGTACCCAATTGTTTTATGTATTGTATTTCATTTATTCTTTTTCAATATAATATTGAGCCATAATAAAATAGAAAAACTCTGTTATAATTGAAGATAAGAAAACAGGCAAATTCTCTTTTTAAGATAATTACGACAGACATCTAAACATTTTTAGAACATGATTAAATGAATGCATTTAGTGAACTTTTTACCATCCCTTATTAAGCAAATTCAAAGATTTATAAAAAAAAATTACAATGCCCTATTAATTTTGTTTTATTTTTGTCATATTAATTAGCAAAGAAATAGTAACGAGCGTGAAATTTTCCTTCAAACCATAAATTAAAATTCTAGCTTTGCTTTTTTTGCCATCCACATCATCGACTACGACTATGGCTGGGAGCTGTTATGAAGCTTTTTGCGCTTTACGTAATTAAAAAAGCGCACAGCAAAAGTTTTACATAAAATTTGAATTTAAAATGTAAAATAAATTCCGGTTAGAACGACACTTCAGCAAAAAACCACCATTGGATTTTCTGCTTGTTTTTCATTATTACAAATTTGCGCTAAAAGCAGGCAAAAGTAAAATGTGTTAAGGCGTTTCATTGTCTTCGAAATATTTATGCCAACGAGATATTTCTATTATTTTATGCAAATTGAGTGAAATATAATAACTTATGACTAAAAGAAAGAAGGAAAAATAAAGCATAAAAGTAAAGAGCGGTATAAATGAGATAACAAAGTGAAGGTGGTGCTTGCAAAATCAGCTCATTTAAGAACATGAAGATATATAAATTTTTTTTCTTTATTCGCCTATATCTCTTCTTTCATTTGTACGGGTAGATCTTTTTTTTCTGCTGAGTTGAAATGAAATAATAAACAATATCATCAAAAGAACTTTATTACCTGAAATATTTCCACTTAGAGTACGAAAAAAATGCGAAAAGTAAAACAAAAGAATAGGAAAACTTGTCACACTTTTAAAAAATAAAAAAGAAATGAGTAAAGAAAAAAAACTTTTTCAATTTGTTCAGCATTTCCTTATATTTTAACGCGGCGCTTCTTTTTTCACCTTGTTTTCTTTTAACTTTATTCATTTTTATATTTTCTTCACTTTTTAATATTATACTGAATATGAAATTGAATGGAAATTTGATGAACGCAAAATATGTGTATTTTGATTAAAACTGTATTAACATGTGCATAAATAGATTCTTGGAGCATTTTAATCAATTTTAACCAAATTTTTTTTGATTTCTTAATTAAATTATATGCACAATCAGAACTATTCTAATTTAATGTTTCTATTCATGAAAAAAATCATTTAAAAATTAGAAAATTTTGCTATAAAAATAAATTGTCGTAAGATTTGAGTACAGCAGAATAAGGATGAGAAAATGTCAGATATTTAGAAAAAAAACTTTTCGTTTGAGAATGCGTTAAAATAAAGAAAAAAATAAAAACAAAAAAAAAAAAACAAAGATAAGAATGTAGGAGTAAAAAACGCACAATAAAATACGTGATTCGCATAATTTTTTCATCTTAGGACTGAACGAATGAGAAAAAGAACTCATCGGTCGAGGATTGGGATAAACAAATAAAATTATAAAAATTTAAACAATCCATTTCGAGAATAAGTAGAGAATTTATGAGCAAAATATGAGAATTTTAGTGCTTTTTTACGTAAACCACACAATCCCATGTTTTAACTAGTAAAAATACTTTCATATATGCTACCAACAAGCGCATTTTAATGACCAGAAAAATCTTTACATATTGAATAAATGCCTAAGATAGGTTTATGTTTTGTCAACTTAAGATTCAGAGATTCGATTGAAAGCATAAATGAAAATGAATATAATTTTTGTAAATTTAAATAAGTATTTTTTACATTTAAGAGTGTCATGTTTCCGGAACCATAAGGAAATATTTCATGTGATTGAATGATTTCATAGTCCTAGATTTGTAAGTTTATTTCAACTATTCACACCATCTAGTCCCATTTAGTATAAATTATTGCTAAATCCAATTTTTTTTTAATAAATACATTTTTAAATGGTTCAACAATAATTTTTTATAAGTCTAAAGTGTAAATTAAGATTTGTTAGTATATTGTGAGTATGACTTAGATGGCTGTCTATCCAGTTTTACTGTCTATTCTCTATCATTTAAAAAACATGTTGAATAAATACACATGTATGCTAAAACTTCAAATGCATAGTACTTTTCCTGCTTCCGAATCAGACGATAACAAATAGCATTACAAAATTTATGCTGCTAAAGAATATCAATACTCTTTCTTAAGTATATTTACATTGCTTCATTGTAGGTTGGTACTATGCTTCTAAAATGCACAAACGTATCTTTTAGTTAAATGTATATAACATTCGTTTATAAACAAATATCAATATGCAATCAGTAATTTTTGATTTCTTTCCTCAATTTTTATTCTGTGATATGATTTTTCTATGAATAAATTATGTCATTTTCATATATTGAAGAACGAAAAGTAAATTTGCTATTTTATTAATATCTATAATCTAGTTTGGAGAAGATAGAAGACAAATTTATTGAAATCAGTTAACAAGATTACATTAAAGAGTTTTCGTCTTTTTTTTTTTTTTTTTAAATTTGGTTTTAATATAAATATGAAACTTTTTTTTCCTGAAATAATAAGTCTAAAAAAATATATTGCAAGCAATACTGTATTTGAATAATAAATATAGAATAGAATTTAATTTAGGATTTTATTTCAAATAGAATGGTAAAAAATATTCGACTAATTCAAACAGTTTTTTGCCCAATCTAATTGAAATTTTTGCATAAAAGTTTTACTAACATTTGGGAATATAGAGTATGAAAATTTATCTCCTCATCATCATTATGCTGACTAATTCTACATCATTAAGTAAATACAACTTTTTTTACATTATACATTACGTATATGCTCATAAATTTATTCTTTTTCATATATCTCTTGGTGTCTATCGAAATAATAAATACCACTTCACACATATGTAATGAAATAATTCCAGTGGGAGCTATACATGGCAAAATAGATGGGGTTGAAATTCATTATTCAGCAAAGATTAGCACCAAGTGATTATTTTTTGATCAACAAGAATTAATTTCCGAACGGAAAAATGTTGTATAGCGTGTGGATTTTTTCTCATTAAGTATCTATTTATCTAAATGTCTGATGCATAACTGAAAAAGAGACGTTTGCAAGTAGCAACAAAGGAGCTTTTCAAGGATTATCGATGTTTGAATTGTTATTTTTTTTTTCTTTCTTTATTTCATCTTACACTTTCTAAGACATTCTATATGTAGGTTTAGTGTGTGAATTTCCATTGTTTCCAAAAATATTCGTATCATTACAATAAATTTATTACAATATAGCATCAACATGATATATATATATAGTACAAAATTCAGACTTGATATGGGACTAAACTTCAAAATCAATAAACCAATATTTTATGCTATTTAGGTTTAAATTAAATTGAAAATGAAAAGCCTGAACATCAAGTTGAATGAAAATTGTGATCCCACTTCATTTGGATCAAATATGAGCATCAATTATTGAAGATGAAGGAAAAAGTATGGAAAAATTGAATACTGATGAAGAACATTTTTGTAATATTAATACCATAAAATTTATCAATGACCTCTCGGGAACGGAAGGTAGAAGAAAATAAAGCAAAATACCATTTGAGTTTGATGAATTGTAACATTTATTTTTGATAATGGATGCTTAACACAATTATTGACAACCCATGTTTCAAAATACATATCCATTCCATTAATTCTTTCTCTTTTGTTACGTTCCTTCCTAAATTTTCTTATTTTTAATTTTGGGGCATAAAATGGCTGACCACTTGTTTGTTTTGCAATGACCAACAATTATCCAATTTTAATGTGCATTTCCCCAATAACCAGAAAGAATAGCTAAAAGTTAGCTGAGAACAAGCTTTTAACTAACTTTGAATTTTTCTGGTTATTGGGGTTTATATAAATACTTTTTTCTTTTTTTAAGATTTTGTGAAAACCGAAATGTACAATATTTTTTTAATTTTTTTTATACATGACCAAGAGTTTCGCACACTATAAAGTGTATAGGAAAAAAAGTTCAATTATATGCAATAATAATTGAAAAGAATAAAAGCAGCAAATCAAAATATGATTTATGAAAAAAGGCTTAGAAAAAGGCTCAAATTTCAAAAATGAAAAATGAAAAAAAAAAAATAAATAATGAAAAGGTATTGCAACTTATTTGATAATAAAATTAGGTTGTTGTTTATTTTTTTAATATAAAAATTTTTCATGTTAAGACCTCATTTACTCTTAATTTTAGATGAAACAAAATTCATGAATTCTAAACTGAAAGAGGATTTTTTAAAACTTTTAAAAATGAATTATTTAAAAAAAATCAAACATTTTATTTTTTTCGTGATTGATACTCAGCATTAAAATTTAAAATCTAAATAAAAAATCGGAATACTGCTTTGAAATAATGAAAACATTTCATTTTAAATGCAGAGTTCTTCGCTGTCAAAAAAACGAAGTTCAATCGATAAAGATTGATCCTTAATGTCTTTTTCATTCTCTATTTGTATTATGGAAGGGAAAAACCGTATAAAAATCGTATTCATTACAGCTCAGTGAATAAAAATGCCATTAATCGAAATTGAAAACTTTTGCAATAAATTTTTAAAGTCGTAATGACTTTTTGTTTGTGAGGGAATGAGAACGAAAGAGCAAACTTGTGGGTAGATAAAGCGGCATGGGTAGCTTATTTGCACTTATAAGAAAAAAATGTACATAAAGTTTTATTTGCCCAAAAAATTGGTAATAAACTTTTTATTCTACCATTTACTTATGTAATTTGAATTTTTAAACTTCCTTCTTTTTTGTCTTCTATTATTTCTTTTGTACCTCTATAAAAAATATTTTAATTATAATTTATTTATTTAAAAATAACATTTTAAAAACTTTTGTTAAAATTTCTATTTCTTTGAATTAAGTACTTTACTTAATTAAATTGTTTCAAATTAAGCAATTGATGTTTGAATTTTAAAAATAAAATAAGAAATTTCAATAACCAAAACCAACTACTTCGTTACATGTATTTCGAAATACGACTATCAAACTAAAAAATGAATTTCCAAGACTTTAATAAAATAAAATTGTTCGCATCCTCTGTAAATAAGTACACAAGGGACACAAAAAATATAAGGTGTATAAGTTATTTTGATAAAACAAATTGGTGTATATGGGAAGGTGTAGTTGCTTTGAATTTATGACAGAAATATTTCATGACAGGTTATGTACACAAACATAAATTTTAGCGTCCTATTACACAACGCGTGTTACAAATTAGCCTTAAAACAGTACTTCTATCGCAATATGCAAAAAATAGAATAAAAGAGAGATATTAGCAGAGAAAAATGATGGAAGATTTTATTGTCAGTAGATTTTTTATGGATACGATGTCGCTCTTAATTAAGAACTTTGTTTTATGGCTTCATGCGAAATTAATTCATTCTTGTTCTGTGGAGCTAGCTTCAGTAGATAAAAAAAGAGAGGCAGAAGATGAAAAAATATTCAAAATAGCTTTCATAAAATTAAAATAGCGACGTTGATTTAACATTTTATATAAATTAAATGATTGAAATTATCAATTAAAATGACATTTCATTTTGTGGCAGTTGTGTTAAATTTCTTTAGAATTATTTTTAATGGGACTTAAAATAATTCCCTCGCAATTTTATATCATTTCATTTTTAATTGCTCGTGAATTTTAAAAGCTTTATTTGAAATCATTGCGAGTCACAATCCTTTATGAACCTTTTATCTCATTTATTAAATCAATTGTTACAAATATGTATATCAAATTAGTTTGTAATGTTAATTGGCAGTTGATTTAATAACTTTTATGTGTAAATAATGTATACACATTTTAGTAAAGCAAGCAAGCGTGTTTCTGTATTTACGCGTTCACGCTATTTAATTCAATCAATCAATCACAAAACTAAATCTTATTATAAGGTGTTGTAATTAATAATTCCACAATAAGCTCATTAGAAGGAAACTTTTTATCGCCAGCTTCCAAATATTCATAAAAGCTTTATTTTATCACGTCTTATACAAAAGCATTATTAGTAGAGAAAATATAACAAATCTTTAACAAAACATTCGTAAAATTTAAATTTCCTTCAAGCAATAACAAACATTGTTGGCTTATCATTTTATAAGACATCAATGCTCCTTTTTCTTCATCTAATGAGATTGAAAAAGAGTTATTTATAAACATACCACCCGGAACAAAACTTTACCCACAATAACGCAAAATCACACAATAAATTGTAAAGAAAATAAATAGAAAGGCAAGACAAAAAATAAGAAAGTGTGAGGGAGAAGCAACATATAGCTTAAAGAAATTTTCCGTACTTCGAAAATTGATTTTCTCAACTTTTGTTATCGGATTGAAAGAGCCCTAAATTATTGTTGAATTGATAACCAATTGATTCAATTTGTGCTTATATTTTCAATAGGATTAAATTCAAAGCTAAGATATTCCTTATCGATTCTCCTTTTATACTCCATTGCTAACTCATTTTGAGTAAGCTTGTTTGAATATTAACATGTATATTTTTGACATGAAAGCAATAAATTTGCATCGGTTTACGATTTTCGTTCAAAAGTTTAATATTACATGGTGTTATGCGTAATTGATGCTTGTGTTTCTACCTACCAAAGACAATTTATCATTTCCTTTTTGTTCTCTCTTTTTTTTAATAATATAATAATAATAATAACATAAAAATCATAAATGATACGCGTCAGAAGACATGATACCAAATGCTGTTTGTTTATCATTTTTATTTTTTTGTCACCATCCAAAATGTAACTATACACGTTCGTCATTTCTTTTTTAATAATAATTGAAGGCATGCTTATCTTATCAATATTTCTGTGTACTAAAAATATATACACAGAGAAATATAAAACTGCAGATAATATTTCAAACAACGAGCAAAAAATATTTTTGTTTTATTTCTCCATATATTTCGCGTAGTTCAAGTCGCGCAGTGTTTTTCGGAAGTGGAAGAACGGTTGTCATAGCAAATATGGCAAAAATCATTTGCCTCTCATGTTTCAATGAGCTCTCGAGATACGACAAGATATTTTCGTGTAGTCGAAAGCATAACTTTTGTGCACCGTGTGGAAAATCTATGCATTTGCAATGTGAGGTATGCTTGAGAATTTTTTTTTTGTGCTCTCTCATTTTCCTATTAAGAATTCCGAAGACGAAATTCGATTACGGTCGTGCGTGCATAGAATCAATAAAGGTAGAAGTCAAATCTTCTTTATGTAGCCTACTAAAAATTGAAAAAAAATAAGGAAATCTCTCGTTATGTATGGACTCTAGAGAATTATTTTGTGTGGAAAAATGCAATTTCTTTTACCTTTCACATCTTTCTCATTTCCTCTAAAGATACTTTTTCAACTTTTTATCTCTTTTAGTGCTATGAATCATTGCATCTGGTGACAATGAAAAATAGTGAAGAAAATACGAATAACCGTATCGAATGCTTGGGCAATTTATTGAAAATATGGGAATGCAATTGGTCCGGCACGAAGAGCAGCTTTCCGGAGCATTTTATTCGATGTCACAATAACATGGAAATATTTTCACAATTTCAAGTTTCATCGGTTCCATTTCAAAGCGATCAATTATTGTCGGCAATGACTCTCGTTCAAGCATTTGATTCCAATTTTATATTTTATTATCATACCAATCCACTAACAAAAATGATTTATTTCATAATATTTCTGCTTAACGAACATGAGCAACCAAAACCTGAAACGTATCTCTATGAGTTGATGATCAAATCACCAAAGGAAAATCACTGTAAGGTAGTATCCTGAATTAAATATTTATGTACATTCATTTTCAATTATCCTATTTAACTTTTGTTCCTATCAAAAACATCTAAAATGGCAATGCCAAAAAGATAAAATTTGTAGAGAAATGTTTTACATATGAAGATGACATCATCAAATTACGCGATGAAGAAATTTGTGCCGCAGTAACTTATCAAAGTATTTTCAAGCATTTAGATGATAATCATATTCATTTTTCATTTCTAATCAAAAAGAACTGTAAAGAAACGCTGAACATCAAGGCTTCAGCACAAAACGAGAAAGCAAAAGCAGTAATTCCGAAACCAACTTCTCATGCAGTTCAAAATAAAGGAATACTTAAATCGAATAACAACAGAAAAGGACAATCAATACCTGATGTAAAATCACAAACTACGGTTGTACTGAAGTATGAAAATCCTCTCGTTCCCCCTGAGGATTCATTTAAAAACATACAACCTAAACAAAATAGTCAACCACCTGAATACTCCTCCATCAATAAAGGAGATGACGAAAAGCACTTCAAATCACCTGCTCACTGTACATCGGCTATAAATAAGGATAATAATGATCTCGTAAGCAAATTTTTTTTCTTCTGTTTTTTATATGCCAATTGCTGAATGCATCGTAAAATGAATACTTTCATACTCTTCTTTTTTTTATTGCAGACTGAGCAAAATACAACACGACCAGATGAATGTTATCACTTTAGAAATGTTACATGTCAAGCTTACAAAACGCCAGATCATAAACTTTATAAGCAAAAATATCCTGATTCTTGTCTTAGCAAGCCAATCTTAAGAAAATGATGTGATTGATTATTTTTAGAGTTTTTCGTACTCAGAAAAAAGACACGCTATGCGTATTAGAAAAAATCTGCAAGTTCCAAATATTGCTCAAAATAGAAAAATAAGAAATAAAGAGAATAAATGTAAGCTACATGTTTGTCACTTTCATTTTAATTAGAATTTGCGCAATAGGTAATTGAAGGCAAATGAATAAAGAATTAAGGGAGAAAGTTTTTCTAATTAAATTTCGTGAGCCATTGAATGACGAAAAGTTTCATCTTGGATTACGTCTTCTCTCTCACTCTACGCAATATATAAGTCGATTTCTTTCAAAGAGAGATTCCATTATTATGTTATGATGATGTTAATGCTATGTAAAGTAACATTGATAATCGGAGAATAATTAAATAAATTTCATTATGTTAACACATTAATCACATCTATAAGGTTCAAATTTTCGACTATTGCTTGCAAAAGTATACAACAACAAAATAATAAGCAAATTGATAGACAGAATGGCAGAGCATGTTTGTTGTTCTATCGCCTGTCAATTACAATAGATCTTTCATCGCATTTTATTTTATTATTCTTTTCTCTTTCACTCTCATTCCTTTATTCTTTTCAAATCAGATTTCTCTCTTCCACGAATAGTAATTAAAAATAATCATCACATTGATCTTAATTTCTCATCTGCCACACGGCAAACTAACAGCAATATAGCAAAAGCATGACTTTTGTATTCATCACGAACTTTTTTTGTTATGTATGTGAGTGAGATTCGGTATAAAAGTATACTGCAAAGCAGAGGTTTTCTTGAGTCAAACAAAATATAAAAAAGGAACTTTTATTCGTATAATAAATCTGCTCGTCAAGGGAATTTATTTAATCTGTTACTATCTTTTCAATTTAAAACTTTTAATTTTATTGATTTCAAACATGACAAGACCAATTGAAATTTTACATCATTTGAATTTACATATTTGAATGATGATAGAGTCTAAGTTATTTTTAGATCACAAAATATTAATTATTTAAAATTCAAACATATAGTAATTCAAACGAAGAAGCAATTTTTGTACAATTTGAATTAGGTATTTTTTTTTAAATTGATATTTTTTCAAGAAAAAAAAAATATATTCAAAATAATTTTTTTAAGAAACTTAATTTTGTAAAAAGTAACTCCTTTTTTAAAACCAAAAAGATAATTAAAAAAAAATAAAACAAAGATAAACCTAATGTATTTACTTTTTCCCCTTTTAAGTGAGTATACTACCTATTTGCTGCAAGCGACGCATTGTAGCTTTTCTCGAAGCTCATCAAAAATTAAATGAATTTTAAAGCATTTCATCTCTTGACTTTTTTTTCTCTTCTCTCTCTTAAAGAAAAGAAAATTTTAATTGCCGTACAAAAAGCAATTAAAACTTTTCTCCCCTTTGTTTGAGATGAAGAAAAAAAAGTTGGTTTTTAACGTTTCGGTAGAATTTTTCTTCGAAATTTTATGAAGAATTTTTAAGTAATGTTTATAATATAAAAATTCAAGATTTTTTAAACGTACTACTGATTTTTTTAATGCACTAAATCCAGAAGAATTTTCTTAGCTAATTGATCAATGCCAAATGAGTTGTATATCAATCAAAAGTAAGTAGGTTCAAACTTCATGATATGCAACGTGATTTTAACATAATCACGTAAACATTATAAAACTTTATGTTAATTCCTTGTCTCATGTAGTTTATGAAATAAAAAAAATGAGAAAACAGAAAGTTTACCATAAAAGGATCACATCAAAACAACAATTATCCTTTTCATTAAGCAATATTTAAGGTAAATTAATTAAACGAAGCAGAGAAACAGTTAATTTAATGAAAATTATTGCATACAGTAGCGTCCAAAAGTTTAGAAACAGTCACATTTTTGACGAATTTTAACAAAAAATCATACTTAAACATATGCAAATGAGCTCAAATTATCACCAGTTGTATATTTTTACATGATTTATCATTGTGTAATTACAATTTATGCTATAATTAAGTATTTAAAATAAAACCGTTAAAATTCAAAATGGCTGCGGTCCAAAAGTTTGGAAACGATATTTCAATAATTTTTTTCAGCCTTTACACATAGCTTAGACATGATTAAAGGCTTGTAACATAAAATATGTACTTTATTCTTTATTTTAATGCAAAAAAGTTTACCTAATACTATTTCTTTCATGCCTTATTTTAAATTTCAAAAAGACTTAGATTTTTTCAAATCTTTTATAAAAAATTTAAGTTTAACAGCATTAATTGATTATGTTTTATAGATTACTGTAAAGCATTTTAAAATATCTTTCAGGAAATATATAGTTTGTAAGGTATACGTTTGGTTTTAAATAAAAAATTTAAGAAAATTTGAATTTTGCCTCTCAAATTTCACTACTTGCAAAAGTTTTTGTAAGTTTAATTTGTTAAATACCTTCAAACTATTAGATATTTTGGTATCATTTTGTTGCATTTTGTCTTTACTTTACATTTTGGTATGATTTATACTTTGTAACTGAGCGGTCAGAGATATATTTGTAATTCATAAAACAATAACAATGGACCTCAATAGACATGAAAATATTTTTAGTAAATTTTTTACTTAAATCACTTTATATTTAGTAGTAAAGTGACTAAAGGTTAATAAAACTACATATTATTAATTAAAAAAAGCAAACCTATTTGATTAATTATGCTAATCAGAAAATTTTGACTAAAATATATTCATGCCTATTGAGGTCCATTGTTACTGTTTTATGAATTATAAATATATCTCTGACCGCTCGATTACAAAGTATAAATCATACCAAAATGTAAAGTAGAGACAAAATGCAACAAAATGGTACCAAAATATCTAATAGTTTGAAGGTATTTAACAAATTAAACTTACAAAAACTTTTGCAAGTAGTGAAAATTGAGCGACAAAAGTCAAATTTTCTTAAATTTTTTATTCAAAACCAAACGTAAACCTTACAAACTATATATTTCCTGAAAGATATTTAAAAATGCTTTACAATAAGCTATTAAACATAATCAATTAATGCTGTTAAACTTAAATTTTTTATAAAAGATTTGAAAAAATGTAAGTCTTTTTGAAATTTAAAATAAGGCATGAAAGAAATAGTATTAGGTAAACTTTTTTGCATTAAAATAAAGAATAAAGTACATATTTTATGTTACAAGCCTTTAATCATGTCTAAGCTATGTGTAAAGGCTGAAAAAAATTATTGAAATATCGTTTCCAAACTTTTGAACCGCAGCCATTTTGAATTTTAACGGTTATCTTTTAAATACTTAATTATAGCATAAATTGTAACTACACAATGATAACTCATGTAAAAATATACAACTGGTGATAATTTGAGCTCATTTGCATATGTTTAAGTATGATTTTTTGTTAAAATTCGTCAAAAATGTGACTGTTTCTAAACTTTTGGACGCTACTGTAAATAAATTGTAAATTTTTGTGCTGACTCCTCCAACATTCAATTTAATTTTGATCTTTTTAACTCATCCCATGCAAATAAAAATAATGTAGAAAGTGGATATGCGTATATAGAGTTAAATATGTGTATATACATACAAAAGAGCCTTTACAATGAAAAATGGCTTCATTTGTAAGTTGTGTGTTGAAAATTTTGTGCTTTTTTTTATTGTTGTTTGACGCTTCTTGTTGCGTACATACATACATGCATGTGTAAGTTGATATAGTGTATATGCTGAACACAAAACCGGATCCAATTTAGACAAAAAGGCAATTTTTTATGCAACATTATGCGTATATGTATTCATGGTTGAAAATAAAAAATTTATCAAAAAGGAAAAAAAATACAAATTCTTGTTCAGCATATGAGGCTCCGGTATCGCTCTTCTCAACAACATACAAACAAAAAACGTGACTCAATTTGCGAATGATAAAGTGCCTTTTGTGGAGAGAAGCTTCCGCTTATTCACGCCTTAGTATTTATTAATTATTCCGAATCTCGCTCATATTTCTGGTGATTTTAATCTTTTGGTTGTGCTGTTTTACCTTACATGCCTACACGAGTATAGTTATGACAATGAGCTGTGAGTGTTGAGAACAAAAAAAAAAGTTTTCCTTACCCCAATAGCAACCCAAAAATAAGCAGTTTTTTGTTACTGTTGCCATTATTTTCTATATTATGTTATTTTGGGTTCGTTCCATCATCACAAACAACATTTTACTATATAGAATAATTTTGATATCTCAGGTGAAAGTAATCAGTAAAACAAATTTGTTAAAATGTTTATAGAATTATTTTACTTATTTTTTCATTTTCTTTCTTTACCTCAGTCTCAATTCTTCATTCTCGTCAGAGGTTTATGTTATCATATAAATTTATTGTTTATGTACAAGTTTTCCCTTAGAAATTGCCTTATGCTGATACATTTTCATCCTCTCAAAATCTGTTTTATTACGCGATTTTCTATTCACAAACTTTTACCCAATGTATTGTAATGTGCGAAGGATGAAGTGAGTAAAGAGAAGAAGAACGTGAATAAGAATGATAGAAAAAGTTGCAGAGCTTTCACAAAACCCAGTGAAATTTTATACTTTACCAACCTTGGTAAAAATGAGATTAAAATATTTGATCCCATGCGACGGGGATTGTACAGCATAATGCTACAATATAGTGAGAATGGTGTGAGTATATAATGAAAGGAAGTTGTTAGGAAGAGAAAGCGTTGAAGAGGGAGAAGAAAAAACTTTCATGTCATGGTTTGGGATGAAACAATCCTTAAGCAAATATTAATTTTGTATTCTCGCAGGGATTATAAAATAATCTAAATCAATATTTTGTCTTCCAGTGTTCCTTATTAAATATTTTTCTTCCTTTCTCTCACTTTGTACGTCAAAAAACTTCGACAAAATTTTAGCATTACCGAGATTTTATTATTCTGTCTTATGACTTTTTGTTGTTTGAAGAGTTTTCTTTCACTACACTAAGAATACATAATAAAGTGCTGAAAGGCATCTGAAATATTTTATTTTTTTTTTTATCTTACATATTTCTTTCTCCTGTACAGACGTTCGATGACTCATGGAAATAAATTTTCAATTTTAGCTTCCTTATCGTTGTTGCTTTTACTATAAAATTAAACTCTACCTTATGTTTGGTTTGAAATTCTGAGGCCTTTTAGATCAGGGGTGTAATAAGGAATTTTTTCAAATATTTAATTCAAAAAATGTGTCATTACTTCTCCACCCTTGTCATGTCCCCATTTCAGATTCATACAAACATCATCATCATCATGATTAAACAATTTTTCATTCATTCCTTGTCATCTTGCAAAACCTTCATATTGCAGAACACTTTACACTTATTCTATTCTATGTATACCAAAAAACGATTATCTATCTCTGTGATCGAGAAACTATTTGTTTTCCAAGATGCAGAAATTACACTTTATTTCATCACAATGTATACAAAGGCAGAAAAAGCAGTTATATCAGAAAGAACTAGAACCGTTAAATGCTTACCTTTTATTTACAATACTATTGAATGAAGACGACGAATGATAAACGAATTTTATGAATGAGAGAATGAGAAAAAAATTACAAAAGTCCTCGTGTTTCATATCGAGGGACTTCAGCGCATTTTTGGCGCGGCGATCAGTAATCGAGCTACGAATTGAAAGTGTATCAAGTTTCAGGACAGACCTTGCAATATTCTACATAAAAATAACGATAATTTTACAAAAATGTTACAACAACAATCAAAAACCCTTCAGTTTCAATTTCTTCACATTCATTGTTCATGCACAAGTGTGTTTTCATTATGCACAAACTAATAACTTGCAAAACTGAACAAAAAACTTTTCGTAAAAAATAACGGTCAAAAAATTTTCAAATGTCAACGGTTAAAAAATATTTGAAATTTCTATGACGTGAAGTTGCAGTCATGTGTTGATTATTTTTCTTTGTGAAATTAAAAATTAATTAATTAAGGTGTTTAAACACAAATTTGGGACTTTTAAATACATTTGCCGCAAATAACTCGATGAAACGAAGCTAATAAAACAAACCGGAGCTCTCTACGATGTCTAGATTAAAAGATAGTTTTTCGAAAATTTGCAGCCAGCCGAAAAAGTGTATGATTGAGCTTCCTTTTTGAAAACAAGTTTCCAAAAATGCGCTAAAAATCATAAAAGAGAAGAAAAGTTTTGTGTAAGAGTGTGTACAGTAGCTTAATAGAATATATTTCATTCATTTATTGCATAAATACTATTCTTATAGTGACGTCAAATAAATGTTATTCACATGTAAAAGTACTAATATTATTCATTTATTCTAACACTTTATATTAATATTTATTTATTTGTTTATACGTAGAAATGATATCAATTATACCACAATAAATTAATAAGTTAATCAGTAAAATTAGATTTTCTATGTCAATTTTTTCTCACATATTGTTTAAATATTGAGAATACCCCCCTTCTTAGTTCCTCTTTATACGAGTACAATATTAAATCTGAAGAAGTCACAAATAAAATGAGAAAGAAAATAAATTTTAAAGAAAGAGTTAAAAACTGTTATATTTACTCATATAATAATCATTGTTGTCATATTCTTGCCAACTCAAAATATATTGATTAGTTTCATAATTTACAAAATTTACAGCAGCACTCAAGAAATTAAACTCTGATTACTCACTGTCTTCATTATTCAACGAACTGCCAGTTCTAGTAAAAAGTCGCAGGTATTTTAACACTATAGAATCCAATTTCTCTTCTCTTTCTTTTTATTCCATCATTATTTCAGCATAAACATTCTTCAAACCATGAGCGCCTAACAGTCTTCTTCAAGTTGTGTATAGAATTACATTGATACTTTTTTGCTTGATCGCTTGCCTGTATAAATACTTGCGACAAGAGAATAACACAAATAAAAAAGTGTATGTGAAGAGCTTGCAGTCAGAAAAGAAGTTACATTACAATACATATAATATGCTCGATAAACAGATATTACTTCTAATTAGTTTGTGCTCTATACAAGTCCTTGCACTTGTTAAAGCTAACAATAACAAAAACATACCAAAATGGAAGAAACAGGTGAGAAAATGAGATTTTATATGATTGTATGTTGTGGAAAGAATGAGCAAGTTCTACATTCTGTGTGCGGATATAAATTACTCAATTAATGTCTTTCATTAACACAAAATGTATTAATTGAATTTCTTTTTCTCTTTTATTCCTTCTATTATTTTTATTCTCATGTTGTTTGTGTACCGAATCATTTATTTATCGGAACTTTCCTCGAAAAAAAATAAGAAAATAAGAGATTGAAAGAACAATACGTAAAGCGAATAAAAAAAATAAATAAAAAGAAATGCGTGAACATCATAATTAGAATTTTATTTCAGACCCGTTAGAAATTCAATTAGTAAATTTTTGCTTTTATATGCGCAACATTGAGTCAAATTATAATAATCATATTTATATGTGTAAATCTTTATTACTAACTGAACGAATGATGTTAATGATTTTATTGACCCGTTAATTTGAATCCTATTCATTTTTATTATTATCATTTTTTTACTTATCCCTTTTTAAATCAAGGCTTGCGAAGTTCCACAGCAAAATGAATATTTTCACTATAAATGTGATGAGAATGGTGACTTGAAATGTTTACCGGGTAAATTTATTTATAAAATTTTAAAAATCAAATTTGAAGCATTAAATTTGTTGATAAATTTGTTTGAGAACTGCTCAAATATGGAAATTAATAAACACTTTATTTTTATGAACAAACAATATGTCCTATACAATATAAAGGTTGGCAAGGAGACTTGTGTGATGTACCAATATGCAAACAAAAGTGCGATCCTCAAAACGGATATTGCAAGCGGCCATTTGAATGTCGCTGTAAGCTTGGCTTCTACGGTGAGAATTGTGAGAAATGCATACCACTACCAGGGTGTCAGAATGGTATTTGCAACAATCCATTTGAGTGTCAGTGTACTAAAGGATGGAGGGGTGTCTTTTGTAATGAACGTATGTATTTAACTTTTTCTCCTAAACAGCAATCAAGTTGTTCTTTTTTCTGAACTAGGGCAAATGATTTTAAAATTTGCACACCTTTGAAATTTGCCCACTTTTTTAAAAATTTAAAATTCAAATTTTGTACTTTTTCTCAGAGTCTAGAGCCACTAACAAGACCAATATTTCCAAAAATAAAAATCCCATACGAAATGGATGTTGTTTCAAAATTAAATTTTGAAGTATAAAGACTTATCCTACCAGACATTTTGTTGTCGAATTTTCAAGATCAACCATCAAATGAATTAACATTTCATCCAAAACTTTTAAATAAAATGTTTGTTTACACCGAATTTAATTCAAATTTGTCAAAGGTTACTGTTAAAAAAAATGGGCCAATTTCAAAGTTTTTTTGGGCAACTTTTAAAATTTTCTGGGCAAATTTCAAAATTCAAAAATAAATGTCAAATATCTCAGCATTTATGAAGCACAGCTACTTCTTTCATCTCAAAAATAAAAATTTCTATATTCCTTGACATTTTAACAACAATTACGAACTTCAGTATGGAACCATTAAAATGCTTGAATCAAATCAAAGTTTGATGTGTGAAAATGAACAAATTTCAAAATCATTTACCCTGCAATTAAATGTTTACAGTTTTTCATGAAAATCATAAATTAATAAAAATAATTTAATTTTTTGTTATTTAAAAAGCAATTTGCAAAGAAGATTGCCACCCAACTCACGGATATTGTGAAACCGCTGGAGAATGTAAGGTAAATAAATCACAAACAACATTTCTCTATTACATTCCCAAAAAAGTTATAAACTAATAATTAAGAAATTATGTTTTAATTGTTTCTTGTATTGTACAATAAATGATTTAAAATAATTATAAAACAGTGTAGGATTGGCTGGACAGGAAAAAATTGTAGAGATTGTCAAATATTGCCCGGATGTATGCATGGAACATGTACAAATCCATTTGAATGTCAATGTTTACCCGGATGGACTGGATTTTTATGTGATCGAGGTAATTATAAAATTTATTTTAAACTCTTTGGCATGTCAAAGTAATGTTATCAATCAAAAGCTATTTGTAGTCCCAATTGCAATAAAAACAGTGGATACTGTACAAAACCAGGAACATGTCGTTGCAAAGTCGGCTGGGTAGGAAATAATTGCTCAGAGGTATTATCATTTGTGAAACCTAAGATAAATTTATCTTCATATATGAACAATGTTTTCAGTGTCACCCGTATCCAGGCTGCAAAAATGGAAATTGTACTCGCCCATGGGTAATTAAATCAAACTTTTTACTTTACTATCGCCATCATAAGCATATTTTGTCGTAAACAGCATCTGTTGTGTATTTAATTTTGCTTCTCTCTCTCTCTATTCGTTTTCAAACTGACTATTATCAGGAATGTAATTGTCATCCTGGATGGGGTGGTTTGTTGTGCGACGAAGAGCTTAATTATTGTGAAAAGAATCATGATGTATGCCAACATGGAACATGCAAATCACTGCCTAAAGATGATGGAAATTTTGAATGTCAATGCATGCCAGGCTATTTTGGACAAAGGTATGAAGAAAGAATGGGTTTACCACTCGATTGAATCAAATTTCAAATAGCTTACCACTCGTTATCTCTCCTCTTCTCTCATTCCATTAAATTCAAAAAATCATTAAAAGGTGCGATCGAAAGACAGAAACATCAATTAGTAGAATTGAAGTCATGCCAACATTTCCAATGCGAGAAACGTCCTCTCAAAAGCCATTATTAAGTGAACGAAACACCACAACTCCAATTGCAATTTTACAAACTGAGCATACTCTCATACATGAAGGGACACATGAAAACATCGATAATGAAACATAATGTTTTACAATACGATAGAGTATAACAGAATATTTCAGTATATTTTTACTCCTTTTACTGAAATTTAATACTTTTATTGAAAAACTTAATAAAACTTTTAAACTACCTAATTAAATTTTTATTTACTTTATTATTATTTTTTTTATTTTTGCTCCAATATTATAAAACTAAATTTTATTAAAATACAATATTTCAAGGAAATTCTTTACTATAGTAAATAACTTTTGATAAACTATCTTGTAAGAATTCCTTTGCTATTGTAAGATAAAGTAAATAAAATTATTCTAATAATAAAGTTTCGGTTTCTAATAGACAAAACAAGAAGCAAAAAATCGATTGAGATTCGATTTTCACTTTTATTTAACTCATCACACAAACTTTTAAAATAAACGAGTAACTTGATACACAACATACATAACATTAATTCTTGTTTAAAACTTTTTCTTTATGCTTCAAATTCCTTCAAAATTAGTGTAATTTTAGTAGTTAATCAATAAATGGCTTTAGCAGTACATTAAAGACACTTTAAATACCTTCAACATGTTTGAAGTTTAAAAATGTTTTGAAAAATAGAATTTAATGCGTCAAAAGGAATCCTTACAATTTTTAACCTTCTTTTTTAAAAAATTTCTCCCTCTTTTTTCAAAGAAAATAAAATTCTTTGAAGAATAAGTATTTATTTTTTTAGTTTAAGATATCCTATGGGTTTATTTTTGGAAAGTTGGTAATTTAGTTACATTATTTGATCAGATTATATAGAATTATACATGCTACAGAGTAGCTACTGAAGTTTAAAATTAAAAAACTTAATAATATTTTAATATGATAACAGAAATAAAATCTTTGATTTGTTATTGAATCAGTTTCAGTCAGGCATTCGATACTAATCTGAATGGAAAGTAAAATTTGATATATTGACGTAAATACAAATTTCGTGTTTAAAATTCTTATCGGTGAAAGAAAATTCTGAAATTGTGAGTAGGGATGTATTTAGCTTTATCGTTATATATTTTTGTTGCATACAAAACACTTTTACCAATTTGCTCATACATTCAACAATAAAGGAGCACGTACCTAAACATTATGATAAATTTCTAGTCATTTCTCTCATTCAATTTCTTTTCTTCTTCTTTTACTTTATTTCTATTTTCTCAGTCATTGTAAGGTGTACGTGTAAAAGATTGAATTGATACCACTCAAATATCGATATATGCGTAAAAATATTTCTTCCTTATTTTCAATCCAGCCAATGTACCGAACGGCATTGTGATCGAATAGAAAAATATGCTAAATATATTGCTAGTCATCTATAACAATATCTTTGAAACGTTCATTCTGTACATATAAATCTATAGATATGTATATACTCATGCCATATATAAAACTCTAAGTAAAATGAATAGAATGATAAAAGTCGTTTGGCATGAATGAAAAATGTATTAACACGTAATATAAATTTGTATCAATTTTAGGAATTGTTTGAGAAATTGCATTGAAACGTTTATCACTTGGAAAATTTACGTCGCACTGTAAGAATCACTGCATATTTATCACTTTCTCGTTTCTTTTCCTTGTCTTTTTTCATTCTTTTTGCTTATATATCCTTCTATTTTATAAAATGAAAAAAAAAAGAAAGACGAAAAAGAACGAAATCTTATGAATCTGAAACTTTTTCGCAAGATAATCTAAGTTCATTTAAACGGGCTGACGATTCTCCCTGTGAAATGTTTAGAGTAAAAACATTTGCAGAAGTTTTATCAGAACAAAATCTGGAAAATGAAAAAAGAGAATGTGAGCAAATTCCTAAAGAACTAAAATTAGATGACATTCAAAAGACAGAAGAATCAAAACCAGTTCAATCATCTGAAATAATTGAAACTGTCGAGGAAGAAATCATCCAAGAGGTTATTGAAGAACCAATAGCTCAGCAAATTTTTGATATTGTTAAACAAATTCTTGAAGAGCCAAAATCAGATGATATTCAAAAGACAGAGGAATCAGAACCAGCTCAACCATCTGAAATTATTGAAATTGTCAAGGAAATCACCCAAGAAGTTATTGAAGAACCAATAGTTCAGCAAACTGTTGATATTGTTGAGCAAATTCGTGAAGAGCCAAAATCAGATGACATTCAAAAGACAGAAGATTCAGAACCAATTCAACCATCCGAAATATTTGATACTGTCAAAGAAGATATCATCCAAGAAGTTAATGAAGAACCAATCGTTAAGCAAACAGTTGATATTGTTGAGCCAATTCTTGAAGAGCCAAAATCAGATGATATTCAAAAGACAGAAGTTTCTGAATCAATTCAACCATCTGAAATAACTGAAACTGTCGAAAAAGAAATCATCAAAGAAGTTATTGAAGAACCAATCGTTAAGCAAACAGTTGATATTGATTTGCAAATTCTTGAAGAGCCAAAATCAGATGACATTCAAAAGACAGAAGAATCAGAACCAATTCAACCATCCGAAATAATTGATACTGTCAAAGAAGATATCATCCAAGAAGTTAATGAAGAACCAATCGTTCAGCAAACTGTTGATATTGTTGAGCCAATTCTTGAAGGGCCAAAGTCAGATGATATAAAGAAGACAGAAGAATCAGAACCAATTCAACCAACTGAAATAATTGAAAATGTCAAGGAAATCATCCAAGAAGTTATTGAAGAACCAATAGTTCAGCAAACTGTTGATATTGTTGAGCAAATCCTTGAAGAGCCAAAATCAGATGACATTCAAAAGACAGAAGAATCAGAACCAATTCAACCATCTGAAATAACTGAAACTGTCGAAAAAGAAATCATCCATGAAGTTATTGAAGAACCAATCGTTCAACAAACTGTTGATATTGTTGAGCAAATTCTTGAAGAGCCAAAATCAGATGACATTCAAAAGACAGAGGAATCGGAATCAATTCAACCATCTGAAGTAATTGATACTGTCGAAAAAGAAATCATCCAAGAAGTTACTGAAGAAACAATCGTTCAACAAACTGTCGATATTGTTGAGTCAATTCTTGAAGAGTCAAAATCAGATGACATTCAAAAGACAGAGGAATCGGAATCAATTCAACCATCTGAAGTAATTGATAGTGTCAAAGAAGAAATCATCCAAGAAGTTACTGAAGTAACAATCGTTCAACAAACTGTTGATAGTGTTGAGCAAATTCTTGAAGAGCCAAAATCGGATGACATTCAAAAGACAGAGGAATCGGAATCAATTCAACCATCTGAAGTAATTGATACTGTCGAAGAAGAAATCATCCAAGAAGTTACTGAAGAACCAATCGTTCAACAAACTGTTGATATTGTTGAACAAATTCTTGAAGAGCCAATATCAGATGACATTCAAAAGACAGAAGAATCAGAACCAATTCAACTATCTGAAATAATTCAAACTGTCGAAAATGAAATCATCAAACATGATACTGAAGAAACAATCGTTCAGCAAACAGTTGATATTGTTGAACAAATTCTTGAAGAGCCAAAATCAGATGACATAAAGAAGTCAGAAGAATCAGAACCAATTCAACCATCTGAAATAATTGAAACTGTCAAAGAAATCATCAAAGAAGTTATTGAAGAACCAATCGGTCAGGAAACTGTTGATATTGTTGAGCAAATTCTTGAAGAGCCAAAATCAGATGACATTCAAAAGACAGAAGAATCAGAACCAATTCAACCATCTGAAATAATTGAAACTGTCAAAGAAATCATCCAAGAAGTTATTGAAGAACCAATCGTTCAGGAAACTGTTGATATTGTTGAGCAAATTCTTGAAGAGCCAAAATCAGATGACATTCAAAAGACAGAAGAATCAGAACCAATTCAACCATCTGAAATTATCGATACTGTCAAAGAAGAAATCATCCAAGAAGTTATTGAAGAACCAATCATTCAACAAACTATTGATAGTGTTGAACAAATTCTTGAAGAGTCAAAATCAGATGACATTCAAAAAACAGAAGAATCAGAACCAATTCAACCATCTGAAATAATTGATACTGTCAAAGAAGAAATCATCAAACAAGTTATTGAAGAACCAATAGTTCAGCAAACTGTCGATATTGTTGAACAAATTCTTGAAGAGCCAAAATTAGATGACATTCAAAAGACAGAGGAATCGGAATCAATTCAACCATCTGAAATAATTGATACTGTCGAAGAAGAAATCATCCAAGAAGTTACTGAAGAAACAATCGTTCAACAAACTGTTGATATTGTTGAGCAAATTCTTGAAGAGCCAAAATCAGATGACATTCTGAAGACAGAAGAATCAGAGCCAATTCAACCATTTGAAATTATTGATACTGTCATAGAAGAAACCATCCAAGAAGTTATTGAAGAACCAATAGTTCATAGAAGTTTTGACAAGCGAAAAGAAAAATTCTTCTGTTTCTAAAAGCCGCAAGAGGATGAATTATACATATAAAAGATATTAATTTTATAATACTATATATAGAATTTTAATGTAAATTTATGTTCAAAAAATAACACGATGTGGTTTAAATAAAATTATAAAAAAAGAAGCATTGCCACAGAGATCAATTAAACCATACTCATATTATAACGAAAATTATTTAAATGTATGGAAATGTAGCTTAAAATTTTTAATTACATTTTTAACCCTTTTGAAAAATTATGGAGCAAAAGTATTGAGAGAATCGTGTAGCTAAGGAGCTTTTGTTTTGTATGTATGTACATTCATTTAAGAAATCGTATTATCCGAATATTTCTTCTTCCATTCAAATGCTTTACTTGAAACGAGAAGAGCTCATAAAAATAATAAAACAATGAAGAAAGGCTTTCTTCATCCACAGATATAACTACTACGTATTCATACACATCTCACAGATTCCATCTAATCTTTGTGATTACATGCATGAATACATTGGATCGAAAGCAAAGAAAGAAAAAAAAAAAAACAAAAGGATTCAAGAGAAAAGAACGAAAAAATGAAGCAGCCAACAAAAAGTCATAATATTTTATGATTGAGAAGAAAATGTATGGTTATGAGTAGAAAGAGATGCTTTGTATTCCACAATGAAACATACACATCTACATATCCATATATTTATATGAGAATGAAAACAGCAACATTTTTACGAATTTTTTGATTCCTCACACATTCAGTTAGTAGGAGAATGAGAGATTATTCAATGTAAACACACAACATTGCATATATATGTATACGCATATTGAGGGTATAACAAAAGGAAAAAGGCATTACAGCTGAGGAGAAAAAGATGGGAAAATTTTTCATTATTCATGACCTTTAATTTATTCTTTTATTCTTACCGTATCATCGTAATGTGTTTGTTGTAGCAATATTTTATGCTTGAAATGTTCCGCAACCTAGTATGCTCTTACACTTTAGGACTTATGGTGTACACACATTTTTGCACAAACACAATTCTTACTCATTTGTTTTCTCGCACTGTACAAAAACAACTCCAACATTACACATATCTTTTATTTATCAGTTTAGTACATGTAAAGAGATGAAGAAATTTTCAATTCAAACTCTTGCACTGTCTTATTCCTGCACCTTCTTTTTGGAAAGATTTTCATTTGTATTCAACCTTATGAGTTTAATTTTTCAAACTCGACAAAATGAACATACTTGGAAAGATTAAATTAAGATTTTTTTAGTATTAAAAAATATGAATTATTATTTTTTTTCATCAATCAATCATCTTAAGTTTGTTAAATATCAAAACATGCAGCATGTTTCAGCAAAAAACTAAGCAAGAACCATTTAATCTAATTTTAGATTCAATAGTTTTTTTTTTTACATTTAAAAGTTGCCTAATATTTATTAAATCTTAACTAGAAAGATAAATTCACCAAAGTTTTATTTGATCTTGACTCATCATTTTTTTTGATTCTCATCACTAAAATTTTTAAAATAAAGAAAAGAAATATGCAATGAAAATTTAAAGTTTAAAATGATAAAAGTTTCTACAAAAACCAGGAAAAGCATACAGAATGGAACATGTAAAACTATCCGAAAAGATATGCAGAATAAATCTGCATATATAGTTTGTAAGAGAAAATTTCAATGCTGTCTCATTTTTCCATTTACCTAATACACTATATATATTTTCATTAAAAGTCTCCTTTTCTTAACATTTTGGATAAACTTTTATTTTTCCTTATATAATTTTATAGCAACACCCTCGTTATACAACTGACATTGCTAGTGGTAACATATACAAACATTTCTAATCCACTGCCTTTTTCGCAATGTTATTTATCAATTAAATTATCTTTGACACTTTCCATTGGGATGATTTTATTACGTTCAATGGTGCACACTTACATATGAGAAACATTTCTATTTCATTTTATTACCATCCATGGTCACCGCATTCGGTTTGATGTGTTATTAACCTTCATCATTTTGACGTGATATTGGAGAGAAACGAAACCACTTTAGGGATTAGGATTTTCCTACATTTCTTTATTTATTTCGTAAATCAATGTCCATCGTGTGTGGGGAAATTGAAAGCAAAGAAGACAAGAAAGTCGGAAATAAAAGAAATAAAATAAAATTGTCCAAAATTGTTATACCTTTAGAAAAGAAATACTTATAGTTCCATTATTATAATACTTTTTGAGACAATTGAATTTTAGCTATCCTCATCATCATTCTTTCTTTCCCTTTTCCATTCTTTTATTTTCTTTCATAAAAGTTTATTAGAAAATTGCACGCGAGAAACAAAAAAAAAAAAATAGGAAAAGCTTTCATAAGCACTATTTTCAATCAGGTCCATGAGAAATCTATTAAAATCGATTCAAGATTTCAAAAAAAATCTATTTATTTTACTTCTTTTATATATGATCAAAAAATATTTTCTTGCAATAACTAGCAAAAACCTAGTTTTATCTGATTGATTTTTCCATCTTACTCTACTTTCCCATCCCTCCTCATCACCATGTTCCTTCGCCTTCTTCATTTCTTTCACATCTCTTTGTGTGCTTGTGCCAACGTGACTCGCATCAACAAAATCAGTCTGACTGCCATCCGAGGTAAGTTCTGCCGAACAATCAGTTTCTAAATGGGTGATAAATAGAAAAGAAAGCTAAATAAAATTGAAATTAGAGTTAGTGTGTATGCTGAGCTTTTCTTTTTCAAGATTCTACCATTTCATTTCTCTTTCGACCAATTCAATATAAATGTATGTATTGTATTTTCACAAAAAGAAATGAATGAGAACGAAAAGCAAAGAAAGGTAGAAAATTATTATTTCCATTTCTTTCCTCTTAGCATTTCTCACTTTGTTGTATAAAACATAAACTTTCATTTTCAATATTGACATATAAATTTGTAGATGATAATTTTTGTCTCCTAAAAGGAAATGATTTGTAACAAAAAGTTATTTAAAAGTTATCGATTTTTTTAATAAAATATGTGTTAGGAGCGAAATAAGGGATTTTAAATTATTTTATAGATCGTGCTATAAAATTTTAAACATTTGTACCAAATTAAAAAAGTAATTTAATTTAAATTTTAAAGTAAACAAAAGTATTCGTGGTATTAATAATAGTAAAAAATGCTTACCTAAACGAACAGAGCAAAAATTAAAGAGTTAATTCTAGACTAAGAGCAGAGCAGACTAAAAAAAATAAAAAAAGAAGGAGTAAAAAATCTCCAAAAGAGGAAGAAGATTTTCAATATTTTAACTCTATTATATTCAAGATGTTGTAGCCAAAAGATATAAATTCAGAGTAATTGGATCAAAATATTCATGCGGAAAATTAGATTTTCTCATGAATATGAAAAGAGCGGAAAAGTTTTGGAGTGCTTTTTTTGTGTCATGAAGAATAGCGTCATCCGAAGACGACTATTTATTAAATTATGTATATATATATAAATGTACTCATACATCTCAGTTTCAAAGCCAGAAAGCAAAAAATTAAGAAAAAGTTATAGGTTAAAAATTTGGTCGTATCTTGTCATTTCTGTTTAGAAAATACATAAAATATTTTTCTTTTTGCTCCAATATACATTAGAACAATATTTCTCATCTACACACATCTCCTTACGCTTTTATATCATTCTTTAAATATGCTTGAAATCACAACACCATTGGGAAGGAAATACATTAAAAATTCAATTTATCTAGATTTTCTAGTGTTTTGCTTTTCCTTGCTGTGATTATAAATAATCTGATTATGGTTAGCCCATAAGTGTTCCCTGGTTTTGGTAAAACAATAGCTTTAGCTCACTTCAAAATGTCGCTTATAATTTAAATGTCAGTTTAAAAAAATTCGATGAGAATGATTAATTAACTTTTATATAGAACAAGATTAAAATAATCTAAAGTTTGAATAGAAAATTTTTAGTCTTGCTAGAGGCAAAAAAAAAAACGTTAGCTAAAATTTTTATATCGAATTCCATCCCAGATTGCATAAAAATTTTATTGCGTGCTCATTTTTCATTTTGAAAATAATTCAGTAGAGGGGATTTGCATGTTCATTATTCGAAAAAAAAAACAAAACCATAATTCAAAATTATTCAGCTTCTAAAGTGACATAATTACAAATAATTTAATGAATTTTCGCAATAGCATCAATTAGTTAATTCACTAATTCCCCGAACAATTTAAACATACTGCAGCTGTATGGAAAAATAGTTATTAAAACTTGATTTAGTTATCAGCACTTATTTTATAATTATAATACTGAATATAAATTTATACAATAATTTCTTCATCACTAGAGGAAAATTTATCATGTTTACCGTTAAACATGATCATTGAATAATGTTAAATTAAAATTTATATAGGTATGTACATAGTTGTTAACTAAATGAATTCAGAAATTTTTTTGATTTTTTAATCGAGATTGATCATCTGAAATTGAAAATATTTACACATAAAAATTGAGTAAATTACAACGCCACAAACATTTTGTTGCTCAATTATTTAATTTATGTTTACGTTTTATTTTTATATATATGAAACTTAAACTTTGCCAATTTTCTTCTTGCGAAGATTGTGAAAACTTTCTCATAGCATCGCTAACTATAAACTTGTGAGCATGTGTATGTATATATACCTTAAAAAACGAATGAATAGATGGGAGTAAAGAAATGTATTGTAGAGGGTCATATAAATGGTGCTTTTGCACTATTCGTAAAGTAACAGCCATGAAACAAGTTTACATGTAAACATAAATTCTAATTCTACTGGAATTTAACTAATAAACATAACAAATTACACAACTTCACTAATCTTCTCAAAGTAAACTTAATGTAATTTATTTTGCTGCCCTAGCAGCAATTTAGAACGAATCTTAAAGAATCTGTGAGGAAATTTTCCGGCCAGATTTTTTTTCTCACGAATCACAAAGAATTTGTGAGGAAAAGTGGCCGGAAAATTCCTTAACTGCACGGAAGTGCCCGGAAAATGCGTTTTTTCTGGCCATTTTCCGGCCGGAATTTTTCCTCACAAATTCTTTCATTTTTTCTGTACTAATCTGACAGAAAATGAAAGAATATGAGAGGATTATGAACGAATCTTGCAGGAATTATGAAAGAATCTTGCGGGAATTTTTCTCAAAGTATTTAAAAAAAATTCTTTTTTTTTCTTCCTCCTCTTTTTCTCTCACTTTCTCTCCACTTTATTTTCTTTTTTTATTATTATTATTTTTTTTTTTTTGGAAGATTTTGTAAGGAAATTTTCTGTTGAAATTCTGCCAACTCGAACCCATGACCGCTGAAACCAAAGTCCCGAACTTAACCGCTGAGCTACCGCTATCTGAAATTATATAGAATATGTTTGGCGAAAAGACATATTTAAGTTGTTAATTCTTTTGCCATAATTTTTATGATTGTTTTAACACTTATAACGCTTTATTCCAGTGGGGTTGCTTCAGGAGGGTCCAAGGGGTTCAGGGGGACCAAATAAATTCTTCCATAAATCCTGCATGATTCTTTCAAGGGAACTTAATTTTTTTATTATTTTTTTTTTTTTAAATTAATATTATTTCAATTTAACGATTTTATATCTTGGTAAAATACTAAAATGATTTATTAGTAATATGAGTAATTTGTAAAAGAATCTTTAATCAAATGAATTTAAATCATTTCAATCATAATTATTTTTCAATAGGAGAATTTTAAAATGTTTAATTAGAATTTAAATTTGAAAATAGTTTTAAGCTATTTTTTATTCTTTTTGTGGTTACTCCATGAATTCAATGAATTTCTATGTATTTATTTTTCTATAAAACAGTTTTCTTTTTTAAGCAAATTTATGTTTAACGAACACATAACGGTAAAGTAACTTTAATTTATTAGCTAAAAGTTAAGTATGGATTTTAGCATAATCTTGACTAGAGAGCATAATTTATATTCTGGTAATGATTTTCATAATAAAAAACTTTAAAAAGTTGTATTACGAAGTCAAAAATTAAAATTTTTTCATTTAACGGAACAAAAATTTTAATTTGCAAAATGGAAAAACAATTTTTGAAAACTCCAATATTTTAACAGAAACAATTATAATTACATTCCAAATTCTTAAAATTCTTCAATGCCAAAAAATGTGCAAAAAATCAAGAGAAAATCTGCCAGAAAATTTCCTCTAAAATTCCTTCAAATTCTGTTGCAACTTTTTTTTGTGATATCAGAAAATGAAAGAATCTGCGAGGAAAAATGGAAGAAAAACGAAAGAAAAATTCTTCACAAATTCTTTCATTTTCCGGCCAGAAAATTTTTTTCAAAAAAAATTTTATGACAGATTTTGAAAGAAAACCCCAGGAAATTTTTCTCGTAAAATTCTTCCATTTTATGACCGGAAAAACAAACGAATTTGTCAGGAAAAAAAATTCCGCCCAGATTCGTTCCAAATTGCTGCTAGGGTGTACCAGTAAATTTTCTTAAGCAATATTTATTTATTTGTTCATTTTCCTTCGTTAATTTCATGAGATTTTATGAAACTTTTCTTCCATTCTTTATGCTTTCATTCACAATTTCTGCTTTATTCTGTGGTACTATTTAACATTGATATACATGACATTAATGAAATCAGACTTTATTTTCTTTTGTTATTTTCTAATAAAAAATCTTGATTGTCTTTGAAACCTTTTGAATTTTCAAATAGTATAGTCATAAAATGTAAAATTTGAAAAAGATTTACATACTTAATAAAAACTTAACGCTGATTCAATTTAACACTATTTGTTCAAATAAAGTAACAAAGAAGCGAGTGACGATAGCGATGTATAAAGTGAACAGAAACTGTCAAAGGACGAAAAGAAAATTAAATTAAATAGCTTGCGTAGCCGTATTTTTGTACACCTACATACACAAATACACACTGGTTTTTGCATTCACCGACGAAGCCTTTGCAAAAGTAGGTGTAAGTATTGAGTTTTCTAAAAGGTCACATTGTGCTTTACTAAAAGTACAGAAAATAGAGACTAATTAATATTTACGTATAATTCTTTTTTTATTATAAAACTTTTCTCCGTGTCGTATTTTTACTTGATTTTCTGAATTTTGGACTTGGGTTATTTGATTTGAGTTATAAAAATTTCCACATTTTTTTACGCCAATTTCACAAATTTTTAATTAATTTTTACAATTTACGTAAATTTTTATTTTTATGGAACGAATATTAAAAGATTTAGAACAACCAGAATCTGGCAAACTTGCAATTTTTTTACTTATACTAAGCTTTTCCTATACACTCTAATTTCCTTTACCTTAGGATCTTACTTCTAAATAAATTACTTTACCTTTATTAACAAAAGATGATAAACAACCTTTTTTTAAAATACCATAAATTTTTTTCTGAAATAATAAATTTAAAATCAAACAAAATATAGATTTGCAAATATTAAAAAAATATTTTTTATATAAATTTTTGATTTTCCAATCGATTCCTTCATTATTCAAATTAAAAAGATTATCTATTCTCTATCGGTTTGTTGAAAATTTAATTCAAAAAGCGTACATATTTAACTGACGAACTCAATTTTAATGATCCAATTAACATGAGAGATAAGCTTTTTTTACATTTAAAATCATTTCAATAAAGATCAAATAAATCAAAGTTGAATACAGTTATCCTCAGAGCTTTCTGGTTTTAATGCAAAAAAACTGTTTTGCACTTTTGATGTAAATGTATTTATCTTTCAATCATGTCACTCAAATGCCAAGATCTATTGAAAAAATACGAAAACATTACATTGTAGGTTTTTATCTAAATTTTAAAAAAGAATGAAAGTTGTTTCTATATTATACTTTAATTGCACAGATCTTATGTGAAATATGCTGCTATCGTTTACCTTGGTAGTTATTCAAAATTGGTACAAAATTATTCTTAGAAATTCGATTTCTAAAATCCCTAAATAAAAAAGACATTTTTCCAAGTAAAAATACCCAAAAAAAAAATATGAATCATTTAAAAAATAATTTTGATTAAATTATTCAACTTTTATGAATCATTAAGTCAATAAGTTGTAGAAGAAATGAGAAAATACAGAAATTCAGTACATCAAAATAATCTTCATCATTTTTCCACTTCAAAAAATAGACTCAAAACATGGAATGCTGTTTTGTAACACTAAATGAGAAAGTATTGTGAAAAGTTAATTCCTTCTAATTTAGTCTCATTTCAGTTTAAATTATCCTAGCAAAACGATATTTTAAATAATTTCTGATGTCTTGTAAACTGTAAAAAGAATTCAACAGGAAAAAGGGCTTTATTTTTGAAAATTGAATGAATGCTATTTTTTTATCTTGAAAAGAAACACAAAAGAAGAGATTTCAAATGTCAACTGAATGTACTTAGTAAAAATGTTCACTTCTTTAACGACTACATTTTGTAATTTTAATTTTTAACAAAATAGCTTTATACATTTTGAAAATATTTAAAAGTTAGTAATGTCTAATAAAATTTAAATGTTCCGAAAATGCGCACTAAAATCTTTAAAAAAAAGAAAAAAAAACTTATGAATAAAGTGGGCAATAAGAAAAGATTTATGGTTCCAAAAATTGTTGACTTTACCATTTTTCCAACAAGGCACTCGCTTCATTTATTATTTTGTGTATTCAAATAATAGATAGCTTAATTACGGCAACAGTAAAGAAGAAAATTAAGATGTCTCATTTTGAATTCCAAGAAATAAATAAAAGTTTTTTTTTCTTATAAGAACTTACGGAAACTTGTTATTTACGATAACAAAACCTTCAAATTCAAACATCGGCTTCCTTTTCCATTTTGCAATAATGTTACAATATTTATGCAAAAAGACAAAAGATTTCAGTGTAATCGAATATTCCAATCTATCTGTAATCTTGTTACATGAAGAATAAGTGCGAGAAAAAAAGAATAAAGAACGATTCTTCAGTAAAATTTTATTTGATTTCCGTGGCACATCACAGAACATGTTTGCGAATATATTTCATGCTCAATGGTATGGATCATTCTAATGATTTCAAAATGCTATACAAACACAAACAATTGAAATGAAACGCGTGGCAAATAAAAAACCATCTCATTTCGATCTCAAATTATTCTACTCCACATATATCGAATTAGAGTATGAACGTTAAAAAGGAAGAAAATAATCAAAAGAGCTTCAGAAAGAAAATCCTTCAGTATTATTTACTCAGCACAAATTGATGAAAATCGTTTTACAATTGCGTCATTTCACATCCAACAATTTGATGAGTAAATAATTTTAGTTATTTTAGGAAATAATTTATAAATTAAAACGACTTATTTATAATATTTAACAATCAATTTCAAACCCTGTTTGGTCTAATATGTAATATTCAGTTGATAGTTGAACATAAGCATGGTTTTAATTTAACTTGAATTGAATTTTAAGCTTAACAAAGCATGTAAACATGTTTATCATAGCACATCACATAACATTATTCCTATTGATTTCCTTTCTTTCTTACAAAATAATCAGCGTAAGGTATTATTTGCCTTTATCTGAATTTGAATACATACTTCGATGTGAAAAAATTTTCCACTTAATAAAATTGTATAAAAAAATGGAACAAAAAAAAATTCTGAAACACAATACTGCGATAAATGAACAATTCATTGAAACTTTGCCGCTTTTAAATATACACTTATGCATGCTGATTTTAATGAAAATCGTGCTTAAGTTGCGATTCACATATTTACACGTAAGCATTATTCAACAAGAGTAAAAACATGAACGAATGAAATTTTTTCCCTGGCTTCGATTAACCCCATGTGTGCTTGAATCATCTTACAATAGATAACTAAAACGATTCTTTCATATTTTTACTCACTATTTTTTTTCATCATCAGGACATGGCTAAATTTTTTTATTGAAGCCCACTTACTTTTTGAATATTTAATATTTTTTTAAGCAAAGAATAAAATCCAAAAAATAAAGAAAGAAATTTTCACAAAAACCCTGATTCCACCATAATGATGTCAAATATTCAAATCATAAAAGCACTGTTTGCACAAACATGAAGGGTGTTGTCATATTTATGTATATTCAAAATAATGAACTAACTTCAATTGAAAATTACAATAAAAGTACTAAGAACGTTTCATTTTTTATACACAATGATGAATGTCTTTTGTTAATGTTTTCATATTTGTACCCTTTATGTAAATGTTTCTACGCAAAGGTTATTGCAATTATTTAAAATTTTGTTATTGAATTTTTTTTGGTGGAATAATCATATATTTCTAAATGTTACTCAAATTTTCTGATTTTCATTTTGAGTTGAAAAACTTGAATATTAATAGACTATGGTGTTAGTTGAAAGAAGCATCTTTATTTAAAATTTTGTGTGGTTGAAACTTGAGTTAATTATTTACGAATAAAAATAAACAAAGAATTTCTAAACTTTCAATTTTAGGAAATTCAGAAGCTACATTTTCGAAAAAAAAACATTAAACCACGGATTAGATTAAACGTTTATGAAAGGAAATTTTTGTCAGAAAAATAAGAGCAATGGAAAAATGTCTTATCTAAAAATTTCTTCAAAAAATGAAAATGTCAAGTGCAGACTTTTCTTAAAAAGCGAAAACATATTGCATTATTATAAAAATATCTTTAAATCGCCAGGAGGTAAACTCAATTGATATTATCCGGACATTATTTAAAGAAAAAGTGTAGAGATAGAAAAAAATGTTATAGCATAAAATTTCAACAATTTTAATGGTTAAAGAAATAAGAATAACTATTAAAATTATTAAGAATATTATCTACCAAAAAAAAATAAAATAAAATTCAATGTTAAAAATTTGAACTTTATTTTTTATATAAGAAAAGATGAAAATTATGAGAAGATGCTTGATATAATGCTGAGTTGTTCACGTTAATTACATTAATAAAAATAATTTATTTTATTATTTTGCAAACACCGAAAAAATATTAAAACACAAAAGAGATTTATAGGCCGGAGGAAAAGTGAGGCATAAATGATAAAATTACAATAAAAATATCTCTATATAGCTCTATAACTGATGGAGCGGCAGATAATGAGAAAACATTGATTAAAATCTTCCCGAAAGTGAGATAATTTCCATCAGAAATGATAAAGCTTTTTTATGTTCCACGACTATATAGCCCATAACGAAAGTATAGTCAAAAAAAGGAAAAAAAAAGCAGAATGAACAGAAAAAAATTTATTGCTCGTTTCGTCAGCTTTACTCTATATATGCTATATGCATATCGAATCTTAAATCGTTTTTACTCTATAACATGGTGGCGCCTCTGTCGTTATGAGGAAAATTCATGCGCTCGACATTCATAAGGAAGAAGGATTTTTATATTCTTTTGATTATTGAGAGAAAAACGGCAAATCAGATGAAATTTTTTTCAGTTTCATGCCAACATATCAAGTGAAAAGCCACACAAATTTTCGTGCGCGACAATTCCGTTTAGGAAGGCTTGTATCTATATACACACAAGTTGTGTGAGACAGAATGTGTATAGTGTGCAATAAATAAAGAAATATAATAATAAAAAAGTACATACATGTATTCATAAAACATATCTAAATTATTAATATTTATATGCAGATAAAAGCTTGTGTTTTGCATAAAAACAATGAGAAATGAACGGCACTGTGATGTTACGTGATTGAAACGACACAAGCGATTTTCGCTCATGAAAAATAATTGAATGAATATTAAGGCATCTACTTACGTTCAATCGAGTGAAAATACACAAAGAAAGTCATAAAATAAATATAATGAATATAAAATGTAGGTTATTATTAATATAAGATTCTGCCTTTAACTTTTTTTTTATATTTACACGATTCGAAATTTACGATTTTTCTTAATCTACAGTTTTTCTTCTTCCTTAACCACCTTTCATAAAATTTAAATCATCGTCATTATTAGTATTACAATGTTTTATTGGAACTTTACCTTTTCCGATAAAGTTAAATATTAAATTGCTCAGAGCTTGATGAAAATACTTCATTTAGATATCCTTACCTTACATACTTAGTTAAATATTCTACAGTAAAAAAAAATATAATCACATTCTTTTAAACTTTTAAACAAAAAAAAAGTTGTATTGAAATGAGCATGGAACTGAATAGAACAAGTGATTAAATTTGTGAATATAGATTAACTATGTCATTAGAAAATTTCGAAAATAATACATTGAGCGTTGCCACATGCTTGATAGTTATTTGAAAATTTTCTCATTAAACTTTAATGGTAATACACGAACTTTTAACCTTTATTATTCAAAACCATTCGAAACATTAATTCAAATGCAAATGAGTCCACCTACACTTTTTTTTGAAAATGTTGAAATATCCACAATAATGTTTAAATCTGTGTTACTTTATGAAATCATTACTATGCAACCATCAAAAATTTAAATTATGTTGCCATATGCTAAATTTTTGATGTAAAATTTTACAATTTATAAGGATTATAAAATTGATTTCAAAAGTGGAGTTTAAGATGTAATTAAAAGAGATATTAGTCATTAATTATTATTTAGAATCATTTAATCAATTTAATGAAGAGTTAAAATTGAAAAAAATAAACATAAAAAATTGGTGTACGTTTGTATGTATTTACATTTTTTGTACATATTTTTTATGAAAGAAATATGATGATGAAGATTAATTATTAACCTCCTGATACTAAATGTTATGTGCACACATTGCTATTGAGTTAATATCCTTTGGCTTAATGAGAAATGCTCCCGTATATGTACTAGGCATTAGAGTGAGCGTGAGTGAAAAAGAGACATAAGGTCTATTATGTTTGTGCATTTGTACGACAACAATTGGTTTACATTGTGATAGATTACAGTCGGACTTCACATCATTAACAAAATTTATTGCGTGAATCAGACAAATTACTTTTAATGTACGATAGGTCGACAATGGATCTACTGTTGTTCACAAATATGAGCTGATCTATGTATTTTACGTACTCATTTAAATTTATCAAGTGCTTTTTGTTTTAAGCACTAAGCTTATGTAAGCCACATCGGGTATATCAATAAAAAAAAAATAGAGGGAAAAAAATAAAATTGATAGTGTCATGAAATGTACGCATATGAATCATTCTAAAAGTTTCGGTACTAAAGTACTAAAAATATCTATGCTTAGTTAGGATCGCGCATCATCATTATGGACATATGACAAAAACGAAAACAATCAACAAAAAGAAGATTATTATGATAAATTTAATATAAAAAAGATAAGAATAAATGACAGAGGGAAAAAAAAGATATTTATGATTACTCATAATATTCAGAGCCATATACTTGTATTTGTATAGAAGGCAGTGACATGAGCAACTAGACCGAAAAATAAATGTCCACAATCAACTTCAAAACACTCATCATTAATAAAAATAATCAAAAGGAAAATCACAGTGGATGGACCAAATTGAGAGCAGCAAAGAGAAGAAAAAAAAAGAACGACAAAAATTAGTGTAAGGGTAAAGGAAAAAAAATATGAAAAAGAGAAACATGTCGAGAGATTTCACAAATCTAGTCGACCTTTTCGTACTCAGGAAAAAAAGACCCAGATGGCATAAAAAATGAGCATACAGAGAAAAATCTTTGAATCATCACGAGATAATTGTAGACAGAAAAAATTGATGTAAAAAACACACAGAAAGCATCAAAGCATGTTTTCGTTTTATTATGGTGGTGCTAAGGTATTCATTTGAAAAGAATAAAGATTATTTTTATATACATTTAAGTACATTTGTAGGGTTTTATACACTCATAATCATATGTATCTCATACTCACGTATGTTTGTGTATGATGCCATGTGATGATTTTATCGCAATTGTTACTGCTACCCCATAATTATTCACATCATGAAGAAAAAATAGCAGAACAGCAAACAAGAATGTGTTTACATGGAAAATTAAGTGCAATTTTCATACAACATACACGTTATTGTTGCTTCTCTCTTTTTCTATTTTTGATAAGTCGTAAATTGTTATAATTTAGCTCATGCTATAAATTTTTCAATATATATTTTTCTCTCTTTTATTCCACTTATTATTGCTATTATTGCTTTCTAAACTAATTCCTTTTTCTTCTTTATATTAAATATAAGGCTGCAAAAGCTCTATTAAAAACCGCTCAATAATTAGTTCGACAAGGGAATGAATTTATGGCACGAAACACTTTTTTTCCACCCCAATGAATTTTTCTGGCCGCGAAAAAGCGATCAACATTGTTTATTTTTATTGCCTTAGTGGTATCGAAACGCAAGGCGTTCTCATAGGAAAACTGAATAAATGTGAAAGCTTTCTTTTTCAATTTTAAATTAAGTAATAAAATTTTCCACTAAAGGAACATTTTCTTTTCTTAATTGTATTTCAAAACTTTAAATGTAATATAAAAATACAAAAAAAGCGCTAAAAATTGAAAAGCAGCAAAAATAACCTTGAAAGCATTCTGAATCTAATTGTACTGTTTTATCATACTGGGAAACCTATTGAAATACTTCGTAAACAAGCAAATAAATGAATGAATTCTAAATGAAGCAAAAGAGTTCAAAATTTTAACTTTTTAATTTTCTACAAAATTTCTAATTTTAGGATATCATTTTAAAATTTTTTTATAGCTGATTTCATTTCGTTTTCATTTTTATTAAAGCTTCATTTAAATTTAATATACAATTTAAACTCAACTTTAATGTATCATCACTATTGTTATTATAATATTTATTATTCCTACTCAATGAATAATTTTCAATTATTTCAGTTTTAGGGCCTCGAGAGTTTTATCATGAAAGTTATGAAAATATTAATGGGTGGAACTTTCCTTGACTTATGTTCAATTGCCTTGTTGTAAGATTACGAATTGCGTGACTAATTTATTCCTGTTTTTAGCGCATTTTCCTCTTGGGAAAAGGACGCTATTGTCCGCACTTTGTCCGTCTGTCCGTCTGTCCGTCTGTCTGTCTGTCTGTCTGTGGAGCTATCTCCTCCTCAGGTTTAAGCTTTTTTGATGCGGTTTTTGGCTTAAAATGTGTGTAGTATGTCTGGCTAGAGCTGGCGAAAAAATCAGCACGAATGGTCACTTCCTCTGCTGGAACCAGCGTAAAAAGTGCCAAAATTGCATTTCTTTATATGTGTTAGTGTGGTAAAATACACTAAAATGTTGACTTTTTCAAAAACTCAGCCTTCCTCGGTTCAAATCCCACCGATGACAATTTTTTTTTTTTTGCTTTTTTTGATACTTTTTTGATTTCTTATGACATATAATATTGAATCATGTCATAATTTTCCATTTTCACAATTTTTCCGAGTTTTTCCGACGATTTTTGTTAAAATTTTCAATGTTTTCATACAATTTTCATAGATAATAATTTTTTTGATATTTTAGTTGTATAGTTTTCTATTTTCATGGATTTTTCATAGTTTTTCCGGAAAATTTTGTGAAAATTATAAAAACTTACACTTATATAAAAAAAATCATCAATATAAATAATCAAATTGTCATTTGAAAATTTCGTAAAAATGAACATCAGTGGCGTAATTGGTAAAGCACACGACTGATACCGTGAAGGTCATAGGTTCGATCCTAGTCTACGGCAAGTTATTTTTTTTTGCTTTTTTTTACGCTTTTTTACTTTTTTGATTTCTTATGACATTTAATATTTATTTATGTCATAGTTTTCCATTTTCACGAATTTTCCAATTTTTCCGAGCATTTTTTTAAAAAATTCTTAATATTTTCATACATTTCTCGGAAATAATATTTTTATTTTTAAATTTTTTTATATTTTATTTTATTTAGCTGTTAAATTTTCCATTTTCCTAGATTTTCATATTAAATTTACATTTATATAAAAAATTTCATCAATATATATAATTACATTGTCAATTGGTATATACATAAAAAGTTGCAGAAGTGGCTTAAGTGCTAGAGCGAGCGGCTTATAATTTGAATGTCATGGGTTCGATCCTAGACCGTAGCCGATTCTTTTTTTTGCTTTTTTATTTTATTTTTTTTAGATTCTATGTCGCATAATATTTTTTATCAGTTTTTTTTGCTGTCAATTTTAAATTTTCGGTAAATAATGAATGGTTATAGTTAAATATTTGGCTTTGTACTTTTGGGGTTTTAGTTCTTTGTTTATTTACTGATCGCGGGAAAATGCGCTTTCGTCGGTCACGAGTGACCACGTTGATACTAGTTTTTCCTCTCCTTTGCTTTCTCTAAATATTGTGGAAATTATGTTAAAAGGATAAAGTGCACTATACAGAACATTGTTTTTTTTTTCTTTTTATTTAAAGCATATTTTATTGAAAAGAACAAATAAATTTGGTTAAATCCTTATGATAATTAAAATTTTCAATTTAGTTTTAGTTTTTTTTTTTGAGAAATTAGTTGATAATCTTTACATATTCTTAGGGGTAGTTCACTCATGATGTTTGATTTTAAGGAGGGAGAGGAATCTGAGGCTGTGTGACAGTTTTAAACAATAGAAGTTTTTTGAATAAAGATTTTGTGACAGAGGGGGAGAGAATGTCAGACCTGGTTGGAGAATGTCATCCATGTTTTTGATGAACGTCATATGTGAATGAACCTTAAGTTAAACCCTAAATGATAAAACAAAGTTGATTTCTGATAAAATAGAAAATCCAGGGGTTGACACGTTCATCCAGAACAAAAGGATTTTTCATCCGGATGAAATCGTGTAACCCCCTGGTAGAAAATAAATAGCTTCAATCAATAAAAAAATATATTTTATCATAAAGTTTTTAAAGCAAAAATTAGATCCTCGGTACAAAAATGTTGGAAAATACATAAAAATAACCGTTCCTAACTTATACACAATTAAACAAAAAGAAAAAGAAGAAAAATATTTGAAAGCTAATTAAAATAAAACCACAACATAACACCTTGTAAACTTTATATCACTTTTTCAGCTGAAACCAAATTGACACGAACACCACAAAAATTCAATAATTTTTAAATGAAAATGTGACGAAAGAAATATTTTTTCCACGTTTCAGATGTGAATCGTTAGCATCATAAACTGAGCAATTTAGCTTTATTGAGTTTTCATCAGTACAGATAACTGATATTGATGATGACGATGAAAAGAGTAAAAAAATATATATATTGAGAAATTAAATTATAAGATAAAAATGCCTCTTTTTAGCTAAAGTAAAGTAAAGGAAGGAAGGAGTATATAATATCATAAAAAATTATAAGGAACAAAAAAAGGAAGTGAAAAAATGCGTGAAGGAAAAGAAAAGCTCTGTCAAATTTAATTATAATGAATGCATTAATGGAAAAGTATATTATTTGTGCTCGAAAAGAATAGACAGTAATATTTAATAAATTTATGTAAGCTATAAATGAAAAAAGAACAAAAAAAAACACCAGAAAACGACGAAAATTGATAAGCTTTCCCTTACTCTATCGATAATAAATCTTCATCTACAGCGAACGAATGAAACGTCGAGGAGTGGAAATTGAGCGAAAAACTGAAGACTGAAACAGAAAAGCCATTAAATTAAAAACATCAGTACTAGCGTAATTTGATAAAGTAGAGAAAAAAAAAGTGAAAGAAAAAAACGAGATAAAAAAAATAGAGACGAAAAAATCTAAACATTTGCAAGATCATGGATATGTTTCAACACAACTCCTACGGCTTTGTTATACTTCTCTCCATAATACTTATTCAAGGTAGGTAGGATTTTACTTTGGCATTTTTCTCATTTTTTTTATTTCATAAAAAACACAAGTGAAATTTGATAATCCCTACTTAATCTGATATCAAACCAAATTCTTCTTATAGCTATAATTCTTCTGTACACCCACCTATATACATATATTAGAAATTTTTCATAATTGCTCTCCTGCATAAAATATCTAACGAGGTCGCAATTTTTTTTTTTTTTCATTCATTCATTCATTCACTCATTTCCCTTTCAATGAAATGGAATTACATTTTATTTTTATACCTTCATGATACTTACTCGGGTATTTTCACTTTAACTTTTTTCCTATATCCAAATTCCATCCAAATACAAGAATATACCTCCATGTAAATTCCCTTTGCTTCAATCTAATGAATAAATGATGTAGAAAAGCTTTATCAAAAGACTCTACAATATGAGAATACTTATCTTTATATTTCTTACTCAAGCTTTTCTTCCTTGAAAGAGGAGAAAAAAATATTGTATTGCCAACATAATGAAAGTAACTTGGGAATTTATCGCTTCTTGCTCTTTAAAATATCTAATTTTGCAATTTTGCTCTGCTTGTGTATGCTTAAGGTACGAATCAGTATGAATAAGATTTAATCGGTATCTATAGCAGAAAATTTCCTGTTGAGAAACATTGTGACACAATCTTTTCCTTAAAATTTATTTTATTATTATTTTTTTTTTGTTTGGAAATAACATGAGCAATTCTTAAATGAATTTGTTGTCTTCTATCAATTAAACTTACTCCAATTTAATTTTCATTCTATTCACATGACTTTCTATAGTATCCAGTTTTGTATATTTCTAGCAATATTAGCATTTTTGATTTGAGGATTCAAGAAAATCAAAAGAAAAAAAATAAAGTATGAAAATACTGAAAGTACAGTAGAAGCACCAGTGCCAGTAAAAGAAAAAGAAAAGCAGTGTTAGGTTTCAGAAAATCAAGCCTTATTAAAATGTAAAATGTTCTTCATACAATAGATCATTATTATAGATTGCGATGGCTCTAAATTTTTATTACCCAAGTCCTTATCTTTCCATGTTTATTAATTATGAAAACAAGAAAGAGAAAACGTGAAAGTAGTAAAAACAGGAATCCTTAATCATCTCTTACAAAAGATATAAAATGGTTTACACTGTAAAGTAACAAATGACACGCATAAGTCGTGGTTGCTATATAAATTATGACGCGTACAAACACAACATCCATTCTTTCCTTTTGTGTCCTTTTTCAAGATTAACTTCGAGTCCAATTTATGTTGTTGATGTTTCTTTTTCCTTTTTCTTTTCATTTTTTTTATCTTTATTCTCTTACAAGTAATGCCTTTGTTTGTTTACAGCGAGATACGCATGTAAACTTTATTAAAGCTCAACAGATGTTAAAAGTCGATTTTTTAAGATTAATAAGCTTCTTCATTCTTGTATTGTATTTATGTATGATTTGTTAAAACAAATTCTAAGCCATTTTAAGTATTTTACTAAATGAAATTTTAAAATAATTCTTTTTGATCTTTTAATGATATTTGAATGGAATATAATAATCCCTGAAGAGGAGGAGAACTTGTAATTCCAAATAAAAACCTTCGCATCAAAAACATACGAATTGCCATTTCGTAGCTTATAATCGATGAATCCATTCACACAATTTCCAAGTCATAGTCAATTAAATTAAAATTTCCACCTCTTCTCTCTCACACTCTTGTCACTATTGACGTTAATGAACAGACAATTTACATAATTTTTGCCAGTTTTATAAATGCCGTTGCTCTTTCTTTTTCATTTTTATAAAAGCCATTAAATCAATGAAAAATATCATTTATCGGTTTTATGGTTCAGCATTAAATCAATTCAGATTGAATCCTTTTTAGCGCATTTTCCTCTTGGGAAAAGGACGCTATTATCCGCACTTTGTCCGTCCGTCCGTCCGTCCGTCCGTCTGTCTGTCTGTCTGTCACCGCATCTCCTCCTCAGGGTTAAGCTTTTTTGATGCGGTTTTTGGCTTAAAATGTGTGTAGCATGTCTGGCTAGAGCTGGCGAAAAAATCAGCACGAATAATCACTTCCTCTGCTGGAACCAGCGTAAAAAGTACCAAAAATGCCATTTCTTTGTATGTGTTAGTGTGGTCGAATGCACTAAAATGTTGACTTTTCAAAATCTTAGCTGTCCTCGGTTCAAATCCCAACGATGACAATATTCTTTTTTTGCTTTTTTAGATACTTTTTTGATTTCTAATGACATTTAATATTGAATCATGTCATAATTTTCCATTTCCACAATTTTCCCGAGTTTTTCCGAGGATTTTTGTTAAAATTTACAATATTTTCATACAATTTTCATAGATAATTACTTTTTTCATATTTTTTTGATATTTTAACTGTTTAATTTTCTATTTTCATGGATTTTTCATAGTTTTTCTCAAGTTTTTCCGGAAAATTTTGTGAAAATTATAAAAATTTACATTTACATTAAAAAGAACTCATCAATATAAATAATCAAATTGTCAGATGAACATTTCATGAAAAAGAGCAGCAGTGGCGTAAAAGGTAGAGCGCACCGATAATACCGTGGAGGTCATGGGTTCGATCCTATCCCCCGGCAATTTATTTTTTTGCTTTTTTTTTACTTTTTTGATTTCTTATGACATTTAATATTTATTTATGTCATAATTTTCCATTTTCACGAGTTTTCCAACTTTTTTCGAGCATTTCTTTAAAAATTTGTAAATACTTTTTTGCTTTTTTTATGTTGCATAAAGATTTTTATCGATTTTTTTTTTTTTTTTCAATGAATTTTAAATTTTGGGTAAATAAAGAATGGTTATAGTAAAATATCTGGCTTTGTAATTTTGGGGTTTTAATTCTTCGTGTATTTACTGATCGCGGAAAATGCGCTTTCGTCGGTCACGAGTGACCACCGTTATACTAGTTTAAATTATTTTTATTCTTTTTTTCATGTTTTCATGAGTTTTCGAATACTACTTAACATAATTATAAAAATTATTCAGGATATACAAACGAAAAAAAAAACATATAAATAAATTTTGTTTATTGAAAATATTTTCAAGTTCGTCAAGTACAAAACCCTAAAACTAAATTAAGAGATAAGTATCTAAATAACTACGATAACTTTTTTTTCAGATGTTACTGAAAGTTTACGTTTGACTGAAGTAAGAATTCCTAATCATGTTATAAGAAATAACACTGTTAGATTAGAATGCCACTTTGATATGAACGGAGAAGCATTATACTCAGTAAAATGGTACAAAGATGGATACGAGTTTTATCGATACGTGCCACGAGATCATCCTCCTGCTCAAGTTTTCATGCAAAATGGAATTTATGTTAACGTAAGTACATTTTTCAATATCTTCAAGTGTTGTTAATAAATCAATCAAATCAAATATGCTTTCTATAAAATTTGCAGCTTCACAACTCATCCGATAATCAAGTTGTTTTAGAGAATGTTACACTTGCTTCAACTGGTCGATATCGATGTGAAATATCTGGAGAGGCTCCATCTTTTACAACTGTCTCTGATCATGGTGATATGATTGTTGTTGGTATGTAACACATGATTATTTTCAAATGCATGATATTAAATGTTTGTTTATGAAATTTAAAACATATATGTAGGTAGAATAGAATAGCTTCTGAAATTGTAGCAATGCTAAACCTTTCATGCAGTACAATTCTTGATAGAGTAAGAAATTTCTACCCATGAATGTATTTTTTAACGTCCATTATAAGCGTTCCTATAAATTTCGAAAATTAAATAATAAATAAAACATGTGCGCACATATACATGCACTGCGAAAGAAAAAAAAAAGAAGTAAGGATGCTAGAGAGAAAAAACAAATGGTTACATAATTTATATTTTTTACAACCATAAATTAAGAGTGGAGCAGTAATTTTTTGCATAATTCATTTTCTCTCGCATTCGTTGTGTACACACATAACAATACAATGTGTTCTCTTCACATCTAGTGCTCTTTTAACACCTTGATCTCAAAGTTTCATTCTTAGACCATATTACTTTCCGTATAAATAATAAAACAAAAAGTTTATCATAGCATGAAGTGTATACTTGATATAAGTACAAGTGATTGACGTAAAAATATTTACTTTTATGTTATTTATTTCCTAAAGCAACGCCGGATCATGGTCCAGTCATCACAGGAGGTAAAGCACGCTATCAAATTGGCGATATGGTGAGGCTTAATTGCACATCAGGGAGATCCAAACCAGCAGCACACTTACAATGGTTTATAAACGGTGAACCTGCCGATCCGATTCTTACACGCCAATATGAAACGCTAGTAACAGGACGGGAAGGTAATGAAAAAAATTTATATGCATTGTACATACATATCTTTATATACACACTAAATACAATACATACACATAAAATATTGTTCTTTATATATTGTACTTTTTTTTACTCAAAATATTATTTATGCGATAAAAAAAAGGCTTAGAGACGACAACATTGGGTCTAGAGTTTCGTGTACGTCAGCGACATTTCAAAAAAGGCGATATGAAATTAAAAGTATGAATAATTGACGTATAATTGCTAAATATTTGTAACCAACAATATTTTTATGCTGTTTACATTTTTCTTTCCTCTTCTCCATATTATTATTTTCTCACACAATGTCATTTCGACTCATCTTGACATGTCGCTTCATATGCTATTATAAACATGATAATGACGATAATAGTGCCTAGCTACCATAGCTTCTATTTATTGGAAAAGTAATGAAGAAAGCGTTGAAGGTGATAGACCTCTAAGAACTCCTTATTCAAGTCCAATTGAATCTAGAGAATCCGTTCCACCAAGCAGTTCGAAGGCTGATCGTGTTCAAGGTAAACTTATTTTATTTTAATAATCTTCATAATTAATTTAATTTGGATATGCAAAATAAATTTTGCCTAAAAACTCTTTTGATTGTTTTCATTACAGCGTCAAACAGCTCAAAAAATACATCAATTTTCATAAACAGTGAAATAATTAAAACGTTATTATTCATAATTTCATCAACATTCTTTAGGTAACTATTTTAATATCAACATTTTTATCCTTATATGTATCTCGATTAAAATACGGTACCGAGATACATTTTTAAAATAAAATTTCATTATCGGATGATCACACATATCATCTATAAGAGGAAAGAAATGAAATTTTTTAATCGCCATCCAATACATCATATCACTTTATCATTCACATGCTTTTAATGGAATGAAAAAAAAAATTAAATATACATATTATGTATACATATAGCAAAATTTTTATTATTTCTACGTAAAAAAAAATGGGAGAACAAAAAAAAAATTGTTCAGCGTTTTGATGATAAACAATTTTAACAAGAGCGATTGAATAAAATAAAAATATAAAAATTAAAAATGTATGCCAAAAAAGTTTAAATGATAAACAGTTTCTGAATAATTGAGGAGAAGGAATTTGTTATGATGTGGAGATGCCTCTATAAAGTATTTAAAAAAAAGAAAAATATTTTTTAATTAAAATTTATTTTGATTTACTTAATGTTCGACTGAATTTAGTAAATTACGGAAGAACATCAGACAGTACATACTGAATGAAATATAAATTGTTATCATAACTAGATAAGTGAAGTGCATTTTTATCACTAATTACATAACAAACATCTTAATTTCTTGTTCTTAACTACATGATTTTCTGTTTGACAAATCTAATAATTTTCATCCAAACTTTAAATTTGAAAAAGTATCTTTTAACATTAATTCAGTTGCCATAACCAAAATCTACTTTCAAAATAGTTTCCATTAGTCCAAAATATTTTATACTTCTTTGAAAATATTTTAAAATCTTGTGAGAAAGATATGCACTGAAAATGAAGAATATTGAATTTCTATAAAAATCTGTATGTTGTGTTATTCTCTTAATAAGAAATCATCTATAGACATGGATTTAAGAATATTTACGATTAAATCATAAAGTACATATAAAACTTAGGTAGAAAAAAAAAAAATATTTCAAATTTTCCATGCACGAACTGTGCATCATTGATCCTTATGGGAATGATATCTGTGAATAATACAATATCCATGAACTTCATAAAATGCCCAAAAATATAAAAGAAGAAAAGAAATAAAACTTTTTAAAAAAGAAATAAGAAGCAAAAAAGATACATACCGACCCATATAGAATAAATCAATGATATCACAGAGCTACAAAAGCTAAAATAGAATATTACAGAAAAAAAACAATTGTTTGCCTCTTTGGCTGTCTTTATTAACAGTCAGTGGCATAAAGAAGAAAGCAGAAAAAATAAGACAAACTTTCTTATGAAAGAAATAAAGATGTTAAAGTTGTGTAAATATAACAAAAATAAAATTTATGTAAGGTTTCCATTCTCCGAAAAAGGAATAAAAGTAAAAAGATTCCTCAAGATGAAATAAATTTTCTTTTCCTTACAAAGTTGCAGCGCGAAATTATTTTTTGTTCATTTACAGTGAAAAAAAAAATCTTAGAGTTACTTTATACTTAAATTAAATATAATTAAAAGTTTAGTCCTTTCCATTAATTCATGAATACAAAAAACTATAACGCTGTATAACTTTTTATTCCTTTTATTAGAATGAAAAATTTCTTTTTGATGAAAATTAAGATTGTTATAAATTATATTTTATTAATGCACCTTAATATTCTGAACATATAAAAGAAGTCTTTCCATTGTAAACTTTCTAAGGAACTTTAGAAACAAAGCACTGTACTTTTCACTTACTTATATTTTTGAACTTTGTAAATGTACTAAATTGCTTGTTGAATTGTGTATTAAAGAGTCGATTAAGTTTAATATGCATAATGCGGTTAAATTTTCAAATTACAATCAAATCATTCATTTTAATACAAATGTTTTTTTTTTTTGAAATTATTGCTCGATTGTTAAAGTTTTACGTTTTTCTTAATGTTAAGTCAAATATTGCGTTTTTTTAAATTCTCACAAAATTTTTATAAATCATTGAAATTACTATGAAAACTTCCTCCTGGACTAACTTAATGAGTTGAAATTTTAATTTTAATAAAACTCAAAAAGTTTTTGTTAAAATTTTCTAAAAATTGAATTTGATAAAATTGATGAAAAATTAATTTTACAAATTTATTTATTAAGCTTTGCTTTGTTGCAACCTTTTACATTTTTTGATATCAAATGATTGATAATACTTTAATTACACTTTTCGAATGATTTTATTATCTTTGTACTTAATTTAAAAAGTCGTAATTCATCATCTTTAATATTAATAATAAAATGAATACAAAAGATTGACATAATCGTGTTAAGAGATAAATTATGAAAGAATGAATGTCAATTAATTAATGTAGTTTCCTCATTTTGAACATAATACTACCGTAACTTTAAATATTGTGAATCAAAACAAACTCTTCTTTTTGTCCTAACAATATTAAAAAGAAATTCTATGTAAATAAAAATATGAATTGGAAACAAAAAAGGTAAAAAAAAACATAAACGAATAATGAAGAAAATTTACATCGAGAAGGGAAATTTCTCATCGAGTTAGCAAAATACAATTAACAGAAGCCATATCATTTATGATTAAGGTTAAGGAATAAAACCAGGAATAAAATATTATGATTGTGTATATCAATGTCATTGTTTGAATGTAAACGATTTAACTTTAATATCACAAGCTTTCATCAGAAACTCACTTTTAGAAATAATTATATTTTAAACGACTTTTAGATTATTCAAGTCAAGAAAAATATTGTTTACTTTCATATAATTATTTTCTTAATAAGACATGAAACGGTCTTTTTGTTAAAATTTATTAAAAGCCAAAAAGAATTTTATGAAAATAAAAAAAAAAATTATTTTGCAGAAAATTGTATCTACTTTGTTCATCATTAAGGACTATAGTCCATTATTTACATAAATGAAATTTATTTTTCAGAACTTTGAATTTTTTTGTAAACCAATTAAAGCAGGTAAGTCTATAATATTCAATATTTTCTTCTGTATTGAGAAGAAACAACGCTCTAAAATTTGTCGGTACAATACAAATTTTAGGTCTAGATACCAAAAAGTAATTCATGTTGAACCGACCCAAATAAATTTTAAAGTAAGTAAATAGAACTCTCTGAATGTTTATATTTAATGTCGACTATATTTTGACTAAAAAATAAATTTGAGAATCAGTTGACATTTACGACTCATAAAAACAAAGTTAAAATAATTAAAAAGGTTGCAGGAAAGGATATTTTAATCACACATTCTAAACAAACGTTTTCATTTTACAAAATATTTAACTATGTATGTATGCATGCTTGTGCTAACAAAAATTGCCTCAAATTTCAAAGAACTTTTAGTTCTTCGGGCACATTTTCACTTTAATGTGGAGATATATCCTCCCACAGATGAAAAGGATGGTGAGTTTACCCATTTTATAGACTTTTTCTATCGCACAATATGAACAAAATAAATATGAAAATAAATTCATATTAGCTTTCATTTGTTTATACAAATATCGCATAACAGCCAATTGATATGTATGTGGACATTCAAAACATTATTATTACCAATAGTGAAGTCCTCAAAATAAATTTGCATAAGCAATCCAAGTTATATGCTTCATTAATTAATAGTATGCTCTGATTAAATGATGCATGTTATACCATGTTTTGAAATATATGTGAAATTTTCACTTCCTTTACAATCATTGAGATAGATGGATAATGGTTCAATGAACAGTGTGTTGTTATATCGATAGTAACGCTATATTTTTTTCATATTCACACCGTTTCACGTTGTGAATATATTGATTTCGATACACTTGAAAAATCGTTTTTTTAGTTTTTTGGCGCCAAAACTCAAAATTTTCATAAACAGTTCGGTGTGAAAAGTTCGGCCTCAAAATTATCTACAAAATACAAAAAACCGCAATGAAAAAGGTTTTGATGCCTCCGGACACGACCCCAAATAGTGGTGGTGTATGCTTACAAGCAAGTTTGTTCCTCGCAGAACTCAAATACGAAAAAACCATTTTATGTCAAAAATGTCTCAAAATGTGCGCATTATCACTCAAATGTGCACCTCACACGTTGGTGCCGATTTATGTAGATGGATCTGAGAAATTAACGAAATAGTGTGTTTTTTAAGCATATTTTAGCCGATTATTGCAAAATACCGTTAAAAAATTTCACACAAATTGTTAATTGAACTTTTATGATCAAAATCAGGGTTGCGATCTGTCACAGGCCAGTAAAAAAGGTGAACCTGTCACAGAAATTTTTCTGTCGACAGATATGATTTTTCTATCTGTTGACAGATCTCACCTGTCACAGATCTCGCCTGTCACATGTGACAATCTGTCGACAGATCAAATTTTTTCACCTGTTGACAGATCTGATCTGTCACAGATTTCACCTGTCACATGTGACAATCTGTCGACAGGTAGATTTTTTCTACCTGTCACAGATTTCATCTTTCACCTGTCAAAGACATATCTTGTTCTCTGAAAACTTTTTTCTCTTGTGAAGTATATAATTTCAAAGAAAATTTTTAAAAAATTATTTTTTTGGTGAAAAACAAGAGTTCGAATCTCATCGTTTGCAGTTTTTCTTTGTTTTAATCTTTAACTATTTTGAACTTTTTTGATAATTTATCACATTGGCATAAAAAATAAGCTAATTCTATACTGTTTTCATGTTTTTTACATAATTATTCAACATTCTTCAAGATTAAATATTACTTCGTACATTTTATTATTTTATTATTGATCTAAACTGAATTGTTTCAAAATTTGTTAATTATATTGACTTTAATTTTTTTAAAATATAATTAAATATTTTTTTTTTTAATATTTAATTTCTTTATAATATAATTAAATAAATTTAATATTATGAATATTTTACTTTTTACACCATTATTTAAGTGATCTATTGTTACAAAATATTTATTTTTTTCAAATTAAATAACACTGATGTAAATAAAGAACCTAAACAATTTTTGTCAGAAAAGCAAAATTATTTAATATGTGTAAAATGTATGAAGTAATGCTTAATCTTGAAAAATGTTGAATAATTATGTAAAAAACATGAAAACAGTATAGAATTAGCTTATTTTTTATGCCAATGTGATAAATTATCAAAAAAGTTCAAAATAGTTAAAGATTAAAACAAAGAAAAACTGCAAACGATGAGATTCGAACTCTTGTTTTTCACCAAAAAAATAATTTTTTAAAAATTTTCTTTGAAATTATATACTTCACAAGAGAAAAAAGTTTTCAGAGAACAAGATATGTCTTTGACAGGTGAAAGATGAAATCTGTGACAGGTAGAAAAAATCTACCTGTCGACAGATTGTCACATGTGACAGGTGAGATCTATGACAGGTCAGATCTGTCAACAGGTGAAAAAGTTTGATCTGTCGACAGATTGTCACATGTGGGCAATTCTTTGGATAAGTTGAATTTTAAAAAGTCGATTGCAATTCTTACTCTACTTGAGTTGTTTTGAATTCCAAAAAACCGTTAAATTTGATTCCGATTTTTCATTGAAAAATTATATTTATTAATTTTCCTTTCTTTTTATGTTTTGAAACGTAATCGTTATTTGCGAATCATCATTATTTGATAGCCTTAAAAAAAAAGGCTGTAAATAAAACTTTGCAATAGTTTTTCAATTTCATAATAACGGTTTTTTTAAATTCAAATTTTTTGAAGCGCTTTGAAAAATTACTGTCACCCAAAAAATTATGTAAAAAATTAAAATTTCAAGCAAATTAAACATATTTAGGTTAAAGTTTAAATACAGTTAGATAGATATTCAAAAATTCTATCTACCTGTATATTTACTATATTTATTACGTGTTCAGTTTTTCTAAAATTTTGATTCTTCGGATGAAAATTCCATTTTGGGTGACAGTAATTTTGAAAAAAAGTTGAAATATCTTTAAAATTAGACATTTTAAATATAACTAAATAGCAAAATATGATAGTTTTAATGATTATACATTGAACTAGCTATTAAAACTAAGCTTATTAATGGAAAAATATTGAGAAAAATTAATTTTTCCGAAATTTTTGAAAAAAAATCATCCAAAGAATTGCCCATGTGACAGGTGAAATCTGTGACAGATCAGATCTGTCAACAGGTGAAAAAATTTGATCTATCGACAGATTGTCACATGTGACAGGTGAAATCTGTGACAGATCAGATCTGTCAACAGGTGAAAAAATTTGATCTGTCGACAGAAAAATTTCTGTGACAGACCATCTTTTCACAGATTCTGTCACCTTTGCCTGTGACAGATATCTGTCTTCGCAACCCTGATCAAAATCAATAAAAAATGAAGTTTTGTTGAGAAAAAATGCAAAAAAAAATTTTTAGCCACCAGTACACCTCCCACAAACCTAAATTTTGGAGAAATTCGTGTGGTTCACTGTGTGGATGGATTTTTGTAAACTTTTCTGTTTTTAATCAATTAATGCGAGAACTTTTATGGAAAAATACCAAAAATATTTTTAATCCAATTTTAGTTGGTCAAAAAGACGAAAAATTTCAAAAACTCGGCATTTTTTGGACATTTCGGCCTCCTGTCCCTACAACTCAGAATTAAAAATTCTAAAAACTTGTGATTATTGTAGCTTATAATTAGACCTAAAAGTCGTACATACGTTGTCATGTCCAAAAACATCAATTAGTGCTTGAAAATTGAGTCCAAATGTAAAAATTCTCGATTTTTTTAGTAACCTTAATTTTCAATCTTATTTATGTTTACCCGATCGAGACTTAGTCTTCAATCTTATGCAAAGCGAAGCTTTGCTGACCCGATCGAGCCTTAATCTGCAATCTTATGCAAAGCGAAGCTTTGCTGACCCGATCGAGCCTTAATCTGCAATCTTATGCAAAGCGAAACTTTGCTGATCCGATCGAGCCTTAATCTGCAATCTTATGCAAAGCGAAGCTTTGCTGACCCGATCGAGCCTTAATCTGCAATCTTATGCAAAGCGAAGCTTTGCTGACCCGATCGAGCCTTAATCTGCAATCTTATGCAAAGCGAAGCTTTGCTGACCCGATCGAGCCTTAATCTGCAATCTTATGCAAAGCGAAGCTTTGCTGACCCGATCGAGCCTTAATCTGCAATCTTATGCAAAGCGAAACTTTGCTGATCCGATCGAGCCTTAATCTGCAATCTTATGCAAAGCGAAGCTTTGCTGACCCGATCGAGCCTTAATCTGCAATCTTATGCAAAGCGAAGCTTTGCTGACCCGATCGAGCCTTAATCTGCAATCTTATGCAAAGCGAAGCTTTGCTGACCCGATCGAGCCTTAATCTGCAATCTTATGCAAAGCGAAGCTTTGCTGACCCGATCGAGCCTTAATCTGCAATCTTATGCAAAGCGAAGCTTTGCTGACCCGATCGAGCCTTAATCTGCAATCTTATGCAAAGCAAAGCTTTGCTGACCCGATCGAGCCTTAATCTGCAATCTTATGCAGAGCGAAGCTTTGCTGACCCGATCGAGCCTTAATCTGCAATCTTATGCAAAGCGAAGCTTTGCTGACCCGATAGAGCCTTAATCTGCAATCTTTTGCAAAGCGAAGCTTTGCTGATCCGATCGAGCCTTAATCTGCAATCTTATGCAAAGCGAAGCTTTGCTGACCCGATCGAGCCTTAATCTGCAATCTTATGCAAAGCGAAGCTTTGCTGACCCGATCGAGCCTTAATCTGCAATCTTATGCAAAGCGAAGCTTTGCTGACCCGATCGAGCCTTAATCTGCAATCTTATGCAAAGCAAAGCTTTGCTGACCCGATCGAGCCTTAATCTTCAATCTTATGCAAAGCGAAGCTTTGCTGATCCGATCGAGCCTTAATCTGCAATCTTATGCAAAGCGAAGCTTTGCTGATCCGATCGAGCCTTAATCTGCAATCTTATGCAAAGCGAAGCTTTGCTGACCCGATCGAGCCTTAATCTGCAATCTTATGCAAAGCGAAGCTTTGCTGACCCGATTGAGACTTAATTTTCTATCTTATGCAAAGCGAAGCTTTGCTGACCTGACATAGAGTTTTGGAACGGTGTGAATATGCACATGAAGCGTGATCCGCTTCATTACTAGTTACTATTTATTCTATTTAGAAGAATTTTTTGTTTTAAATTTTATTTTTAAAAAATTATGACGGAATATAATAATTTAATTTAAAAAAAAAAATACAAATATAGACATTTCATTTAAACATGAATTCGCAAGCAGACATAAAAAAAAATTGTAAACTGTATTAATCTCTAGTTCTAAGACCCCATATTGATGTTCGTCTAGGCATTACAGTAGGACGAGCAACTGAGCTATGAATAAACTTATTTACGCCAATATTTTTGAAAGTTTTTTCAAGCATTTGAAGTCCAGCATCAGATAAAAGATTAAACACATCCAAAAATAAAAGGGACTTTACATTGTTTAAAACTCTGTAAAATGATATGATGAGTTAGAAATTTTCTAAATTAAAAATAAAGCTATTGATTACACTTACAAATATGACGTCATAGGTATATTGTAGCATCTTGATAAAGATAAATATTCCAATTTAGTAAGGGCTGTAACAGCTTGTATAGCTTCAGACGTCAATAATGTGCAATCTGATAAATCAAGTTCGACAATGTTAGGACAGCGATTGATGAGAATTTGAAGGCCTGTTTAAAACAAACGCAATTAAATTAATCATTAAATTATAAAGTATAAAGAAAAGAATAAAATAAAATAATAATAATTACTTATATCAGTCAAGCTACGCCTACATCCAGAAATGTTAAATCTCATAATGGAAGGAGTTATAAGTGAAACGATTGCTTCAACACTTTCACTGCTCAAATTAGTCCATGAAATATTCAATGCCGTTAAAGACTGCAGACTGGACATTAAGATTATAACAGATTCTTGATTTAATCCCTCGCACATAGCAAGATTAAGCACTTCTAAATCTCGACACTCAGCAATTTCTTTACAAACATTTAGATCAACTGGAACATGCTCTAAACTTAGTTTCTTCAATGAGTGACAAGTTTTGAGGAGTTGAGCTAATGAAGTTACGTCAATCGATGCTAAACTTAAATCTAAATATTGTAACTTTGATTGAAATTCTTCAGCACGAAAATGTGACTCAAATATAGGACTTTGAATTTTTGCTTGTGCTAAACGTAATATTATAAGTCCCCTTGAAATTATCTTGCCAATAGAACCACGTTTAAGAGCACGATTTCCTAAATCCATACGTATCCAAAGTGATTCGTCTAAAATAACACGACTAAATCTAATGTTTACCAACGCAACTCGATTTAGTGTCTTTTTTGGAAGATATTGAAATATATGAAGTAAAATTTCATCAGATAGCAATTCAAATGGATTGACTAAATTTTGTTCCTTTGCACTAAGCTTCTTAGTAACTGATTCATTTCTTTTCAACGGAGTCTTTGATGTTGATGGCTTACAAATATCTTGTTGACTGGAAGTTTGATTTATTGGTTTGTTGATTGTTGTAAGCGGTGATCTTTTGCTGAATGACGAACTTAATACCCGTTTCCTACTTGTCTTATTGAAAAAACTAATTTCGTTATCGTCATCTTCATAAACAGTCACAGATAAATTTTCAGGATCTTCATTGTTTACGCATTTTAAAAAATTATTTTCCGACATCTCACAATCAATTTTTCTTCGTTTAGAACTGTAAACATGCAAATTAGTGAATTAAATTAACTTATAACTTATACAAAATTTACATTCTTACCTGTCTAATAGCGTTATCTTATTGTTATTTTCCTTACTTAAACTTTTATTCATTTCGAGCGCAAAATGTATATCGACAATCCATGTATAATATGAATATTCAAAAAATACCAACTTTAACTGACATTTGTGTTTTATCTTTAGAAAATTGATTTTTAAGTGAAATCTTTAAAATTTTATTATCTAATTTTTCATTATTTAAGCTGTTTGATGTCCAATTCATATTAAAGTATTATTAAGTGCAAAGCAATTAAATTTTTTTAACTACAAACTCAAACACTAAAAACACGGATTGTACCATTTAGGTAAATTTTCAAAAACGAAAATAACGTATTTTTTACTTTTTTTAATTTGAATTATCAACGACTTTAATAATTTATTTATAAATTGAAAATCTATTCTTCAAATATCCTAATAAGCATGAAATTGAATCATTTTACAATACAGATATATTAAAAATTTAGATCCAATTGAGAAATTTGCGGATAAGAGATATATGTGTACGAATAATGCTAATACTCTTTCCGATGTTATCCATTACACCCTCGCTATCTATAAAAATGCTATTTTAAGTCAAAATAACAAGTTGCTTGTGTATATTACAAAATTACTTAATTTCGCACATAAATTAGAGTAAACATCAAATAAATATTAATAAAAGTGGTTTAAAGGAGGAAATTTTCTTAACATTAAGTCTTTTTCCCCTTTTCAAGAAGCAATGGGAGCATTCAAATGATAATAAATACAAAAGCATGAACAACATACAACATGAGAAAGGAAAGAAAAATAAAAAGAAAATATGTAGAACCATAAATTCGGAAGAAAAGAACGAGAGAAGAAATTCTATTTAAGATGTATATTTAAATAAGGAAGAAGAAGTAGAAGTGATATCACATTTTGTGAGTTATAAGTTAATGTTTTTGATAATAAAACATTACACAATTAAACTCAAATAAAATGCAATAAAAGCGTCTATATTTTCCTCAAGTTATCAAGAATTTTATGCTATAATTTAAAGGAAGAAAATAAAATTTATGTACAATAATTTACCGCTTAAAAAGTAAGCATTTAAATATTATTGCTTATCAGCCTCTTATTCAAATAATTTTTCTGTTCTTTTTTTGGTCAATATTGGAGAATAATCTGTACTAATCTTTACAATTTTATCAATTTTATAATTAAACTAAACATAACATAATAAGTGAGTGTCCCAATTCAGAACTCAAAATTTTGGTAAAAGTTTAAAACACATTTTTTAAAAGAGCTTATGTTTGATGAGGTATAGGACCTGATATATTATTTCAACAACAACGAATATGAAGTTAGAAACAGTATCAAAATAACTTGACAAATTATCACAATAAATTACCGCAATTTTCAAAAAAGGAAGAGAAAACGAAAGAAATACTACAAGCGGATGAAAACTTGTTGCGCTTTTATTTATGAGATTTGCCCCGATATACATATTACCTTACCAACACAACTAGTCAACATCGTCATTATTATGAGGGAAAAATGATATCTATTTATAACTTCATACAACCTTGATTTCATTAATATTTTTATTATTTTTAAAACTTTTTTCCAAACATACAAGAATGTGACAAATTAGGAGCCATAATATCTTGTGAAATTTTATGATTACTCATAAAAATACGGTAAAAAGTAAACCTAAATGACTGACTATAAAGTAATCTGTTTCATTTTAACACTTAAAAGAATTGTGATAACATTAATTATTCACTGGTTTACTTTGCTCATTACGGTAATAAAATGTTAAAACAATTCCGCAACATATACACACAAAATCTTGAAATCTTTTTCTCATTTCCCTTAAATATGGTTTCAAAATTTTAGTCCTTAAAATGCTTAAAATATCATGTAATTTTCATACATATGATATGTTATCTCACTCATGTGTCTTGCTAAATGAGTCAAAAAAGTCTTGTTAATTTCTCTACACTAGGGACCTTTCCATTCGCATCATTAAATTTATTTCTCTTTCTCATATACCAAGTTTTTCTTGTTTTTATTCGTACATGTATGCATGTTTCCGTCTCTAGAATTTGTTAAATTAAAAGAACTAAAACTTAGTTATCATAATTAATGTAAGTCAAGAATATATTTAAATGTGTATACCAGCGAATACATACTTATGTGAATGTATTGTACATTTTATGATAAAAGACTAGAATATATTCAATTCACGCTTTTCAAAGAAATGATGATTGTTCTCTCTAGTGGTCGTGTTGTTAAGTGTGTACTTCACTTCAACAATGACGATCTCATCATGCCACTTGGGTCAAATTATGCCCAAAGTAAGAAGTTAGCAAAATTATAGACATACTATATGTTCTGAATATAGTATAAATACACACTCATTTCTCGTACATATATATTATATATACTCAGTTTAAGAATGCTAAAAAGCAGCAAAAATTATAATAATTGGAGCTCGCCAAAAAAAATCGGATATGAAATTCAACGGTCATAAATTTTTTGAATTCTTTCTTCATTAATCGAAATTTCGAAAATCAAATTTTGCATTATTAATGGACTCTATGAATGATTTAATGATGTTGAATCATTCATTTCTCTTTCATAAAGCGTTTAAATAGCTTAACAGCTTTTATTCTGCTGTTATTGCTTTATTTTTGATGATTTCGAAAATTTTATTTATTTCAGAACTCAGAAAATTTGAATTTCAAGAAACCGTTAAAAACTTATTTTGTTAATATAACTGTTTTCCAATGAGTTTTCGCATAATTTTTTGTTGAGAAAAGTTGCAGCAGCAGTTAAACTAAGTTTTAAGACATTAGCTAGATTTTATTGATGCAAATTGAGAGAAATTTTTCTATTTTTGTGTTGATTTCCGAAAAATTAAGCGTCAGTGACAGTGCTTAAAATCGATTTTTCTCTTTAATTACAGTGTTTCATATCATACTTTTTATGTCAATTTATAGATTTTAGCGATCTTTATCAAACCTCATCATTAGTTTTTGATTTTACTTCGTACTTGAAGAGAAAAACTCAAAAAATATGCTGTCACTGACGCTGAATTTTTTTTCGGCGAGCTCCAATTAGAATTAGTGCGTGTCCTCATAACATAACAAGATAAGGAATCTTTCTCTCATTTATTTCAGTCGCCCTTCATCTCCTCCTCAAATTCTTTTCTCACTCATTCTCTCTATTTCTTTCTCTCATTTTCTGTTTCCACATAATATGTAGGAAGTTATTGTAGCCCAACTCAAAATGCCCAACTTCATAATAACGTTTTATTAATGATATCAGAAATTCCCTAAACATCATATATACCGTGATGGTGAGAAAGAAATAGCAGTGTAAAGAGAAAGGAAACATGAAAGAGAGATTATACAGCATGAAGTCACATACAAGAATAAATTAAGCTAGCATTGCCTTTTCCCCATTTGCCTTACAAAGCTTTAGTGTATTTAAGACAAATTCTTATGTTTCAGTTTTAGCAAAAATGAGAAAAGAAAAAAAAAATGACATTTGCCTATTTGTTTATGAATTGTATTTCCCTTCTTATCGTACATAAAAATTAGGTATGACAGTTGTCGCGAATTATGAATTCAAGTCGTAGCATTGCTATTTATGTGACAGAAAAAAAAGGAAAAATAAATTTATTATTGTAATTTCAGATCATTCTCTTATTCGACTATCTAGGATATATAAAATAAATTATAACAAACACGGCTTCTTGTTCTCTACCGTAGTCTTCAATCTATGCAGGCAGCGAAACATACCTTTCATATAATCTACAAGTTATGACAGAGTAAATTAATAAATGTGTGAAGAAACATTTTAGATGAATTGTCATTGTCAAATTGAAATAGATGACAGTTTATATAGCATTGTATGTTAATGGACAAATGATAGTCTCTCATATTCACTTCTTCCTTTTCATAATTTCATGATGTTGTGCTGGAAAATTTGAAAACATTAGTCGGAATGAGATAGAAAAATAATAATATATGCTTTAGTGACTTGTGTAGCTTTTCATATTTTATTTTATAACAGATTGTTACATCTCACACTCTCTGTCTGCTGCTGATGTACGGAGCGGATTTTTTTTTTTTTCCTTATTTTGTAACACATGATGTCGCATAAAAAATTATTCATTTATGACAGTCTAAGAATTCGAAAAGGAGAAATGTGATAATACAATCATAAAAATATTTTTTTAACAACATTTGAAATTTAGTGGATGCATGAAGTTCCTTCTTAATTCTCAGCAATTTCTGGTAGAAAAGAAAAAAAAAAATGAAAATTATAATTAAAGTATAGAATGAACTCCTCATGAATGAAATAAATAAAGCTGCATATCGAGTCAATGTTAAAACAAATTTATCAACAACCCAGCCCCTGATACCATAAAACTCTTGAGTAGCTTAAAATAATAAATATGTAATGCACACATGAGGTATGTAATGTTTAAAGCATGAACTCTCAAGTAAACAATAAAAAATGTATATAAAATTTTTCTGTTGTTTTAAGCCATCACATTACGGTGTGTAATCCATTATTCAGTCTTTTTGATTAATAATTTTGTTTCAAATGAAAAATTTACATATACAATGTATATTTTAACTTATTTGTTTTTTTTTTTCTCGCTTGGCTAAAAATATCAAATTATAAAAAAAAAAAAAAATAAAAGCAAAAACTTTATATAAATGCGTTTTGGTACCGCATATAAATTTTTGTCAATTTTAAAGCTAATTCAATTTTTTGTTGCTTAAATTTTTTAAAATATTGCATAAAAAATAAATCAAAGATATAATAAATAACAAAGATTATTTTCCTATTTGATAATAAATAAATTAATAAAAATACAGGATGTAACAAAGTTTTAATCTCAGGTATAACAAGTGTTTTAAAATTACTCTACTATTATCAATTGACCATCAAAAAAGTTACAAACTTTTTCTCTCCCCTCTTACTGTTATTTAATGCTGAATATGCAAGAGAATGAGACTAGAAAGAAATGATAGGGAAAAGTTGTCGTACTTTGAATGTACGTGATTCATAAACATTTTAATACTTAATACTGTTTAATACAAATTTCTATACTTACGATAAAATGACATTTTATGAGCGTAGCTTTACATAAAAGTGTAGAAGAACTTTATCGAACTGAAATAGATTTTATCGATAGCAATCATGGCTAAAAAGGAAAGAAACATAAAACAGCGAACATAGAAAAGTTAAAGTTACGATATCTAACAGCGCTTTTTCTCTTCACTTCATGCAAAGAAAGTCAGAAAAGTTGCGGCCTTGTCGTGACATCTTTTCGACATAAGTTTTCCTAACAAAACCGTACGGCGAGTCACAACCTTAAGATCCGCAAAGTGCTAAAATATTGTTATATTGAAAAACTTTTACATGTGAAACTGTACAGAAAATATTTAAGAAAAGTTCAACATCCATATCTAAATTATTATTTTATTTATTTTCTTTTTTTGAAAACTTTATTAAAGAAGCTTTAATAAATAATTTTTAATATTTTACATTTTAAGGCAATTTTAAAAAATTTTGAGAACATGAACATGAGAAAATAATTAACACAACAGATTAATCACTCATTTTCCTTAAAGTTCTTAATTTGTTGCACCTATTTATTAATTTGTAGCGATGCATCTTCGTAATGAAAATCATATTGAAATTTATGACATGATATGTACGATGAACAGTTATCCTTTATTCATATGAGGCTCTGCAAATAGAAATGAGAATTAAACATTTTTCATTCATTGGGCGATATCTTTTAACTGTTACATTATTAATATGACATGTTATATATTTTTGGAAAGCTCTTTGAAGTAGCTATCAGAAAAAAATAGTCTGAATACTTAGTTTAATCCAGGGTTGGAACACTAGTGCTTAGAAACTTGTCCAAATAGTACTTTTTCAGAGCTACTTTTCACACAGTTCTTTTCAGCTAAAAAATACAACTCTATGGTTTATAATTACACACAACAAAATACTAAAACGCAATGCAGAGCTTTTTTAAAATCAACCCTGGAACAAAAAAATATGGATTTTACAACTCTGGCAACTTTTGTATGGAATTTTCACAAAAATTAGCATAAATAATGACTGGAATCGAATTTTCAAATGATTTAAACAGCATTTGATTGGTAACTTAATGTAGAAAATTATGAGTAAAAATTTTTTTCACATCCATAAAATTTGAATTTTAAAAATACGTTAAATATCTTTTTCATATAAAAATTCAATAATTTCAATTAAAACCATGAAATAATGATTTAAAATTTCCTTGTGATTTAAAACATTAAAAACAAGTTTGGAAGAATATTTTCATAACATTTGACTTATTTTTAAATGAAAATTAAGAAAATGGAATTTTCAATGAAGAAATTAATGCTTTTATATGAAAAAGATATTTAACGTATTTTTAAAATTCAAATTTTATGGATGTGAAAAAAATTTTTACTCATAATTTTCTACATTAAATTACCAATCAAGTGCTGTTTAAATCATTTGAAAATTCGATTCCAGTCATTATTTATGTTAATTTTTGTGAAAATTCCATACAAAAGTTGCCAGAGTTGTAAAATCCATAATTTTTTATTCCAGGGTTGATTTTAAAAAAGCTCTGCATTGCATTTTAGTATTTTGTTGTGTGTAATTATAAACCATAGAGTTGTATTTTTTAGCTGAAAAGAACTGTGTGAAAAGTAGCTCTGAAAATGTACTATTTGGACAAGTTTCTAAGCACTAGTGTTCCAACCCTGGATTAAACTAAGTATTCAGACTATTTTTTTCTGATAGCTACTTCAAAGAGCTTTCCAAAAATATATAACATGTCATATTAATAATGTAACAGTTAAAAGATATCGCCCAATGAATGAAAAATGTTTAATTCTCATTTCTATTTGCAGAGCCTCATATGATGGTATAAAAGTTGTTTTCAACTCTAACATATTTTTCCTTATACAAATACTGTGTGGAAAACGAGATGTCTATGTCGCTCAGTACAACAAAACATATATTCATACAAACATTTATGTTTCAAAATTGCAACGTGAGAATGGCATCGAAAAAAGGCTTGATGAAAATTTATATTAGTGAAAAATGACCTAAATATTCATCTCTACGGGAAGTTCATCACTCATGGTGTCATATTCGATATGTTGTTATGCTATATACAACATATTGCTTCCAAGCACATAACTTCTTACTCCTGAATGAATATGAAATTAAACATTATTCTTTTTCTATTCTAGCAGTGCGTGTTTTTTTTTATTTTTCATTTTCATATTTTTTTTTTTATTTCATTTTGCATCGACACCGAACAGAAAAAAAAACTTGTTTTTTGGCTTCATAGTGACATTTGCATAACAAGGCATGCAGATATAACAGACGTCAGACGTTTGTAGAGCATAAAAAGAAAAAATTGAAAAATTAATTTTTAAAAACTTTTGATTAGAATAAAATTTGAGAGCTTTGACAATTCTAGGGTGTGAAGACGAGTCATTTGAAATTATGATTATTTTATATCAACTTTTATTTCTCTACATAATAAACTTTTTTCTCGCTTTTCAATAATAAAATTTATAAAGGCGACAGAATTCAACAAAAATATGATTTTGTTTTCATGATAGACGATTTTAGCTTCAAATTTTGAAATAAATAAATAAATTGCAGGAGTTTAATTTTTTTTATTCAGGCTATTCTTTTATCTTTAATTTAATTTCATCATGTGTTAATTAATTTATCAGTTTTTTTTTAAAAAAAATATCATGTTTATTACAGGCAACCAACAATTTATGTTAGAATAAAAACAATAAATGTTGAATAATTTTAACAAGCAACATTATACCTTACTTGAATATTGATTAACAAAATTTCATTGACTGAATAATACAACTTTTTTAGAAGCTTGACAAATGGTATAACAATTTTCATATTTCATTTAGGAAGTTATATTGAAACAAAGCAGAATAGAACAGAAAATGTTGTTCGTTGATAGATGTCTTGAATATAAGCAATTCTGATCAAATTCAAATATTTTTATACGAATCGACAGAAAATAATTGATAAATTTCAGTCGACAAAAACATTTATTGTACAGATGTTGAATTGAACATCACCATTATTTTGAAAAATTATTTTTTTCCTGCCATGTTTCAACTTTTATGATGGATTAATATATCGATCAAGCTAAGGCAAGCAGAGAAACTGAGTATAATAACTTAGATAAGAATTTAAAAAATAAAAGCGAAAATTTAACACATATTAAGATGAATGAAAATGGTCTTTTTGAAAAATTTAAACTATTATTTTTTATCTATTTAAAACTAAAATTTAAACTATTATTTAATAGGCTAAAATATGAAATTGATTTTACGCATACTTTTGATGATTGCTGCCCGTAAAATATATTTCTAATGAAATTTAATATTTTTCTAATGAAAAATATTAAAAATTTCCAATAACGTGGCAGTAAAATAAAATTTAAAGAAAAAGACAGAAAACATTTCCTTTACAAGAATTTCAAAAAACAGTTGTCAACTAATAAAAGTAATCATATTACATAATATTACTGAATGATCTGAGATCGTTCAAATAAAATTGTGGAAAAAACGAAACTCACATGAATATCATTAAAATTACATTGTGATTTTATTCATTCATTTCTCCATGCTATAAGATCTCTCATGAGAAACTCAGATGTCCAAAATAAATTGCAAATATAAGTTACTTCCTCCCGTTTTGATATAACTTGTAAAAATTTTATGTGTGTGCTTCCGAAAAATGCAAAACTTACTCAATAATACATGACTACCCTCCGGGAAATGAAGCAGAACTACTACTAGTATATATACAGACAGAGCAATTTCACCCTTAGTAGCAAAAGAAAAAGTGAGTTGGATAGTACTCAATCAGTAAAGCGCATTCTTATAATGTCGTCTTTAAAAAAATATAAAGAGTAAAAAATATTGAAATTTGTACAAAATTTCAATAGTAGGCGTAGTTACACAAATTTCAATATTTTTTACCCTACTTAGGTATATGACCCTTTATTAATTTTTTTCTTTTAAATATTTTCCAAACAAAATTATGGAAGAAAAAAAAGTCGAAACTAAAAAAAATATTAAAATTTTAAATACATAAGACAAACTGATTGCAATTGTTTTGAATTCATCACTTAAGTCTTAGCTAAGAAGAATTGAGAGAAAGAACTATTTTATAAAAAAAAAAAAGTTTCTTATATCTCCCTTCAATGTTTTCTTGAGCTCCTCACACTGAAAAGGAAATCTTTTATGTGGAAAGTTTTTTTTCCAGAACTGAATGGTTTTTTTATTATTCGTTTCTCGGATAATAGCACGGAAAACATTTTTCCTTCTACTTTGAGAACAATAAGCTTCTACTCGCTTCTATTCATAAATTACCCCATTGAGGCGAAAGTCAACTTCAACTGACCATGAAATTGTAGTTTAATTTTTTATTTCATTTTCATGTAGACATTTGATTGCTCTATTATTATTATTATGATAGTCCATGATGGAATTTTTGTAGTTTTCCCTTCATTCCTTTATAGTTTAACTTCATACAATGAAAATCAATATTTATATTGTTAAGCTTCATCAAGGGAAAATTGTTGACGTTTCCATAAATAAATTAATGTTGTGCAATAATGCATTAAAAAATATTTCTTATTATTTCAAACATTTTATTATTAATAAACTACATTTTTCAATTATGATTTTTAAAATCTCGAGTTTGTTTTATGCATTGTATGAACATGCTTGTGACTTTTTGTTATCATTTAGTTCTATGAAATATAAAAATCATATAAAAATTCAACTGTATACAATTTTGTATTGATTTCACGTATTTAAATAAATAGAATTGTAAAGATTTTTTTTTTTAAAAAAAACTGTAAATAGTAATAATATTCAAGCATTTTTAAATAACTATAAAAATTGAAATGTTAAGTTGTAAAAACTCATCAAATCAGAAAGTAAAATGCAAAAGCTTTAGTCCATAAACAATGACGCCTGATAAGAATAGTCCAATAAAGATAAGTAACTTTTATCAACAATACCAAAAAAAAAAGAAAGAAGTATATGTAGTATATCCATTTCCCTCTCATCGAAAATCGTTTGATATACCACAAAAACCAGTTACACATAAAGCTAAAAAAAATTAGGAGATGAAAAAGGCCGCAGTATGCCCGAAAGTATCATAAAAATTCCATGAGCATCATTCATCAATCTAAGGAGGGGAAACCGACGGTAAACGGGTCAGAAAAAAGTTTTTGGTTTTGTGTGTTGTGATTTTTAGTTTTTTTTTTTTTATTTTTGTTTCCTTTTCTTTTTCCGTTTTCTCTTATTCCAATGTGCGACTTTGGACAATCTTTACGAGTGGGGATGAAACAGATGAGCCGTATAACATACAAGAGAAAGCCAAACAGAAAATCAAATGAATCGTTATCGGTATACGGTTAACGAAGAGCTTTACGGCTCTTTTTCTCTTACTTCCAGCGAATTCTAGCATTTGAATCTAAAACATTGGATAAAAAGAATTATGCATACAACGAAAGAAGAATGAAGCAAACGAAAAATTTATTTCAAAGCTAAAAGAGCAATGAATGTGCGGTTATTTGCCACGAGAGTAACAAAAAACCATTTTGAATACAAAAAAAGAGTCTATTCGAGTTTGATTCGAATACTTTTTATTGCACTTTTTATGCTTATTTTGGTTGCGCTTTTTTATTCACTTTTATGATCAAAAATTTTCAAACATTTGCTCCCCATTCAATTCATTCATTCATTCATTCATTCAACGCTTTACATGTAATGCGGCATACAGATGATAGTGGAAAAAAAGTTTTAGTCAGCCAAACTATTTCCGTAAGCTCTTGAAATTTCAACATACATACAATGTTTGCCAATTTACTGGCTCTCTACAACATACATATCAAGAATAATTAATAGCAAAAGTTGGTCCTTTATTTTCTGAATTTGTATACACATTTTGAAGTGTAATGGTGAGGGGAAGGAAGACTTTTTAACTAGGAGAAAAAATAAAACAATTTTTTATACATAAATGTCAATTCATTTTCCACACGTGATAAAAAAAATAAGTGGAATAGAGTAAAAAATCGACAGAAACAAGCAGCAATCAAGACCGGTTTTTGCTACTAAAAGACAAACTTTTTATTCTACTTTCACTGAAAAAAAAACTCTACTTTTTGCTTAATAAATTTTTAATGAACAATGAAACCATTCTGTTCAATTAATTTTAGAACAAAAAATATCATACATCTTCGCGCAATCGTAGTTACTGTCTAATAAAATAAGGTAAAACAGTAAGTGGAGCATCATAATTTCGAAGCCACAATCCTTGAGTAGCATAGTATGTTTCACCAGTATTTCCATCAAGCCAAGTTCCAGCAGGCAAATATATATCTCTGCTAGTTGAACCTTTTAAAAATGAATCATTTAATAAATGACACTACTTTCAAATATATCTTTGCCTACCTTGTTCAATGACTGGTGCTGCTAAAATTTCTTCACCAAGTAAAAACTCATCACTAATACTTTGTGCAATTTTGTCATTGGGAGCGATCCACCATATTGGTGGATTTACAGGAGAACCAATTTGTACTGCCTTTTCAAAACAGTTCATAATGTAAGGAGTATACTCAGCATGTAAAGCTACAAATTTTTTTGAAAGTGTAACAACCTAGCAAGGATATAAAATTGAAATTTAAAATAAATTTAATGAAAATATCAAACTTACATCAACAGTTCCATTTAAATAGTCCCATGGGACATAAGAAAACTGTAAACTAGGCATAAAAACATTAGCTTGAAGCCATCTAATGAAAATTTCTTCGTCTGGTCTAACATTATTATAACCATTTCCTCCTATCATATCGGGTAAAACAAATGAATATCCAACCATATTCATCTACATAAAATGAAATTATTGGCTTAAAAATTTTGGAAATTAATTTATATGATTTTAATGATTAGTATTACCTGAAGCAAAGTTGTGATTAATGTTGGTAAACCATTATTTAAAGTCCATTCAGTGTCTTTATCAATCATTCGTACAAATATTGGCAAATCTTGAGTGTTATGTCCTGAACGAACTTCAACAAGTGAACCAAATTTAGATACTGTTCGTACATAATCGCTTGTTATTTTCGAAGGATGTTGCTTATAGGTGCCGTTCAGAACAGGATCACTTGGAACCCAGGAAGATTCACCAGCATCAAATTTATAACTATCAATTCCAGCAGTTGCCTGCAAATTTCTTAATCTTGTATAGTACCAATCAGCAGCAGCTGTTTTTGTAAAATCTATATATGCAGCTTGTGATGTTTGACTGTTCCACCATTGTGTTTCAATATTACCATTATGGTCAGCAACAAAATAATTATTTTGCTGTGCATATTCATACCAATTTGTACAATCTTTATTGATAAAAGGATGGACCCATAAAGTTACCCGGAAACCAGCCGCATGAAGATCATCTGTCAAATTTTTTATGTCTGGAAATTTAGATGTTCGGAATTCAAGTGCTCCATAACATGTTTCATAATCATCATCTAGTTCAAATTGTCCACCAAAACCATAATTAAGAATTTCATTGGCAAATTCTCTTACAGTTCCCTCATCAACATTCGTCTTATAACGTGCCCATGTACTCCATATTGGATCGCGTACCATTTCCAATGCTGGATGTCCAGAAGGTTTTCCCAAAAAATTTTCTACTGCTTTCATATGCACATCACGCGCATTTAATCCTATACCTATATGATACGTGAAATCAAATCTGGCATGATATATATCATATGGCAGTGCACGTTTTGCTTCCAAACACATGAAATCAGGATGTTGATTATTTTGATCGATAAAAAGCGGTGCATCAAGGTTAACGTAAAAGAATATTCCTTGTGAATTGAACCAATAACGTTCCGCAATTGCTTGATTGAATTCTTCCTTTGTGACATATGCATTGTGTTTATGAACTAATTTCTGAATTGGATAATATTGCCAACGTTGCTGATTCCCACCATACCAATGAACATCATTGCCGGAAGCTAAATCTATGCAATCACTGACTGATTTTCTATTCAATTAAAAAATTATACACTACTATTGATACCTTTCAGCGTTACATTATTTCAGTTTAAATTTCCTGAATTTTATCAGTAATTATTTTCGTAATCTACAATACTTACTGTATATTCCTTCTACTTATACTCAATTGCGAATATTTATAGTCATCCACTTCAATTGAAAATTCTATTTCATCACCTCGACCATAAAGTACAAAACCAGTAGCTGTTTTACGACTTTTAATATAACCACCTAAACCGGTTCCTAGTACTGCAGACTGCAATAGTTCACCATCTAATTTAAATGAAATATTAAATTTTACTTGTCGTCGATAAGTCTTAATTCTTGACAAGTAGAAATACACACCTCTATAAATCGAATATTCTAGCATATAATAACGATCAACTACCACAACTTTGTTTGTTGACCTAGCAAAATTTAAGGAAAATTGAACCGCACCATTACTGAATGTAAAACAGTAAACTGTCAATATCACAATATTAAAAAATGTCCACATCTTACAATCACAAACTGATGTCAAATGCAGGCAATTACAAGCAATTTATAGTTTCTGATAAATGCCGATAAATGGTTATCGGAAGTTCTCCCTTATATTTTACGTTTATTTACAATGCAAATAAAAAAATACAAAATTGTTTATATTTATTTAAAACTTGAAATAATAACACATGATGTATTTTATATATACTTCTAATTGATATCTATGTTTTTTGCATTTTGAAAGCACATACTTATTCGAGAGCAAACACAAGTGTACAAATGGTTAGCACCCAATAGCGAAATGCTATTCGTTATCAATCTCAAATGAATGAATGTGTCTCAAGCATTATAAAATAACAACCACAAATGGACATTGAAATGAAATTATCTGTCACTTCATATTTTCAACATACTTTGCCATATAGAGAAATATACACATACATAGAAACAATTTTCATCTAATTCGATTATTGACGTAACTTCATTCACTTTGAAATCTACCTATACTACATTCATTCAATTGGAAGACAAGGAAGATGTGAAAATAGAGAGAGAATGAGCAAGGAAAAAATTGTAGCTATAGTATCTATATAAATTCTTTATTCTGTATTTCTATCTCTCTATGTTGACATAAACTTTGTGAGCCATTTTCAAAAACAGAAAATCCCATTTATGTCTCTTTCAATTTAAATTGATTTGATTTGCTCTTTCACCATGAAATTTAATTTATTTTCATATGCTTTCAACCGCCATGCCACACTTTTAGAACCGCAACACATTAAATTTTCTGTTCAGGTAACCTAGTGCTGATTTAATGATGTCTCTTTCATGCTTTATATATAAAACGTTCATTTCATTCCTTTCAACACATTTATTCTAGTTTGCTTTTTTCATCATTTTAGTGTTGAAATTTTTCCATATGACACGTTGCTCTCATTCAATATGAAATCTTCATATACTCGACTTCTTATTATTACTGATTATTACAAGCATTTTTTTTTTATTTTAAAACATTTTGCTAATATTTAGGCATGAATCATCTTGATTATTATATTTAATTAGTTTAAATATAAGCGTCAACAAATTTTGAAATGAGATGGATATTTGTTTGTATAACAATTGTTTTAGAAAATTGGGTTAGTTTAAAAATTATTTTAGAATTACACAAAAAGTGGTTAAAACCTACAAATAATTATGATGTCCTGATTTTTAAACAAGTGGATTTGAAATAATAAAATTTATTATGCAAAGAGTATACTTACTTTATTTTCTTCTCTTTTCCACTGTTCCATTAAGAATGGAACCAAAAATGCGAAAAATGATCTCCTTTGTAAAAAGGAAATCATTGTAAGGAGGAAAAGAATTGGAAAATTAATGTCTTCAAATTAATCTTCTCTTTCTTATTCATTCATTCATTTACAATGGAAATCGTTGGGTAAAAATGAAATGAACATCAGTATTAGTAGCAACAGAAAGCCTAGCACAAATCGCGAAATGTCAAGTGAATCTCTTTGATGGGAAAAGAAAAGAAAGCGAAGAGAAAAATTTCAAAACACTTGAGAGTTGATTCACAGTATAAAATGATGCTATTTTTCATCAAAAAGCTAAGGTTTGGAGCTGAACTTCCCTTCCTTTAAATTTACTAAAACATCTAATAAACATTATTCTTACTCCCTCCTGCAAAAATGACGACTAACGACTTTTGATTTAAGAAAATCCTTTTACTTATAAAAATAATGATGGAAAATACATAAGAGCATACACAAAAAATCTGGTTTTTTATTATGGATTGTATTTTCTCTCAACTTATAAAGATGTATATATTTTCCTCCAACTTATCTCTCTATTTTGGGATCTTACACATATTGCCATTGTCTTTCATTGAGTGAAAGAGTGCTAACATTAAGATAAATGCAATTTTTTCCAATCAATTTAATTTTGGATTTTTTTTTTTTTCTCGTTCCCTTTTTTGTTATTTAACGTAACATATAACCATATTGGGAATGAATTTGATAACAGGAAAAGGTTTTGTTATAATATCCCAATGAGAAAATTGTTCAAATAGGTATAACCAGAGTCTTTAAACTAGTTTAAAAGCTTGAAAAATATCTTATCAATAAGATTGTGGAGTATATTGAACTGCCATAATGTTAACAAAATAGATTTACAAGAAAACCACTATACATAAATGATGATCTTCTTCTACCTATTGCGGTTTGATTCCATTAGCTCCCATCTTTAGCTTTTACACCGAAAAACCACATTGTTTCTTCTGTCGCTTTCGTCATTTTCCTGGGGTGAATCAAATAAATATTTAATGACTTCAATTTTCTCTCCACACCGCTTCAACCACGATGCTCTCGTCATCTTTTTCATCTCCTTCTTCTTATTACACATTTTTTTCTTTCTTTTCTGCTGTGATATTACTATTAAATAAGCAATTTACAATTTCCTTAATGACAGTAATACACATTTAAAATAAATGGAATTCTTTTATGTTCATGAACTTATGGCATCAATGCTATTATATTATTAACTTGTTCTGTCTATGACATTCAATGTGTTAATTAACAGCCTCTCCAATATACAGTTATTGGTTAAATTTAAATACAAAATGTGGCTGTGCCTTCTTTAAAAAATAATAACAAAAATTATATGCAAATTCATGCTTCCATATAATCATGCCTGTATTCTAAGAAGTGGTATGTTAAATAATATGTCGTAACCTTTCAAATTCTTGCTTCTACATCATACAAATATAAAAGATATATGAAACAAAAAAAACTCTTTTGTGTTGGTAACAAAAACATCCCAAAGCTATTTTCCTAAAAAATTACAAAAAGTTGCTCTTTTGATTTTCGCATTCTTAAGTCAAGCGCATCTCAAGCCTGTTTGTAAACAAGTAATTTGTTGTTTTTTTATACAAAGAAAATTTTTTATGTTGATGATTTTCCTTCATATAAGTAAATAAATACGTCTTCCCTTGTTTTCTAAATTAAGAAATTTTGGTGCATGTTTACATGCATAATATAAATGACATACAAGGAAATTGTGTAAGAATATCATAAATTTATTTTTTTTTTCTGTTGTTTAATCATCCGATTTTCTGATAAAAAAATTTTTTAAAGTGCCTAATAACTTCTTAGATAATTTCATTTAAATCAATATTAATGTAATGCTTTTCAAAGACTAATGTTGCTTCTTCTATAATTCAACTTTAAAATGTTTATAAACATCCATACTTTATATCAATTGATTGTAAGTGCTACGCACTTTTGTTTTTACGATCATTTTGTGAATCAATTGAATTTATTCACTCTCATATATAATGTATGGGTTAAGTGTAATTTAAATAATCCATTTTTTAAAGAACAATAAAAATTTAAATTTAAGCTTCAAAAGATTTATGTTCCATGTATGTATTTTTTATCATATTAGTCAGAATCAAGCATATAAAAATAGAGAGAAGTTTTATAAAAGCTTTAACTTAAAATTTTAATTTACTAAATGTTACTTGTTGTGTTATTAAGTATTAAGCTAAATTAAATAGCAACAAATTATTTTGTAGACTACAAATTTTAAAAATTAATAAAAAAAAATCACTCTCATATACTTAATTCAAATATTAAGTTGAAAATAAAGCTACCCTTTGTCAAAGCTCAGAAAAATTAAGATAAGACTCTATTTTGCCGTTTTTAAATTATTAGGATGTGTAAAATAGAATAAAACAAAACCTAAAAAAAATATTGCAATAAATTACAAAATATTGATTCTGCTTCTTAGCCCATAGATTTTTAATATCTACAATAATGAAGTTATATGTGTATCATCCAAAAATGTAGAAAAAATTAACATATCACATCTGATATTTTATATAAAGATAAAGATGAAGAACTTGGTTTATTTGAATATAAATAAGGTTTTTGTGCTTGTTTGCATGCATACATCATTTTTTTCTTATGTTTTCTTTATGCTCTGATCCTGATGCCTCTTTTGGCAACCATCTAGAAATAAAATAATTTTCTTTCTGTTCTTGCCATCCGGGAAAAAAATAGAAGCAGAGTATAAATGAATATATAGATCTAATGTACGTATATATTGAGAAAAAAATACCTTTGACACAAACACGTACGATTCTCTCTCAACCAACCGAAAATGAAAAATTATATTGGGTCCCCAGTGCTTAAATAAAACGGAGTGAACTTTTTTTTATCATTTTTTAAGTTTCTTCTTCATATTCTGCCTTTTTTGTATGTTGTATATTATTTTAACTAGGTACAATTATACTCATTCTAGCTTGTTCATATAAAAAGATTCATTTGTATGGGTTAAGTTTATAAAAAAAGCATCGCTTTCCTAGGAATAACAAGCCATATACCTCCCTCTCATTATTAAGCTTTTTATATAAGTAGTAAAAACATAAGTAAAAAATGTGCAAGAACCCTCTTAAAGATGGCCTAAAAATACAATGTGACATTAAAATTTATTTCATTATGTAGTAGATAGAAGAGAATGTGAAAGGTGCAGAAACTGTTTCGGCAGAATGAAAAGAAAAAAAAAAAGTTGGGTAAAAAGCTGAAATAAAAAATGCAAAGGTCGAAAAGAGGTAACAAAAAATCAACAAGATTAAGTTGTTTCTGCAAAGATTTATATTCAGAAGCCTTGGAAAAATATTTAAAAAGGATTGCCACAAAAATATTTATTTAGCGTTTCAGATTTAAGTGTTTGCTTTTTATCCATCTACTCTTAAGTAATCTTAATTGTTTACTGGTAAAAGGAAAAAGGGAGATAACTTTATTCTAAAATTTTGCTACATAAAAAGTTATAATATTTCAAATTGTTATGACTTACTCAACTTTCTTGTTCTAGAGAGTCACAAAAATTTTAAATCAGCATTTTTTAAGAACAACGGATAACAGTATCAAAACGTAAATGAGAATTAATGAAGAATTGAAATGAGCTCGACAATGTGCTCAATTAATATGATAGCATGAAAGAGATAATAACCTCACTTCATTTATAATTACATTCACGTTTTAATCCTTTTCATATTTTAAAGAGAAAAATAAAATAAAATGCACTCAAGTCTCATACAACCCTTGATCACGTCAAAGTCGTTTGTAAAATGCAATTTATCTCTCATGATATTTTACAATCCTTGCTCAAGTTATTTTTTTTTTTTTCTTTAGATGAACTCACGCAAGGGAATATGAGCAATCTTTCTCATTATTCTTCTTTTTTAAGCATTATTAATTATTATGCTGCTACTGTATATGGAGAGGTTATAGAGAGTGGCGCGTCATATAATAATACAATGGGGTTTTCTGATGAAATGCGCTCGCTTATCACATAAAAACTTAAAAAAATTACATTGCAAGGAGAAGAAAAAAAAGAGGAATGAATGAAAGGCAGTAAAAATCAGCAGTTAAACCAGTCAAAAATGATTGCGGTTCTTCAACTCATGCTGTCGCATTTTTTCGCCGCAGCATTTTTTCCTTCGATAATGTATTTTTTACTAACTGCTCTGAAAAAATAAACGTAATATTGGAAGAATTTATGTTTAAAAGCATTATTTGTCATCTGCATTAAATATTATTGTGGTATGATTACGAGCATGAGTATTTTTTTTTTCGCAGGTAGCATATAAATATATAAGGATATATATTAGTATAAAATAAGATCAACGCACATGATATAAGCTGCATAAATATATGAATATAAGTATGTAAGTACATTCATTCAGGAAACGCAGAAGTACACAAAAATTTATGGGTTTTGAGGTTTTAAGACAATAAATTCCCCAACTCGTTATCTTCCTGAATTTTTAAACATACGGAAAATTGTTTTTATATGTGGAAACGAAAGAGTAAAATGGTGAAAAGGTGAATACATAATTGCTTACACACGTATAAATTTGTTGGAAGGAATTCTGAACCCTATAAACGTTTTATTAGATCATAAGTTTATATGCATCATACAATTGAGAATTTTTTGAATTAAGTAAATTAAAAAAAAAAAGTTTGAAAATGTTTAAAATTTTGCTTTCTAAAAAAATAACAAAATATAGAAGCTAAAAGAAAATACCAATGAAAAATCTAATTTGTGTTTTGAAAATCATTATTTTTAACAAGCTTCAAAGGAAACCTCAATTTGAAATGTATGTTTGAATTTGTGAATAAATAAATGTATGCATAAGCGTGTACAGACTGTTTGCGTCCATTGAAATTTTCAAATAAAGCTTTAACCTCATCATCCAATCTCGTATACGTTCATTCAGGCATAGATATGGCGGCATCAGTTAAAGCAATTTGATTTAGTGTTTGTGGTTTAAATTGCAAACAATTTTGCTGTAAAAACACACTATGAATGAGCACACTATGTTGAGCAAATACTGACAATAGAGAGGATACTTTTTTTTAATATATTAAATAAAACTTTTGCTTTATACTTGACCAAAGTGAAACAGCATCTCATTCACTCTTATCTCATGGGTAATTTGTTATTTATAAAACTTGGATACTCTTATAAAATGTATATTAAATAATCTTAAGCATTACTTTATACATCTTCTGAAATGCGAAGAAACTGGATAAAACATAAAAATTATCCCGCGATTTCACATTAAATATTTCTCCGTCTTTTGTTTCTTACATCTACAAAAATGTTTCCCTGATGACTTCTCTCTGAACATAAGCAATTACATTATGAGAATCTAAAGATGCTACATTATAAGTACATCATGATAAACTAATTTCAATATCTAATGAATAAGTAATATAAATCGCATTTATGTTCTGGCTTTAAAAGCTTCAGAAAATTACATATTTTGGTTTAACAAGTAAACATAATGGAGATTATCTTCACTCGGAAATTGAAAATCTCCTTTTAATTTTTTTAAAGATCTACAATTTAGTAATATTTTTATGCACAAAAACAGAAAATAGCTGAATTTTTTTAAACTTTTTTTTTCTTCATATTTATTTAAAGTAAATTTTTTGTATTTTTATTTTTCCATTGATTACTTAGAACAAGTAGGATTTGTATAAGAGGAGATCTCAGACATTTTTATTTAAAAAATTAATGATTTTATTTACCTGTATTTATTTTATAACTTTATGCTCATTTGGTCATATGTCTTTGTCCAAGAAAAAACTGTAACAAAATTTCAAGTTTAAACAATATTGAAAGTTTTAATGAATTTTTGTTTTAAAATAAAAGAAATAATTGATGAGTAAGTAAAGTAACTATATTATGTTCATAACATTCTAATGTAGCATCTAGAACACATGTTCAATGCTATGCAAAAATTTACTGTTATTTTATTTAAATACTGATGTAGACTATTCAAAATTATATTTTTCATTATAATATTTTTTTGGCATTAGTTTTCTTCCCACATATATCGCATCGTTTAGCAAATAAACAGCAATTTGAATATTGGTAAATTTAATTATTATAGTATAGAATATTCAAATATATGCACAAAATGAAAAACAAAAGTGAATAAATGTTCAGGAATATTTAAATATAATATCAATATACACTATAGTGAATTCAGTCTGAATACACAAATGAGTGTTTATAGTGCTTTTAAAATGACGTTGAATATATGCTTATATGCTTGTACAGCATTGAATCGCTGTAAATATACATAAAATGTTTTCATTTAATACATTTTTGTGAATTTTGTGGGTGCACAAGCACATATTTTAATAAAAACCATGTTTCGATATGTGCTAAAACAGCGTATGTTAACATATATTTGCATACACTTAAATATTTTCACCCTGATACGGATGGAAAGAGAACATTCTGCTTCTTATTATTTGAAAAGTTACCGAAACGAAGAAAATTTTTTTTAAAAAAAAATGTTTCGCGATTTTTTCATACGGACATCAATGATGACTTTATTACAGTCATTGACAATTTCAATTTTAAAATAAAATAAATTTTTGAGTGCAGAAGAAAACGAGAAAAACTTACAACAATTCAACTAAATGACATAATTAAACAACCATAATATCCTAAAGGAATAGAAATTTTAAACTTTTTAACAGCTCAGAATTTTTTTTAATTTTTTTTCTTTTCTTTCTTTTTCAGTATAATCGCTTAAACGGAACGGCAAAAGGAAAGAAAACGAGTTGAAAATGCATGACAAACTTTTATATTGTTCTGTCTTGAAAAAGCTTAATTTATTTATTTAACTCTCATTTGAATAAACTTTTTTTATTTCATTCTTTTCTCCTCTGTTTTTTCTCGCCTAACTGAGATGAAAAACGTAAGCATGCAAATAGATACGGTGCACTTTGTTTTAGCCTCTTCTTTCTCATATTAAATAGCAGACATAAACTTCCAAGTGTTCTTCTCATTCAAATATAAAAGGAAAAATATTGTTATCATTAAATAAAAAATTCAGTGAAATTAATGTGAATATTTTGTCAACTTTTTGTATTAATAATTTAGGAGTTAATATAAATTTATTTTGTTTTAACGAAATTTAAAAACTGTCACAGTTTTAAAATTCTCATGAATAAAATAGATCTTAACAATAATAAAAAAATGCATGCAAAATATTCGAAACATCGGAAAAGAAAATTATGAATATTTTATGAAAACTAAAAGATGTGCTTAATATTATATTATTGCTTTTAAATTTCGTGATAATTTAATTTTAGTCTGCTTTTCTTTGCGGATAGTTTTAATACTAAAAAACTTATCGGATTTCATCTTTACATTTCCTCGAACACTATTAGGTAGTTAACAAAGCTGTTCTTTAGCTGACATTTTCAGACAAAATATTAATGGAATAATATTGATAATGCTCAAATATTCAGAAATGCATTAACAAAACTTGAAAAGTCTTATTACATAATATATTCAAATTTGTTTGTCGACATATTTTTTTGTATGAAAACATGAGCAAATATAAACTTCTCACATAGATAACATGTATTGCAATATGTTATATTACATCTATATGCAGTTCCATATATTTTGAAAATAAGTGGATTATTCACATCGAGATTTATCATTGCAATACTAATCCTTGAATATCATGGAATCTGTCAATAAATTTAAAAATTATATGAAATATTACGTTGTTAATTTTAGTTTGTGTTTTTAAATTAGATTTTTCAAAACTTCATGGTGTACACATATGCAACTAGGCTTATACCCTTATTTTCTCGTTTATATTTGAATTTCTCTATTTCTTATTGGAATATTAATAAGATAGAAAGAAGCAAGAAAAAAGCTTTTAAATTTTTCATTATATCTATACTTATATATTTTTCCTATATATATGCAGGAAACGAAGTATAAAAGTGTTTTGGCTTCCACTACGTTTCCTCTCGACACAAGTTTTTATATTCTCCATGAATTTTTTTTATATATATATATATAAAATTTATGAATACTAAATTTATTTTGATACAAACATACAATGCACCCACATATGTATCCATATGGAATGGAAATAGAACTGAAGAGTTTCAAAAAGTTATGAAACTAACAGTAACTAGATATCGGCGTAATGGGAGGAAAAAAATGTCTCAACTCTTGTGTAAATTGATAAAATGTATGCTTGCAATGTTGATATTTTGCACATTGTCATTTTTGTTAGATAGAAATTTCGCCACTTGTCGTCATAAAATAAAAGTTGAATTAAAACTTTATTGTTACATGACAAAAAGCACAGTACAGCACAATAAAAACAGGGGGAAAAGTTTGATTCAACTTAATAATAAAAAAAAGATATTTCAATAATAATATTTAGATAATTCTTGGTAATGAATGGTTTAACTTTTTATACATTCAAGTTGTGGAAATTTTTAAGTTAGCCTCTCCTCCCCTTTTAGTTATATAAGTGAACAAAAACTTTTGTTAAATAAATTAATTCCTATGTATGTATAAAAGTATATATTATACAAGTATGCATCACCATTTATTTTTTTATTCGCACAATGTTGTGTGTTATATTTCTATTTTCGCTAAGAAATAACAGCAGAAGCAGTAAGCAACATAGCGTTTTATCAAGGACTTGAGGAAAAATCTAAACAAGTGAACCATTATCTTTTGGAAAAATCTCCACAGGATGAAGAAAGAAGAGAAATTCTTGAAACACGAAAGAATAATATAATGGGATAAATGAAAAAATATACTGAAAACTGTTGGCGAAATAAAATAAGAGGAAAAGAGAAAGAAAATATGAAGCAGAAAAAATGGCAACAAAACAAAGATTAAGACAATAAAGCTTCAAATGAAGAGAATAAGATTCCAAAGGAAGAGATAATTCAAGATTCAAAGCACCAAACACTTTAACTTGGATTTATAAAAGTTTTGCACATTCATTCACTCACTCTTTCTCACACTTGATAAAATAGCGAGCAATTTCATTTTATTTTCCACTATCGTTCAATTATTATCTTATACTTACTCACTCACTTACTTACGACTATACAGTATACAATTAGAAACAACCACATGAGAATTTTCCTTTTTTTCTTTTTCATAAAAACTGCTAAAAAGGCAAAGCAAGAATAGAATCCACATTATTTTATTGTTATACCCCGTGCAACATATCAAGATTTTTTTTCTCTCTTTTGCTTTTCTTTTTCTTTTCATTCTGCAAAATGAATTACAGATGTTCATTTTCTCACCAAATAAAAGGCAGAAAAAGAAAAGTAAACTACACATGGAAAATGTTGTATGTTCTTTCTACACAGAGTTTTGCTATGATTTTACATCATTGCCATTGAAACAAATGAACATAAAAATTATATTTAAAAAAAACCATTAAAAAAACTTGCATGTTCTATTCTTCTTTATTTCCATTGATTTTTTAATTTTAGTAAATTTATAGAAATAATGAAGTTGCAGCTATCATTGATTTTGCATAGATTTAAAAATGAAATACAAAATATACTCTCATAACTTTAATTTATTCTATTTTCAAACTTTATGTTTAGATTCCTTTAAATTTTGTATTTCAATGAAATTAAATCTTTGAGGTCAAAAAATATTTATATTTCAGTTCCGTACATTATTCAAGTCATTTTTTGTTAAGTCTATCATGTATTCAAACATTAAATTCATTTTGGTAATTTGAAAGCTTTTCAATGTACAAGTCAAAGTAAATTAAACCTTAGATAAATTTTGCATGCTGTTTCGGAACGACATGACAAAAGTTTACGAATAAATGAAATTATACAAATACCAGTAACTTCTACTATATATCGGTTTTTGCATAAAATCAATTTTTCTTTTAATGATATTTCAAAATCTTTAATAATAAAAAAAAAAACAGGATGTGTATGAAACTTTGAAAAGTTTGTTGAAACTATTTGTTTTGCATATTAGAACTTAGTTGTCTGAATAATCACAATTAATCAAAACATGTGACTTTTTAATCTATGATTCATAAGCTGGGTCTGTATAAAAATATAAGTTATTGCTTGAGAAATTCTCCGATAGGAACTTGTATACATGAAAATATTCATAAAACTAATTATAATCTTTTTAGTATGTTCACTCGATTTGAATTTATTACAACAAGACTTTTTTGCTGTTACAGCACTGACCAAAAATTAAATAAATAAAAAAATATGTAAGCTTTTGCATGATTATACTTTATTTGTTTTGGTGAAATATTATAAATCTTTTCGTATTTTTTTATCAAATTGCCTTTTTTGCTTAGTAGCCAAAACACTTGTGACACCAAAAAAAGTTTTTATTTCTTCTGATTGTTATCACGTTATGAAATTAAAATTGTTTATTTAACCATTTATTTACTTTTCGTTTCATTCATTCTTCTCTAATTTTCTACTTTATTGTAAATATGATTTTATACTACTACTTTAATTAAAACACGCTCTATCAAGCCATTTTACTTATTTCTATTAAAAAAAATTGTGTGACTCTAGATTTCTTCAGGTATCGTGAGCAATGCAATGAACAAGAAAGAATAATAAAAAATATTTCATTTCAGGTAAAATTAATTACTTGCAGAGATTAAAAGCATTTTGGGTAAAAAATTATCATTCCTAATGATTCTTGTGTTGGTGGCTCGGAATGCGAAAAGTTCAAAGTCATTCAAGCCATTTTGTTTCGCTATCGTAAATGAAGGAAAAATTTTCATTTTTTTCAGGACATTCCGGTCATTAGAAATTACAAGCTCCCTTCATTAATTTTTAAAACAAAAATTATCCATCATCAATTAGAGCTGTTTTCGTATGCTTTTTTATTTTTTTCCTTCCCTTAGGTTTAGCATAATAATTTTCCGCTTTTATCATTAACTCAAAACTTTTGAGTCAAAAGATTTAGAAAGGTCCATAAGATATCGGTCTAAAATTTTTTGGTAAAAGATCCGTTTGCCTCATTTAGATTCCGCACAAATCATTCTTTGAATTATTCACATTGCCTTTTCTGCAAATCCACAAGAAGATTTCTAATTGAAGCTTATTAAGTTCAATCATTTTGATTTATCTTTCTGCTTATTGTAATTGCAACGATATAATTTTTGGTCATTCAAGATGAAGTTTCATAAAATTATTGCAAATCTCATGATTTCAAAATAAAAATTTCAATTCGTCATAATAGTTTGTTAATACATCAATGTAATATTTCCACAGCGTGAACATAGGAAAAATCTCTTGAATTTTCTTACGAAAAGTTTTCTTCTTTTCTATTTTCACTCAGGTTTTTTATTGCAAAAAAGAATTAATTTATGATGAATTTTCATATTCACACCGTTTCACGGCGTGAATATATTGTTTTTACTACACTCTCAAAAACCGTTTTTTGCGTTTTTCTCTTAAATTAAGCATTTTTACGCTTTATACCCTAATTACATAAAAGTTAGGCCTTGGAATTCTCTACAAAATGCCGCAAACCCCGTGAAAATTGGTTGCATTGTTTTCGAGAAAATCGCGAAAAACTGTTGATGTTAGCACTGCTTGGACTATAGTCGGCCAAATTCTGGGAAAACGGAAGCGAGTTAGGACTTCAAATATGGACCAAAATGTGTGTATTGGGCTCCGATGGTGCCACGAAACTTTTGGTAATGATTTATGCAGCGGTTCCGGAGAAATCATCGAAAAACTGAAAAATTATAGCCGATTATTGCATAACACTTTTCCGAAAAAACGTAGAATTTTACGTTACGTAAATTTTTCTTTACGTATACGTATTTTTTTACGTAGCGACAGTTTTTTATGAAAATTTATTAATGAATGATTAAATGGCTATAAATACTTACTGGATCTCATTTTATAGCCATAAATAGTTACTGGATCATACTTAATGTCCTTGAGTGTTACTGGATCTCATTTTATGGCCATGAATGCTTACTGGATCTCATTTTATGGCCATGAATGATTGCTGGATCTCACTTTATGGCCATAAATGCTTACTGGATCTCATTTTATGGCCATAAATCATTACTGGATCTCACTTTATGGCCATGAATGCTTACTGGATCTCATTTAATGGCCATAAATGCTTACTGGATCTCATTTTATGGCCATGAATGCTTACTGGATCTTACTTTATGGCCATGAATGCTTACTTGATCTCATTTTATGGCCAAGAATGATTGCTGGATCTCACTTTATGGCCATAAATGCTTACTGGATCTCATTTTATGGCCATAAATCATTACTGGATCTCACTTTATGGCCATGAATGCTTACTGGATCTCATTTAATGGCCATAAATGCTTGCTGGATCTCACTTTATGGCCATGAATGCTTACTGGATCTCATTTTATGGCCATGAATGCTTACTGGATCTCACTTTATGGCCATGAATCATTACTGGATCTTACTTTATGGCCATGAATGCTTCCTGGATCTTACTTTATGGCCATGAATGCTTCCTGGATCTCACTTTATGGCCATGAATGCTTCCTGGATCTCACTTTATGGCGATGAATGCTTACTGAATCTTATTTTATGACCATGAATGCTCAATGGATCTCACTTTATGGCCATGAATGCTTCCTGGATCTCACTTTATGGCCATGAATGTTTACTGAATCTTATTTCATGGCCATGAATGCTTACTGGATCTCACTTTATGGCCATGAATGCTCACTGGATCTCACTTTATGGCCATGAATGCTCACTGGATCTCACTTTAAGGCCATGAATGCTTACTGGATCTCACTTTATGGCCATGAATGCTTACTGGATCTCACTTTATGGCCATTAATGCTCACTGGATCTCACTTTATGGCCATGAATGCTCACTGGATCTCACTTTAAGGCCATGAATGCTTACTGGATCTCACTTTATGGCCATGAATGCTTACTGGATCTCACTTTATGGCCATTAATGCTTACTGGATCTCACTTTATGGCCATGAATACTCACTGTATCTCATTAATTGAACTTAAATGCTTACTGGATCTCATTTTAAGGGCATAAATGCTTGCTGAATCCGACGATTTACTAATTTAGGATTTTGTAATCTTTGGTTTTAAGTTTTGGTCGGTTTACTAAACGCGGAAATTGCGCTTTAGTCGGTCACGAGTGATCACCGTTATACTAGAATCAATATATAATTGTTTTATCAAGCGAAAATGAATCATGCTGAGCTATAAATGTTGATGATAGAATTGCAATGCTTTAACATGGAAAATTCATACATTTAAAAGGTTCTAAGCATTGATATTAAATTTTCAATGCTTCAACATGGAAAATATGTGAAATTGAAGGGTGTTAAGCATCGTCATTATTTTTTCGATGCATTAAGATGAGATATATGTGGAATTCAAGGGTTTTAAGAGTCGAACGAAACGAAGAGAAGCGAAGTGGAGTTCGATACTCCTGTAATCTATAAAAGTCGAACGGAACGAAGCGAAGCGAAGTGGAGTTCATTTCCTCTATAATCTATAAAAGTCGAACGGAACGAAGCGAAGAGAAGTGGAGTTCGATACTCCTGTAATCTATAAAAGTCGAACGGAACGAAGCGAAGTGGAGTTCGACACCCTGTAATCTATAAAAGTCGAACGGAACGAAGCGAAGCGAAGTGGAGTTCATTACTCCTATAATCTATAAAAAGTCGAACGGAACGCAGCGAAGCGAAGTGGAGTGATCTATAATAGTCGAACGGAACGAAGCGAAGCGAAGTGGAGTTCGCTACCTATAATCTATAAAAGTCGAACGGAACGAAGCGAAGCGAAGTGGAGTTCACCTCCTGTAATCTATAATAGTCGAACGGAACGAAGCGAAGCGAAGTGGAGTTCATTTACTCTTATGATCTATAATAGTCGAACGGAACGAAGCGAAGCGAAGTGGAGTTCATCCTCTTGTGATCTATAATAGTCCGAACGGAACGAAGCGAAGCGAAGTGGAGTTCGGCTACTCCTGTAATCTATAATAGTCGAACGGAACGAAGCGAAGCGAAGTGGAGTTCGACCACTCTTATGATCTATAATGGTCGAACGGAACGAAGCGAAGCGAAGTGGAGTTCATACTCTTGTGATCTATAATAGTCGAACGGAACGAAGCGAAGCGAAGTGGAGTTCGACACTCCTGCTAATCTATAATAGTCGAACGGAACGAAGCGAAGCGAAGTGGAGTTCGTACTCTTGTGATCTATAATAGTCGAACGGAACGAAGCGAAGCGAAGTGGAGTTCGGCCTCTTGTGATCTATAATAGTCGAACGGAACGAAGCGAAGCAGAAGTGGAGTTCGGCCTCTGTGATCTATAATAGTCGAACGGAACGAAGCGAAGCGAAGTGGAGTTCGACCTCCTATAATCTATAATAGTCCGAACGGAACGAAGCGAAGCGAAGTGGAGTTCGACCTCTTGTGATCTATAATAGTCGAACGGAACGAAGCGAAGCGAAGTGGAGTTCGACATATGATCTATAATAGTCGAACGGAACGAAGCGAAGCGAAGTGGAGTTCGACACTCTTGTGATCTATAATAGTCGAACGGAACGAAGCGAAGCGAAGTGGAGTTCGACACTCCTGTAAACTATAAAAGTCGAACGAAACGAAGCGAAGCGAAGTGGAGTTCGACACTCCTGTAATCTATAATAGTCGAACGGAACGAAGCGAAGCGAAGCGAAGCGGTAGTTCAAACTAGGTTGAGCGAAGCTCACAAATTTTTACATCCTGAACGAAGCGAAGCGAGTGAAGGTGTGAAAATTTTCCCAATACGTCCTCAGACTTTGAATTCATAAGGTAAAATGTAAAAGTGTTCGAGCGAAGCTCAAGCACATGAAAGACTGAACATAGTTCAAACTAGATTGAAGCAAGCTCACAAATTTTACATCCTGAACGAAGCGAAGCGAGTGAAGGTGTGAAATTTTCCCAATAAACGTCCTCAGACTTTGAATTCATAAAAGTAAAATGTAAAAGTGTTCGAGCGAAGCTCCAACACATGAAGATTTGAACATAGTTCAAACTAGATTGAAGCAAGCTCACAAATTTTACATCCTGAACGAAGCAGAAGCGAGTGAAGGTGTGAAAATTTTCCCAATATGTCCTCAGACTTTGGATTCATAAGGTAAAATGTAAAAGTGTTCGAGCGAAGCTCGAACACATGAAGTTTGAACGTAGTTCAAATAAGGTTGAGCGAAGCTCACAAATTTTTACATCCTGAACGAAGCGAAGCGAGTGAAGGTGTGAAAATTTTCCCAATATGTCCTTAGACTTTGGATTCATAAGGTTGGTAAAAAAAGATTGAGCGAAGCTTACAAATTTTTACATCCTGAACGAAGCGAAACGAGTGAAGGTGTGAAAATTTTCCCAATATGTCCTCAGACTTTGGATTCATAAGGTAAAATGTAAAAGTGTTCGAGCGAATCTCGAACACATTAAGTTTGAACGTAGTTCAAACTAGGTTGAGCGAAGCTCACAAATTTTTACATCCTGAACGAAGCGAAGCGAGTGAAGGTGTGAAAATTTTCCCAATACGTCCTCAGACTTTGAATTCATAAGGTAAAATGTAAAAGTGTTCGAGCGAAGCTCAGCACATGAATTTGAACATAGTTCAAACTAGATTGAAGCAAGCTCACAAATTTTACATCCTGAACGAAGCGAAGCGAGTGAAGGTGTGAAAAATTTTCCCAATATGTCCTTAGACTTTGAATTCATAAGGTAAAATGTAAAAGTGTTCGAGCAAAGCTCGAACACATGAAGACTGAACATAGTTCAAACTAGATTGAAACAAGCTCACAAATTTTACATCCTGAACGAAGCGAAGCGAGTGAAGGTGTGAAAAATTTTCCCAATACGTCCTCAGACTTTGAATTCATAAAGTAAAATGTAAAAGTGTTCGAGCGAAGCTCAAGCACATGAAGACTGAACATAGTTCAAACTAGATTGAAGCAAAGCTCACAAATTTTACATCCTGAACGAAGCGAAGCGAGTGAAGGTGTGAAAATTTTCCCAATATGTCCTCAGACTTTGGATTCATAAGGTAAAATGTAAAAGTGTTCGAGCGAAGCTCGAACACATGAAGTTTGAACGTAGTTCAAACAAGGTTGAGCGAAGCTCACAAATTTTTACATCCTGAACGAAGCGAAGCGAGTGAATTTGTTTTTGGTCATTTTCAAAAAGCGTGTTTTTTAAAAAGTTTTTTTTATACATTTTTTATCTATCGAAGATAATCAAACATGAAAGTCTGATCTACAGAATAGACTGACCGCGGAACAGCAACTGGAGCGACGCGGAAGTAAAAAATAGCAGATATTATTTTATCTCAAGTGTTAATCTGTACTCTGCATTCTGAAATTTTTGCTCTAATCTTCTGTTTTTATCAGTTTTATAACACAGAAAAGATGTTTTCAAATTAATCAGCGTTATTTGGAAACGGTGTGAATATCTCCATGAAGCGTGATCCGCTTCATTACTAGTTTCTCTTGTCATCATCTTTTCTTTTTTGTCTTATCAGCAAAGAACTTTCTTAACTTGTGAAAGCACACTGGAAACCCATATCAATTTTTCGAAAGCACAATTTTCATTTCTTCATTCAATAAAAGAATATTTTTAACGAATAATGTCATCGTCATGCTGGAAAAAAGAAAGTGGATGAAAAATTAAATTCTTTATTAAACTTTTTCATTCGGTGAGAACAAAGTTTCTAAAGAATTCTTTGTTTAAATTTCAAAGACGAAAACAGAAAAAAAAAACTTTTTTCCTTGTCTATTGTAAGGTCAAATCAGCATTTGATACACAATAATAAAGCGGAGTAAAATATTTTTACTCATTCGTTAGCATTCGCATTAGTTTCTATCTCTCATTCCAAAAAAAATGAACATTGAATTGTTAAGTACAATTATTTGCAGATGTGCGAAAACAGATGGAATTTTTATCGTGCTCTTTATCGTTTTTTATTGAAAAACAAAAATGCAATCATTAATTTTGAAACATGATTTTTACATTTATTAATTTCCTTTTTAAAAGCATGCATTATCTTCAAATGTATGTAGACTTCATCACATTTCTTTATGTCAATTTTTTTTTAAAATAAAAGAGTAAATGAATTTAGAATTAAAAAGTCTGAGGAATTAAAATATTTTATTACTGAAATATATTTTAAAAAAAATGCTATGCAAACTTATTTGAAAGTTTTCTAAAAATTTGAATTAAAAAACTAAGCGTAAACTGATGTAAACAATAAAAGCATTTGATGTGAGAAAGGTTTGACAAAAACAATATATTCGCACAATTTATAACAAGATATATCATATGTGAGAATGGTAAAATATTTTTTAAAACTTTTGTTTTCTTAACTTTTCCTTTAAAAAATCATACTAAACTTAAAAATTAATATTTACTTTGACTTTTTCATCATAAGAAAAATTGCTATAAATATGAATAATGGAAATTGCTTTATAAACTTTACTATCCCATATCTTGGAGAAATACTTTTTCTCTGCACATTATAATAAAAACAAAATATTAAATAATAAATTTAAAGAAGAAAGGATTGTTTCATCCTTCAAGCATCCATTTGTTTCCCTCGTCTGTGTATTTTTTGCTGAATGGTCAATACTGACAATATTTATTAAGGTAATATCAATGAAATTCATAAATTTCTGAACTTTATATTGAAAAGCATAAGGATGGTGATGACACCCAGTCACATAAAAACTGGGTGCAAATAAATTTTTTTTCACTCTCATTGAAAACTAGTTGAAACAAAGAAAAATCAGAGACGGATAAAAATTATGCATTAAGGTATTGGAGGGAAGAAGTTGATAAAACTTTTTCATTTTTGGCTTCGGCAAAAAAAAAACTAGTCTTTGACAGAATTTTCTTTTTCCCTTATAGTTTTCTCCAAAATAAGGAAAAAAATATTGTTCAGACATGAAAGAATAAATGGAGAAAGTTAAAAAAGGAGAAAAATAGAAAAATTTCCATAACGTTGATATCGACAGCTCATTTTTCATTCTATTTTTTATTTAAAACTTGAAGAAAATTGTTCATCGAAAAACCGTTTAAATATGGAAATGAACAAACCTAATTGTCTGAGTTCGAAGTGATTTATTTTACCTCACATTTAAATGGTTTCTGTGGAATTTTTGAATTCATATCAAAATTCGATATGTATATTGAAAATAATATTTTTATCATTTCTTAGAATAGATCCTTAATTTTTTTTTCATTTAAATAAATTAAGTACACTGTACAATTGATATGATTTTTCTTAACAATATAATTTTTCAAAATTTTAAAATAAAATGTTACAATAGTTGAACATATGCTCTATGACCATGAATTTTAATTATATGGGATTCTAACCTATCCTTAGCAATTTTGTCTTAATTAATCCCATTAAAATTCCTTAATAGCTTTTTAAGTAAATGTATTACAATAATAATTCAAACATGTGTTCAAAACATTTATGATAAAGATTTTAATATTCTTTTGGGACCTAACAAAACAATAAATTTATTGTGTTCGAGTATAAACAATACATTCAATGTTGAATGAATCAACCCATAGGTTTATGATATTCTAACAAGAAACTTGAAAAAAAGTTTTAAGGACAAGAGCAATTGAAAATTTTATATTTCGACATTTTTTTAAAAAAATTATTTTGATGGTAAAAAATTATACACAAAAGTTTTTGAAAAATCTCTAATATTACATTGCTTTCCACGATGTTCAATTGAACTTTGTCATTAACCATCAACAATTACATGACACTAGAAATGCCAGATGTTCACGCACTCTGTTTGTTTTGTTTTTTTTTTTTTTATTTTAACCAAATGTTTAGTATATCGGGAATTGGTAGAGGAACCAACGTAAATAAGTATACAAAGAATCCTACTTACGCTATTCTATGACATAAAAGCAGAACTTTTGATATTTACTCTTGCCAGTTTGTTTTTATTATTTTCATTTCGTCCCAAATAGCTTTCTTTGACCGAATAATGAGAAATGCTCCTTTTATGAGTAAAAAAATGAGCGTTTGCGCACACTCGTCAATTTTATGCGGAATCTTCTAAGCGATTCAAGCGACCATACGTATATGAGCGGTAGGATATAAATTTTTCATGAACAACTTTTTTGCTGACTGATATCTAAAATATACACAATAATGTGTATAATGATAATAAATTATTTTGTAACGAGCCATGTAGAGTTCTCTCTCGTGAGATCATTTCGATTTATATCACCCAAAAAGCCAAAGATCAGTTGTAGAACAATTCATCATTTTTCATGAGTTGACAAAGCACTCTAAAAGTAATGTAACATTTTTTATCACCATTGGTATGAGAAATTTCATACTATTGCTACATACATATGTCTATGAAGACATTTATTTCTTACGCTTATGTAGCATCCTTTGTAGCATTCACATCAATTTCAAATATGTCCAACAAATAATTCCCAAATGATGATCAGTGTAATCAATCAGAGTCAAAATGAAGGTAGCGGGTGGGAAGTAAAGGAAAAAAAAACATCTAAATAAACGCTCTAAGGGTTATATATGGGTGCGTTTGAATGACATTTTTTATATATATAATCAGTATGACTCACACTGTTGATTGTTTAATCAGGATTAAAAATTATGCTTCATTCTACTTAACAATTTTTAATTAAATTATATACACTTTGAGACCAATGTGAACACATATTGCATAATCCTTGTTAAAGTCAACAATTTTTCAAATTTCTCTTGAGTATAATCATTATGAATTCGTCATTGATGGGAATTTTGCTAATGAATAACTTGCCATATAAATGAGCAAACTTTTACACTTGATAGCTATTGTAAATGCCTCACAGCAATATATAATAAATAATTTTGATAGACGTCACAAAAAGTTTTGCATAGTCTCTCGTGAATACATTAACTAATAGTTTCACTAATTAAATACTTTTTACGCTTTTCTTCAACTTTGTCATTAACATCAGCACAATTTTATACAATTTTCTTTTTTGATGCTTCAATCATTATGATAATAATTTCTAGCTCAAAATAGCTCTTTTGAAAAAATTTTAATTGATTTTGCTAAATGATTTTTAAAATTAATTTCTGAATTTTCTGTCACCATGGTCAGAAATGTTTTGGGTTGATTGTGATGATTTTTAAAACTGTCTAAAATGCCTACACTGTCTAAAAAAGTCCTACACAAATAATAAAATATATTTTAATTTTTAAAACCCAAACACTGTATCTAATTTTTTAAGAATAATAAATTATGAATTTTCAATGAGGTTCAAAACTAAAATTAGTCTAAACATAATATGCGACGAGAAATGTTCCTCAATGTTTATAAATGAATTTTACTTAATTTTGTGAATTTTTATACAATAATTAAAGATCATAAACATTATTTGCCGAAAATATAAATCATGCATCATATATCATAAAGAAAATTTGAGTAAAATGATCAATTGAACACCTAAAAATAAATGATAAGCTTAAATTAATCACGCTTTATTTAGCAATAGCAATATTTTTGATGTTGATAAGCTTTATGAAATTATTCAAAAAAAAACATGTATATCAATAAAGTGCTCTGTCTAACCACAAAAGCATTCGCATCATTTTCAAGTTGCCTCCTTTCTCTTATATATTTTTTCTCTCTCTTTTTCTTAGCCACTTCTTCTTGACAAAATTGGCAAAATTGGATTCATTTCCAGTTCAGTGAACTTAATAGTGTGTAGGAAAGCCAATTTTACAGTCATCACTGAGTTGTATTTGATTGATTGTTTGCCTTTAATTCTCTGACACACCATGAATTTGAGGCTTTTGCGGAAGTGAGGATTTCATAGTGAACATTTCTATAAACATTTTATTTTTCTTTATTGAGAGCACTTTCTCTCTTGTGCTGCTTAATACAAACATGTATGCTTCCGAGCAGTTCTTTGAACCGAAATAAATCTGACTAAATCTTTAAGTTCTTTAAAACGTTCCTTCTTTAAATAAATCCCTTTTATATAAGAGGCAGGAGACTAAAATGAAAATTACGTCTTTGTGATTTATGCGTTTATTTACATAAAAACGTTAATCCACTTAAAATAGGAATATGCTTTAAAAGAAAATAATAGTCCCATAATAATGACAAAATCACTAACCATCTAAGGATATAAATGGCATATAGCAATGATAGTGCTTCAAATCAAAAGCATCCTTTTCTTTTCTCTCAATTATTTGCCCTTTTACCGTTTTTAGCTAACCATTCTTTCAATAAAATAAAAAATTATGGAGAACGAAAATATAAAAAAGGTCAGAAAATGGAAAGTATCCTCCATTTGTATATAATGGACTACATTCTATTCAAAGATTGTGTGAAAAAAAAAGTTTAAAAATCTATTACTTTTTATTAATAAGAATATAATAACTTACATAAACTATCAAAGACAAGTCAACAACTGAACATTTTAAGAAATAGGAGATAAAAATTAATTAACGTTTGTACTTACAAATCGTCAAGAATGAAATGATTCAATATTTTATTCCCAATATTCCTTAGATAAATATAATTAATCAAGTTTTTGTGTGAAATATAAATAAAGAGTGAAAAAAAAAATCTCAGTAAAATACGAAAAGAAAACGAATTAAGATAAATTTCAATAAATGATTTCAAGATTAGTAAACACTTATTTCGTATTCTCTGAAAGAAAAATCTTTGCAATTTAAATCTCAATTTAAAATGTGGCTGTATTGTCATTTAAAATGAGTGTAAATATTTTATCTCTTTTAGAGAGTTTATTGAGTTGTTGTAGGGAATAAAAATGTTTATATACATTGCTTATATTTTCCTAGTTACATTAAGTGCATCATCACCAAAGTAAAACAAGAATCTATTGTATCATGTTAATTTTCTTAATTTTTTATCGTACCAATTTACTTAATCATATTGTTTTCAAGTTCCATAAGAGCATTATATTGAAAAAGACACAAGAAGCAAAAACATTAATCATCCAATATGAAACATCTTTATCATAGCACATAAGTTGTGAAATTTCAGCTACTGCACACATGTGGTTTTCTACCGGAATAAGGAACATGAAGAGAAAAGTAGAATATGTGCGACGTTTCAAAAGATGAAAATAACAGAGTGTTTCTGCAAAATGCAGAAAGTACTTCCTTTAATGCATTTTTAATTTATTACATGCCTTCATCTATTTCCTTCCTTCCTAACAGCATTACTTGTGACAATTATCTCGGCTTTTTGTCGAGTGAAATATCGTCTAATTGAATAGATTTTGTGTCTTATATATCCGCTTTTAACAAGCATACATTCTTACTGCGTCATACATTCATGTACTTGTGCTTTTATGTTTCAGAAAAAACTTAATTTATGATTAAATAAAACCGCATTTTTTTATAATTCGTACCCAAATATTTAATACTTTTATCAAGTAAATTTACGAAATTTAAAATGGTAAATTATAGTCAATATACTGAATTAGGTATTTCTCAAAGTAAGTAAATCAAAATAAATAAAAAATAAATACCTAAACTTTTTTAAAACCATAAAAATAATTTTTAATCTTAAACTTTTGTTTATTACATGCAATTTAATTTAAAACTCAAATGCTTTTTCGAATCCTTAATAATAATATAAAATAAAATAACGAACGAATAAATTTTAAATCATGTGAAGCATTCATCGAGAGTTCAACCCCTCGTCAAAAGTTTTCGTCTAAAGAAAGTTTTATAAAGAAATTTTATTTTACTAAAATTAAACAATTCATTACTCATTAAAAATGGATGAAGACCTTTCTTGGCGTAGTCCTTCATTTAGACAATCTGTCGTTAACAAAATGTAAGTTGTATGAACAGTTTTGAACGTTTATTTTAATTTCGTTATTTTTAGCAATGAAGCGATTAGTTCTTCTGATCTTACACCAAAAAAGAATACTGTTGACATGGAAAATCATGTTTTTAGTAAAGCCAGAAGCAAAGATGAATACTTAAGCTTTGTAGCTCGCTTGATAATACACGTACGAGAAATGAGTGAGTTTTTACCTTTTTAATATTTTTTAATTTGTGAAAAAAATTTTATAATATTATGTAGACAATAAAAATAAAAATCTAGATGGCGGAAATTCATCACAAGGAGGACAGCAGCAAAACTTACCAAATCAGCAGCAAATGAATACACCTGGTATTCAAGATCCAATAAATGCATTACAAAATCTCGCTACTCAAGGAACGCGTAATAATAATCCACAAATGATGCAGCAATCAAATGCTCCTCCAAACATGATTCAAAATCCACAGCAAGGAAATGTCGTTCAACAGCAACCTCAAGCGCAACAATCACTTAATAATGTGAACCAACCTCAAATGATTCGTCCACAAGGCCCGCAACAACAAATTAATCAAGGAAATATGATGCAGCAAATGAATCCAATGAACCAAATGCAAATGAATCAAAATATGCCTCCGAATCTATCTGGAGCACAAGTAAAAAATAATCAACAAATTAATCCGATTATGAACCAAATGATGGGAACAGTTCAAGGAAATATGATGAATCAAGGAGGAGGACAAATAGTTGTTCAAGGAAACATGGGTGGAAATCAACAAATGATTAATATGATTAATCAAAATCAAATGATGATGATGAATAATACAAATAATGCAGGCATGATAAATGCAATTCGTCCAGTTCAAAATCAAATGGTTAATCCTATGGGAATTAATCAATCTCAAGTTGGTGGTCAAGTTCCAAATCAGCCAAACCCAATGATTAACAACAATCAACAGCAAATTCAAATGAATATGCAACAAATGCGAAAACAAGATATTACAGGTGCATTTCCACCAGTTCGAAGCGTTACACCTAATTTCCTCCGACAATCTCCATCTCCTATGTCGGTTCCTTCACCAATTGGCATAACACCAACAATGGTTCCTTCGCCACAAATGTCTAACCAAACAAGAGCTTCCATGTCAACAAACGTTATGGCACCATCACCTAGTGCTCCCATGAACACACCAGGTCAGCCAATTCAAGCAGTTCAGAGCCCAATGAATCCAGCTGATGATCAAATTTATCGAGAAAAATATAATAGATTGACTAAATATAAGGAGCCATTGAAAAAAATTATTTCCCGTGTAGGTTCCGATGGTATAAATTCTGAAAAAATCACAAAACTCAAGAAACTTTTAGAAATACTTTCTAATCCTCATACAAGAATCCCTTTGGAAACATTAGTTAAATGTGAGATTGTTTTAGAGAACCAATTTGGTGCTTTAAAGGATCCTCCACCCTCGTCCATAAACAATCCACTTTATGATGCAATTGTAAACAGCTTGCAATCACCTTTAGGAAATCACATTTTGCACAGAACATTTAAACCAAGTTTGGAAGCATGGTTTGGTCCAGACATTAAAAATTTGCCACCGGCAAAAAAGCCAAGACTTTCCGATGATCATTCTGATTCTACTACAAATTCAACAATTTCTCATATTCTTCAAAGAGAAATTGCTCGTCTTGATTCAAAATACAAAATTAGCTTAGATCAGACAACACATTCTGTTGGTTCAAAAGTTGTCGCTCTAATTTGCTGCTTAGATGATAAACAATTACCGCCAGTTCCACCAATCAATATTTACATTCCTGAAGACTATCCATCTACTGCTCCTCAATGCAATATTATTGACCATGAATATGATGATACTGATTTTCTTATTAGAGTCAAAAAGGCGTTGAAAGCTAGAATTTCAAAACTACCATCTACACATTCTCTTACGCATATATTGGAAACTTGGGGATTAGCTGTTCGTCAAGCTTGTAATTCAAACTATATTGAACCATCTAAGGAAACTGTCTTGTTGGCAATTTAATTTTTTTCATTTTTTTTCTCTCAAGATTAAAGATTTTCAAATATCCTAAAATACCTATGTTATAATCATAATTTTAGTATTATTAAATAAAAATAAACAATAAAAAAAATAAACAAAAATGATTTTAAAATTCATATTTTAATTAAAAATAATATGAAGATAGTGTAAAAGAGTTTCAGCATTTTGTTGAATGCTGATTCAATTCATTTGTTAAAACAAATTCTGTCTACCATACGTTTTAAAAAATGTCCTTCAATAATGTTTTAAAAAAATGATAATATTCAAAAGTGTTTTGACAGTATGTTTTTGAACGAATTAAAAAGAATGTGGGGAGCGTGATAGCATCGTGATACTCTTTTTATCTCAGTCATCTCCACTAAATTAAAATGTGCCACATCTCAGACTAACTATATTGGATCGGAAAAATAAAATGAAGCTGTTGGATAAACATTTCAATAAATTCACCTGAAAAAACATTGAATGAAATTGTCTTGTACAAAAAGTAGTCTAAGTTGAACTTTTAATATCGTCTCTTTTTATTATATTTTAACATTGAATGATTAACAAAATGATATTAAATCTTTAATATAAGCATCACAGATTTCTTCATCTTGAGAGTCCCATTTTGTATACTATTTTTTAACAAATATTTAGTAAGGGAAATTCTTCAGAGGGACATAATTTTTTTAAATTATTGCATACATTGGCATCATCAAAACAATATTAAATTCATTTGACGTTATTTCGATAAATGTATTTGTCTCACATTGGAGCAAGAAATGCAAATCTTGTCATGAGATCATAACAACTTAGCATATACCAAACTTAAATTGATTAGAGTTTGTTGAGAGGTCAATTGCAGGAATTATTGGTCGTGGATTTTGTGTAGCTAGTGTAGGATTTAATGAGTTTGGTAAACTTGTGTTTGATTTAGTTTTAGTCTTCTCTTTGTTATGTCGTTTAACATGCTTTGATAAATGGTCTGATCTCATAAAACGACGCTCGCACACGTTGCACTATTAGGAAGAATTAAAAAGAATATAAAATTAGTGATTTGCTTTTCATATACACCATATAATAAAAGAACTTACAGAAAATTTTTTCTCTCCAGTATGTGTACGTTTATGACGTGACAATTCGTCTGATCTTGAGAAACGTCTTCCGCAACCCAACCATTTGCAACAAAAAGGTTTTTCACCTGTATGACTACGAGTATGAGCTTTTAAATGACTTGATTTGAAGTAGTTTTTTCCACAGTTAGGGTAACTGCATTCGAATATACGGCGACGTTCTTGAACAGGTTGTTGAATGCATAAATTCAATGATTTTGAAGGTTGCGTCGAAGGAGGGGTTATTATTGTTGGTGTTATATTAGATGATGGTAGTAGTAAAATCCTAGTTGTAGTAATGCTATTACTTGGTTGTGCTGTGGTAAAGTATATATTCTGAGATGCCATTTTTGGCACAATCATTGGAATTTGCTGAACATTATTATCCATATTTTGAGAAACTTTTAATAAAACTGATGGTGACTTCTTCTCAGATGAAATGGGTGTAAAATCTGTTACTACATTTTCAGTTCTCTCAAGATTTGATGAATTATAAAGGTTTTTTGTTTTATTTTCTAAAGACTTGATATCCTTATCGTTATTGTACATGAAGGCAGTTGAACAACTGTTTTTTCTTCCCATTTTATATTTAACACATCGGAAAACATTTAAATTAATGTCATTGTCATCATACTTAGGGTTAATGACTTCAGATGCAGCAGGTATACATGTTCCATCTTTGTTTGCACGCATAATAACACTCACTCTTTGTGCTGGAATCGTTTCAATTTTTCTTTCATATTCTACATTAGAATAGCTGCTAACTTCTTCTGGTGGTGGCGTAAATGATGAAGGTTCTGACGTAAGAAGAGAGTCTCTTGAACATAACCGTTTCTGAGGAAGCAAATCAGATTCATTGTCAGACTCGTCAGATGGATTTGGTGTTATTAACCCTTTTGGAATTAATTTCCGTTTGAGTGAATTGAATTCATCAATTTTCTGTTGATTAAAAATAAAAAAATAAATATATGATGTAAAATTTTTATATATGAAGTCTATATACGTTCTATTTTTAGATTCTAAATTTGATATGAACTGTAAATCATTTGTAATGTGACGTAATGTCTAGCATTAAACGATAAAATAATAAGAAAAAGAAAAAAATATCAACATTGTTCATTGCATGTACAAGTATGTATGTAATGAAATTTAAATGAAGAATTAAACAAACAGTAACGACATCAACAATAGAACGAGCCCGAGAAAATATACAGACAATATATTGAATGGGTGTGTTAAGTGTTCAAAATAATTTTTTTGTTGTTTTGCGTTTCATTCTCTCTGTTTTTGTACCCCGTTTCAATATTAACAAGGCGACGTCATGCAAGAGTTCAAAGTCGAAAATGTACAAAAGAAAATGTTCACGTGAACAACAGCTGATAAATGCGTGCTCAACATGAATGAAACGCTGACTGAGAAAGAAACGGAAAATGTTCTTGCTATCTCTTTCATTCTGTCTGTACGTCTTTTACAATTTTTTCATAATTGGTAGGAATAAATTTGGTTTTTTTAAATATCATGTTCACATTAATCCTTTATTTTGCAATAATTTTAATTCCTTACAGAATAAATACTTTTTTTAACTCTAACTGCGTGGAATGTAATTTAATATTATAAATAAAATAATTATTTTTTAAACAAAAAAATAAGTAATGATTGTTTGAAAAAATGAAACAATTGCAAAGGAATTTTTCACTATTTTTCATTGTCCACGATAGTATCAAATTCTCACTGAATGTGCACAGTGACATTGCATACAAGCATACGTGACTGTATACACAAATTAGATTTTCTCAATAAAATGTTAACTATTTTAAACATTCATAGCTAAAATAGGATAATATCTTTTAAATCATTTTAGAAACTCACTTTAAATTCATTAGAACAGCTTGAATTAGAATCATTTAAATCCATTGGTGGAGTTGGAGGTAAAGGCAATTCCACCTCCAAACTAGATATATTTTTTGACATTTTCATGTAATATTTTTCTTATTTTTGCACAAAAATTTTAATTTAAATAGTTTTTTTTATATATTCAATTGTCTTTAGTTTTTTTTTCACTTTTTAAAATTTTTTTAATTTATTTCCTTTTTAAATTAGCAATTTTTTAGGCTCGTCTTCACAGAGCAGGAGACCGACTTAGATTGCACGAACGTTGAAAATTTAGTAAAAGCTTGTTGAGAAGAATTGATTCATTTATAAGTAGAATTTCAATGTATTGGTGTCAGGTATAGGGTGTTTGTAAAATAATTATTTTCAATACGAAAACATTTTGAAAATACTTTTTGCTATTTTGTTTTTCAAAATCAACATAAATACTGAAATAAATTTTGGTTTAAAAATTTTCTATTATTTTAATAAAAAAAATTGATTGAATTTCGTTGGCAAAAAACAAAAATAATCACACCCTGTGCAAAACCTTTTCACTCATACTACTTACGAACCAATCAAAAATGGGGGCTCGAGAATGTATATACATGACCATGATGTTATTGTTCTTATTGTTACGTATCATGCATCCAAAACGTGAACACCGCGTGATACTCATGTTCTCTTCAATTCATCGTTGAGTGCGGTAAATATTCAAGGAAAAAAAATAAATATACGTCATTCACTGGAGGTGTGATAGAAAAAATTTTTTAAAATCTTTCTGGTGAAGCTCATCTTGTGTTTATTTAAAAGTCTGATCTAACTATAGAATTTTAACTTTTTTTTGTTTTTCAATTTCTTTTTTTTTTTTCTTTTTTAAAAAATAAAAATAAAATTATTTAACTACCAACAATCATCTCAAAAACATCTCAAAATCATCTCAAATAAAATTTGAATAAAATTTTTAAAAAATAATAATAAATAAAAACAAATTAATTTATTGTTCTGCACAAATTTTATACAAAAACAAAATTAACAATGTAATGATTTTTTTCAATCTTTTTATTAGAAAATATTATAAATATTTCATATCAGAATAAGTTTTAAACAAATAAACATTTCTTTCGCAAGAAAAACGGCACTTTAATATTTAAAAAAAGCTCACAATAGAAAGCATTTTAAATTTTATTTTTCAGTTAAAATAATCTTATTCTTTAAATAAAAATAACTAAGAAAGAGAAAACAAATAAAAAAAATTTTTTTAAAAATTAAAAAAATAAAATTGTCTTTTTTCTTAAAAAAAAATTTTTTTTTTTTCATTGTTATCATGCTGCATTTAAAGTTCGATAAAGGTAAAATACATGTCACAAAATTTAAACAGTAAGTAATGGAAGTTTTTTGTGTAATTCATTCATTAATCATCATCATCTCTTATCTTATTACTTGCTTTTTCTGCGGTTAAAAACCATTTAAAGAGAAATCATAATTTTTCAAGCAGTAAATGAAGATGAAGGGGGCGTGTTAAGGACATCACGCGAGAAAGTATACATTCATTATTCAATGATAAGGAGCATAAAATTTACATCATAATCTCCAGTTTATTCATCTTTTCCTTGTTTCTTACATCATACTTTGTCATTGTTTGCACTGATTGATGTTGATAATGTTCTTTTTCTCATTTCTTCTCATTTTTTAAAACTCGAAATTTAAAATTTAATGTTCTTGAGACAATAGAATGTTTTTAAAAATTCTTATGAGATGAAAAGAAAGAACAGTTGACAAGTGAAATTGTTTCTGTATGTTAGGTGATTTACTATCACCCGTTCTTATTCTGAATTTGCTCATATAATTTTTCGATTTTTTTTTCCATTTCATACCTTTGCAAACTGATATGCAACAAAAAAAAACGAGAAACTTTATGAAATTTTAATTTCCTCTTTTTGATTTTTTTCTTTTCATAACTACGGTAAAAAATGAAAATCCATTGAGAAGATTTAGTATAACGACTTAATTTATGGAAGCTTGAATATTTTTGCACGAATCATCTTGCTTACTGTTTAGAGTAGAAGTAGAATTTATTATCTTCATTCGTATTTGCTTCTGTTGGTGTCGGGTGATGCATGTCCTTCTATTTGCATTTTACTAAAAGCAATGTCTGTGGCAGGAAAATGAATGATTGAATTTTTAAAAGAACCAAATGACTAAGGAATTAATTGAAATTATTAAATCTGAATATTAAGATTGCTTAAATTGTTAAAGTAAAGTAAGACAAATAGAAAAAAAAATCAAATATGTTTAGATTGAAGTTTTTGAATATCATATATTTGTATGCTGCTCATTCATATCTGTTTTTAAATCAACCGAAAAGAAGGTATATACATTAAAAGCAGCAACGTAAGACCATACGATTTTGTTATACAAAAAATTATCAGCATTTTGCTGGAAGCACAAGCTTTCGCCTTTCACTTCAGATAAGACCAGCATGAAAAAACTGGAAAAAGTTTTCCTCATAGAATGCAGTTATCAGATGAATGAAAAATGCTTAAAATTCACAAAGTTTTTTTTTTTACTGTATTGATACGAAAAATTGCAACAATATTTTTCCTTCTTTTTTTTCCTTTTAAAAAGAAGAGTAATATGGAAAGAAAGAAAAGTGTTATCATGAGATAACATATTTTTGTGCAACTTGATATGTCATCCTGCTACATTTTCTAATTGTAGTTTTACCAAAAGTTTTAAGAGATAGAGTTATGCAAAAGTCATTTCAGTCTCTCAGAATACATACATATATAAAATTGTAGAAACATCAAAGCTTAAGAGAAATCTCATTTTTAAAGTTGAAAAAAAAAATTAATACTAGTAGAAATGTGAAAAATGTGAAAAAATTGAAAACCGTTTACGAAAATCTAAATAGTATCGAAGACATTCATAAAAAGTAAGGAAAATCCATTTATTTATGCACATAAATGGTGATTTCGCTAAATGTTCAAATATCCATTAAATCTTGGAAATTGGAATTCGTTGCTATTTCAATATTTGTCGCTTTTTGCACTGCACTCTTTACGTTCATTCTTTTTTTTTTCAGAAAGAATATACGATGAAAGGAAAAAATCTTGATTTATGGGGACGATTAGCAGCTAATGGATTTTTTTCCATGAAATCCTCAATTTATATATTGCACACTTTTTGCGGATTTTGCATCGACAATTGAAAGAATTTCCATACGCTTTCAATAATTTTACGTGGATATGAAAATCCTTCTCCAAATGCTTCATTTGTGACATAAGCACACTATGATAAGTGTTAGTTCGCAAAGCATTAATTTTTATGGTATTCTTGTGGTGGCTTGTGGTATTCAGTTTTTAAAGCTCAAGATTTTTGAGAAATTAAAATTTGCTTAAATTTTCTTTTGCATTTTTTTTAAACTAATAAGTGTACGGAATTAATTAATTATTTTTTTAGCAAGCATTTTAAACAAGGCAAAACATTAAAATCATCCACACATACAGAATACTTACTTACATTTATTGCTTTTCTATACTGTGAAAAGTAAAGCAATATAATAGTATTTTTTTATGTTGTTATATCCTTATCAAAACCCACAGCACCACAGCACTCTGGTTCTTATCGTAAAATCCTCACACTCGCAATTCATGCAATGACTGCTTTCCGCGACATATCGAATTTATTTTCATAAAATATTTTATTCATAGCAAATTAAACTCTGGGTGAGTAATTTTTGCCTTTTTGAAATTGATTTGTAATTCTGTTAATGTAAAGATATGTACAATTTTAGAAATTAGGTAATGCAATAATTGATTAGACACAAAAATATCTCTTATTTAATAAAATTTCAAGTGTTGTAACTGTCTCAGCTTGAATTGAATATAAATATTTAATTCGGATTATTATTAATATATGTAGGTATTTTCAACATACATACTCATATACCGTATTAAGGGAAAACATCTGGAATACATACGATTTGAGTTTTGGCTCACCAAGAACAGTGAAAAGTAGCACTAAAGTGTATGTAATGCAAAAGGAGAGAATGGTCGAGTCAAGATAAGGAACTGTATATAATGTTGAAATTTTCAAATACCATCAACTCCGTCCTCTGAATTCGAATTTCCCCCATTGCTTACTCTCTTTTGATATAAGAATTGTGTTATATGACATTCACAAAATACATAAAATTATTTTTTATTATAAAAGTCAACACATTGAATGCTGTAAACGGGCTAACACAAAGAGAGAATGGAAGCAAAAGATCGTTGTGTATGATATCAGGAAAGCAGTAAGAATGATGGAGATTTCAATATACATTTACATAAAAATCCTTTTCATTCTTGAGTATCAGGACAGTGAGTAATATTTTTCAAGCATACGAGATGTACTTTGTATGGTATGACTATGAAAAGGGAAAACTTGGGTGATAAAGAATAATGTGCGAGTTGTCGTCATTTTGAATCTTATGGCAATGGCTGCTCTTTTAAGATAAGAAAATCATCAGATTAAAAAATTTTTCCTCTTGTGTATCACAGCCATTCAGGCAGTTAACCACAATCATTTCTGCAAATAGCCGCAATAAAAAGCTTCTATAGCTATGATCATTCTTTTTTTGATTAAACATACAATATTTAATGTGAAGCTACACAAAAAATGACAGAACGTTTCTTATCACTCCGTATTCACTCGTAGAAGTATTTAAAACTCTTTTGTGAATCCTGAATAATCTAAATGTGAAATGCTGTATAAGATATAATAAATATATATGTAAGAGAAATAGTAAAAATTGCTAAATCCAGACGAATGAGGAGATGATTATGACGACGAAGAGCGATACTATTGTGCTTGGTAGCGAGAGAGATAAGAAAATATAGCAAATAAAACTTTTGCAATATAAAAGTATGGCGTGGTGAGTAAGATGAGATTAGAATTCATCTTCAAGCTCTAAATAAATCAAAATTTATCTTGAGTTTTCATTTGTTATAAAAATTTTTCGTTTTTATTTCAATTCAACTTTCCTTTCTTTCTTCCATATCATCTTTTATCTACTTCACAAGATCTTAATATATGTAATTATATATTCATTTTCTCACATTCAGTTTGGTTTTTCCTTTTTCTGTGTCTCTCTTTTTTTTCAGACACATACACACATTAAAATATTCTCATCTTTCCCCTTCTTATTTTCATATTTTTTCGTTTTTAAAAACAAGAAAAAAAAAGTTCTTTATACTCAGTAAAGATGAGAGCACTGACTGCTTCCTTATCTTATTGATAACACATTTCATTCTCTTCACATTCGATTGTAGTCTTTGGTGAATATCAAATATTTTAAGAAGCAACAAGAACATTTCTTTTTTTTTATTTTATTTATTCTTAATATAAGGGTGGTCTGGTTGTTAGCTGAGAATCATCATTGGATGTGGGAAAAACTTTGAATCGAGTGTTTTAAATTTCCATTTAGAGTGTAATATCTCTCGCGTTCTATGCGACTTAACAAATATCTCATAATAATAATCGTAGAAATTTTTTCTGTCTCTCCCACCACTTCTCGTATCTCGTAGCAGAGTTATGCTATAAGAGAATAAGAGTAAAAGCATAATGTGTTTCTAGTGATTACATTAATGTTGCTCTTTTATTCACGTCTAACATGTTTATTATCATTTACTGTAGGAATGGTGGAACAGACGTGCTATTATGAGACTTGTTATTATCTTAAATATGTTGGAATACTTGTTGTTTAAATTTTCACTCGCTCCTTTCTTCCTTCAATTTCATTATCAGTATCATGCATTCCCTACTGTTAATAATCACAGTTGAGTAACTTTTAATAAAAATTCATACATTAAATTTATTATTGAAAATTCTCATATCTTGAACTCATTTCTCATTATTTTTTTATATATTTATACATATCTGAGTAAGTTATAAAGATTCTATTTATGGTAATCTAAGCTATATGAGCATACAGTTTATGTATTCCAATTTTTTGGAATTGAAATTAAAACAAACTTTGGTTGATTATAGACCAAAAGTATTAAATTTTTCTTTTTTCCATTTTAATGAACTTTACGGAAGTTTTATTTAAAAAAATAAATCGCATTTTAAAATATGAAGAGCTTTATGAACAACTAAAATGACTCGACAAACATTTTAATTTTAAATTCAAAGCATATTTTGCATTAAACAAGAAATTCAATTTCCTCAGGAAATGCAATGAGGAATGAAATATTAGAATTTTGTATAAAACATGTATTTTTTAAAAGGGGTGTCTTTCTTTATGGTCAAAGATGGAAGAAATTTATTTTAATGCCATTTGAATTTATGTTCCGTTATATTTGTAAACATAAATCTTTTAACTTTTTTCTCCTTTCATTCTGGCGCTAAGCTAAGGAGCTTTCCGTTAAAAGAAAATTGTAAAAAAATTAAATTATGAAAATTTCCGCCGCAAACATAAAAATTTTGTTAAAGAATCTCGAAAACAAAATAATCGTTAATATTATGTATTGGATTTAATATGTATGCAATACTGCATAAATTTCTTGTGTTTATCAAAAATGCATACGTGTATGTGTCCTGTGGATAAGTTGAGTTGATAAATTTGAAAACTAAAAATGAAAACTTATTGCAAACTATTGACAGATGAATGGTAGCATTGCGTTTGCTTTTGAGATAATAACGTTCTATTGAAAGAATAAATTGAAAACCATCAAGTGCTGTTGTGCGGTCGGCAGTGAAAATGTCATTTCATTTGTGTTTTATCTGAATTGCGCAATCATCATTTAGTAGAATTATTGAAAATATTCTAAAGACCAAAGAATCAGGTATGAAAATAATAAAACGAAAATATCTCAAATGGAATAGGTATTCTTATTTCAATTAATTTTTAAACAGAAAAAATCAAATTGAAATTTTACATATTTTTTAAAACTTTAAATCTTTTTATTTGTTTTCATACCCAATATATATATTAAGGTCATATGAACAGAGTCCGCCCCAAAATCGCCCCAAACAAAACTAGCACTATTAAAATTTTCCATTGTTTCCGGTATAGAAAGTTTTGATGGTGTTAGTAAATTTTTCAAAATTTAACGATCATTTTTTTATATGACCTCTTTTCTTATATTGTTTATACCATAAGTCCACAAGTTAATATAAATTAAGAATAACGCTCATGTATTTCATAAAAACGATAAAAAATTCAACAAATGTAGCAGTTTGTATAAGAATACATGCACCATATCCCGGCCACAATTGATTGGTAATGATATTATTCAAATTTTTTCGATTTCTTGTTCATTCATTTATTTTCAAGATTTCCAAATTCGATAATTATTCCTTTAGAACGAATTTTTTCTTACATTGAAATCAGCATAATCTCCACCAATATACACCGCTTGTACACAAATATAAACTTTAATTAAATATACTAAGTATTTTTATTTTTAAAAAAAGAGGAGCGATGACTTTGAATAATAATTCCCCAGATTCGTGTATTCAGTTGAAATCATCTATCTGGTACTTATTACATTGAGAAGTTGTTTAACAAAAATAAGGAAAACGTTGAGAAAGATTAGTTGGAAAAGTTTAAGTCTCTATCAAAGCCATAAATCAATTTCTTAGAATTTCAGACACAACCTGTATAATCTGTTCACGTTTGGTATAGAACCAATCAAAAACAATACAAGAAAAAAGTTTCATTGGAAAAACTTGTATGTTAATAAAGAAATCAACCTTAAATTGAATAAATAGTGCAAAATGGTAAATGACAATAACATGAACGTGTTACATGACAATCAATTAATTCTTTTACTTGTAAAGGTAGTTTTGACTTCCGTGCCAGTATGATGGTTTGTGTAAATGTGAACTTACAGAATTTTACACAAATAAATTCAAATAAAATTATTTTCACTTTATTGCAAACTCTTAAACAAAGATTCGAATAAAATTTTTCAATTTTGCGTTTTTTTTTACTTGATGTTTTTTTCTTGTCCATATTTTCACATCAAATTGAAAGGATGATTGACTTCTGACAGCAGATAAATATTTTGTCATAATAAATTTTCTTCTGTGTTTGCATTAATAAAAGATAAAATGAAGGAAATATCACGTCAATCATAAGAAAAAGTGAGCATTTGATGATTTGATGGTACAATTCAATTATTCTAAAGATGTCCCTTGCCATTTTTTTTTTTTTTTTACATTCCATCATTTCTTGTGATTGAGGATGATATTAAATATTTTTTTCAACCCACATTTATTTCTATCATGAAAAAAATTTGAAACTTTTATAGCATCTTTTTGCATCTTTTGTGCGTCAATAAAAAGCGAATGAAATGTCCTTTATCAGTGAAATTCAAACCCAACCTTTCAAATAACATAAAAAATATCGGTGTTGAAAAAACCAGTCCATTACTAAGTAATCGAAAAATAATATACTGACGTAATTTTGATAGCAATATTCACGAATCATTAATGATGCTTATATTATAAAAGTTCAATTTATTTTCTTTTTACCATGTTTTTTTATAAAAAAAAATTAGTTTAAGAACCATATTTATAAAATTTAAAATGTAAAAAAACATAGAAATATAATTTTAAAAATGTTAGAGAATTTAATTTCAAAACACGTCTTGCTACAATTAATCAAAGAAAATAAGAATCATGTGAACGAAATTTCAAAGCATTTTGGTAATATATAATCAAAATATAATGAATTGAGTATTATAAAGGATTGCGAAGTAAGTCCATCATTTTTAAAATCCATTTCCGTTCAATTATACCATATTCCTGAAAGTTGTCGGAAAGTAACTTTATCTCGGAAATTAAAAGTAACATCTTTTATGACAGTAAACCCTTTTCTAAAGCTGTAGAAGTGATGATGGGAAATTCTATAAAGTATAATCAATTTATACTTTTAAAAATAATTTACAATAAATTGACATCATTATGCCTTAAAAATATTTGCAATTTAGTTTCCAATTGCTTTCTTTCATCGTCTGGTGAGACAAAAACGATAAGATAAATGGCAAAATTTTAAATTCATACCAAAAAAAATTATAAATGATATACTTTTCTACAAGTGAGTGTTTGTTATGTAGCATCTTTGCTTAATTTTGTATATTCTGCTCTAAGAAAAATGAAAAAGAGGGAATGATATATATCTTGCAGCGGAAGTTTCCTTGCATTGATGAATTGCTTATAAAAATTGGAAATAAATAAAGTATGAATCTGATCGTTTTTCATTTTCATGCTTGCCTTTACATTGAAAAGAAAAATTTATGAAAATTATCACATTCTTAGGCAAAAAATGATTTATTGGGGAGTTTACATTTTTCACGGTAAACATTTTTTTTTTTTTGCTGTTGAAACTCATCCTGCTTATTGAAGAATGATGAAGGAAGTCTTTGATAATTTTTCATTTCATCTACTATGTTAAAGATTAACTTTAGGAAATTGAATTTTTCTGAGTTTGAAGAAAAAAAAAACATTTTATCAAAATAAATTATTGAGGAGCACGATTATGAATTTAAATATTATAAATAAAAGGCTAAAATGATTAATTTCAAACGTTAAAGAAGGGAAAATACATTTTCGCTCGTACAAGTTTAAGAATGTACTACACTTCCATGATTATCTCTCTGTTACATTTAAAAAAAGTGTTTAAAAGTCAACCAGCATAGCATATAAAATTACGTTTTTGAGGAACAGGAAACAAAAAAAAACTGAACGATGATAACACTTTTTTTAAATTAAATGCTGGTATGTCTACCTGCAGAAATGATGACACTAAAAATGTTACAAATTATCGCTGCGAAAAAAACTATGTTGATGTCATTTCAGAAAAAGAAAGAAAAATTGTTTCAGATAAAATGATGAAGAACATTTTTGGCTTACAGAAACTATGATGATTCGAAGTATCTATCTACCCACTAATAACTTGAAATCCGAATAAACTAAGAAAATTTCGAAAGAGAAAAAAATACAAAGAGACTAAAATTTCTCTCTTTGAGAGAAATATCTCTTTACGATGTGAAGAGAAAAAAAAATATTTACCTGAATACCAAGTAAATGATTAAGAACTAATGTTTGTTTGCATCATGACAAAAATAAATAAATTGAGCAATTAAAATGTTCTTAAAATATGTAAACATTGTTGTTTGAAAACAGGTTTTCTAACATTTTGCAACATGATTGAAACTTAATGATTTATTACTTTCGTTGGTGTATTTTTTTCTGTAAGCATTCTTTTAGTGCGATAAGAATTTTTGCGCTATCAGTATCTGGTACACCCTCACTCATTTCCTCCATCTCCATCCAGAAATTATACAACAACACTATAATATGAATATATATTGTTTGTATGTATGAAGCAAGGGAGAATTGTGGGTAGACTGACAGTATAGATAGTGCTGAATAATGAATTTTGTTTTTGTTATCTAGATTCAGCGCCATCGTTGCAACTGCCTTGTCTATGAAATATCAATACGTACATACAGTCAACATTTCCATCGCCACTTGATTGATTGTCGAATATTTGTATTAAAAGATTTCCATTTATTGATAATATTGACGATGATTTCGATGTGTGTATCAATGAAAATTCTGTTATCTCTTCACATAATTTTTGTTATTGATGCCACCACCATTCAATTGTTGGAAATAAAAATTTCTTATATCTTCCTTATTTTTTTTTGAAATTCATCTAGTCATCGAAATTAAGTTATAAACATTCCCAAAATAAGAAAAAAAAACTCCTTAAAGTCAAACATTATAAAGTCAAAAGATTCTTTATCTAGGAATTTATTTATCTATCCATTCATTCATTCATACCATATGATTTAATTCATTTATTTATGAAATATTTTTACTATCAGCATATACCCAAATTTATATTATACTGAAGTGTCTGTTGTATATTTCTTTTATCTAAATTACCACTAGAGAGCTCTACTTTTAATGGAAATGACCCTGGATATGTATTGCAAGATAACATCGATCTAGAAATTGTGCTTGTGTGTGCTTTATACAACTCCACAAGAATTTTCGTTTCGTTTCATTTCGTTGTTATTGTTGTTGGTGTTTTTTTTCCTTATCATGAGTTTCGATCTCTCGTCGCTTATACAATTTCTGCTTGCCGCTCTTATCTGGATATTTTTATCGAAAAAACGAGAAATAAATGAGAATTTTTCATTTTGAGATTGAAATGAATTGATAAAATGCGATTCTGAGTATTTTTGTGTGGCTTATCTAAACAAAAAAATCAATTTTAGTATAAATTCAGTATTCTTACTGAGTATAAGGTGTAGATCAAAATTCAGTGTGCTTAATTCAATCACATTCAATGTTTTGTTTAAAACTATGTATATAAGTGAGTGAATTTCGAATCAACATCAAAGTTTAATTATTAGAGAAAAAAATATAAAGTCTTAAATATGCGTTTTGAATTCGATTTATAAAAATAAAAACCAAACTTACTTTCTTCCATTCATTCTCTTAATTCTTAATCTCGTGTGCTGGTGTGTGAGATAAGATTTCTTTAAAAAATTTATTTGAATTCTTTCTGGCGTTAAGTAAGAAAAATGTTCCTTATCAGTTCCATTAAGAGAGAGCGGGGGAATGAGATGAACGATTTTCTTTTGAGTCCAACAACCCATCAAGACTGATTTTGTATCTTAATCGAAATGCCGGCTTTTAAGTTTTATTTTAAAATTGAAATAAAAAAAAGAAGAGAAAAAAATCAAGACGAACAAAATCATATTCGTCTCCATTTGGATTCATCATAATTGAAAATCGATATAAATAAATTCATGGATTTATAATTACTAAGATTTTTATCCAGAACACTCATATTTATTTTCTCTGTTCAAATTCAAAACAAATATGTTATTGCAAGTAAATAAAGTAAGAAAAGTGAAATGAATTTGATTTTTTTTTCGGGAAATCAATAAATTATCATTTACTGATCATTTTATGTTCTGGTTCATTTAATTTATTCCACGCTTTCATTTAATGCTACTTATTCCAGAGTTCATAACAATAATCACAACTTATTCACGTGCAACAGTGTCATAATGAAATTTGATGATGATAAAGAATATTTTTTTATTTGATTAACTTGATGTTGCTTGCTATTTTTTTTTTTTGTTTATTTAAAATAGATTATATTGTTTCGTATACCAAAAAAAAATTTAAACCATTGACTTCTAATGATGAGTTTTTACAATTGACGGAATGCTAGTCGTAGCAAGTGAGAATAAGTGAATGAAAAAATTACAAAAGTCCTCGTGTTTTATATCGAGGGACTTCAGCGCATTTTTGACGCAGCGATTAGCAATTGATTAAATAGAAAAGAATGTCGAGTTTTAAAACTCTATTGCTGTTTCTTTAATCATAATGCATTTCAATAATAAGTTTAAAACTAAAGATCAAAATTCCTTTAAAATTGATTTTTATAATGTTCAATGCAAATAATAGCTTTACGATTTACCGGTTTTTTGAAATTCAAAATTTTCCATTAGCGAAAAATTTAAATTTCTGAACACATCCATTATTTTTCAAATTTCTAAACGCACTTATTTGTATGAAAAAATTAAATGTTAATTAATTAAGGTGTATAAAAGAAAAAAATTTAATCCGAAATAACGGTCAAAAAAATTTCAAATTTTTTAACGGTTAGAAAAAATTCAAACTTATCATCAGCATAGCTTTGCCCTGCATTGTTTACATATTTTTTTTGAAATATAAAATCGATGAATTAAGCTATTTAATGAGTGTTTTTTGGCTTTTCAATAAAAACGGCGGGAATAAAAAAATTCAATGAAGCTATTAAAACAATTCCGAGCTTGCTACGAAGTCTAGATCAAGAGATAATTGGGACCCGAACGACCGAACGACCGAACGACCGAACGACCGAACGACCGAACGACCGAACGACCGATCAAAGTGTATGATTGAGCTTCCTTTTTGAAAACAAGTTTTCAAAAATGCGCTAAAAAGGAGACAGCAAACGTTAACAGACAATTTTATCTTTTCTAAGGATCTTTTATCGCAACATTTTCTACATGGCTGGAGTTAATGGAATTATTTACTGAATATATTTTTCCATTACATGTATATGCTTATCTTTTTCCTTAAATTCTTGATCAAACTATTTCTTTTAAAAAGATAATAATTCTGTTTGTAAAATCCATTTAAGTGATAAAACTCTAAAAAAATTCGGAATTCATTTAAATTTAAAATTTTTATTTGACGAAAACAAAAGATTTTATTTTATTTTTAATAATGTTAAATCAAACAAAGCAGATATGTGTTCAATTTAACAAGAAAGCATAAAACAATTGAAAGGAACAAACAGTTATACTAATTGCATAATATTCATTCGCATGCACTTTGTAGCCTTTGTGAATTGCAACAGAAAATTTGTTGATACAAAGAAATCACTGATTTCAATTTCAAGATATGTATATATGTGTGTATTCATTCTTTCAAAATAAGAAAATATTTCCATTGAATTGTTACTCATTCTTTAAGGTAAAATCGGAACAGAAAAGAATCGAAATTTTATTTCGGAGGATTTTGTACATATCTCCTTTTTTAAAACGAGAAAAAGAGAAGGTCATAATATTTTTATTCATACATCGCGTTAATCATTGCTTTACAATCTACTTAAGTATGCTTTTTGCCTTTATTACCAACCTCCGACTTCTTCCATCCATTAATGTTTTATCTTTTCTTTTTCCATCCATTTCGTTAGAGCTAAGAAACCGGAGAGATAAATTTTTAATTAAGATAACTAAAATGTGATAAGTGCATTAATGTCTGCTATTAACGATATATCATTTTCAAGCGAACTTTGTTGTGTATGATTCTTCCTTGTCTTTTTGTGTGCGTATATGTCTAAGAGTCTTAAAATATTAAAGTCTCTCAATACTTTCAAGAATTTAAATTAGATTTTTTACTGCTGATAGAAACACTTGATTTCTGATTGTGCTTAAATTTAATAGCTTCTCTCATTTTCCAGGTATGATAACTTTTTTTCATCTTTTAATTTTTTTTTCTTTTTTTTGTGATTTACACATTATTTCTATAAAGTTACAGATGAATGTTTTTTAGCATATCAAAGTTAAAAAAAATACAGCGATTACTTGAATATTTCAGAAGTATTAGATGTTTTTCAATCCATATTGTCAAATTACTTGATTCTTATATATTTTTGTTACATCGTATTTTGATATTCTCTCCTTAGTATTATTATTGTTTGTATCCTGAGTTCTTATCAGTTTGTACCACATTGACGAATATAAATTACACTTGACATTATCTATCTTTGACTCATCCATTTTATGTATTTTTTGTATCATCATCCATGGCAAGAGGATTTTACTAACAGTTCTTATTCTAATCTTGTTTTTTGTTATAAATATTGTTTTTTACTTCCACGCATAACAAAGTAAACTCGAAAATGGACATTTTGAGTGAAACCAATAACTTACACGCGATGCGTGGAAATTAAAAAAAGTTGAAACAAGATTTGAATAAAAAAATTCAGCATTCAGAAAAATTTAGAAAAAAATACATATAAAAAAACCTAAAATTAAAAAACTGAGGAAAAGTTTTAGAAAAATATTTAAAAAAATTTCAGAAAAATTTCAAAAAAATAGAAGAATTTAAGAAAACAATTTGAAAAAAAAAATGAAAAAAAAAAATTGGAAAACAAAATTATTGAAAAAAAATTAAAAAAAGTTAAAAAAAAAAATCAAAAAAAAAAGAAAAAAACTAAAAGAATCAAAAAAAATTTTGTAAAAAAATTCAAAAAAAAATTGAAAAAAAAAAATAAAAAAAATCTGAAAAAAATTGAAAAAAATTCAGAAAAAATCTGAAAAAAATTGAAAAAAATTCAGAAAAAAATTGAAAAAAATTCAGAAAAAAATTAAATAAATTTTGATAAAAAATTTGGAAAAAATTCTGAAAAAAATTTGAAAAAAATTTGAAAAAATTTAGAAAAAATTTTGAAAAAAATTTTGAAGAAACTTTTGAAAAAAAAAATGGAAAAAATTTAAAAAAAAAAATGAAAAAAATAAAAAAAATTCGGAATAAAATTTTGAAAATATTTGAAAAAAATCTGAAAAAAAAATTCTGAAAAAAATTTTGAAAAAATTTGAAAAAAATCTGAAAAAAAAATTCTGAAAAAAAATTTGAAAAAATTTGAAAAAAATCTGAAAAAAAATTCTGAAAAAAATTTTGAAAAAATTTGATAAAAATTTTAAAGAAATTTGCAAAATTTTGAAAAAAAAATCAAAAAATTTTTTTTAAAAAAAGGAAAAGAAATCCGAAAAAAAATAAAAAAATTTAAAAAAATTTTCAAGAAATTTAAAAAAAAAAATAAAAATAATTTGAAAAAAAAAATGAAAAAAAATCTGAAAAAAAATTCTAAAAAATTTTTTAAAAAAAACCGAAAAAAAATTTTGAAAAATTTAAAAAAATTTTTGAAAAAAAAATCGAAAAAAAATTGAAAAAAAATTCGGAATAAAATTTTGATGAAAAAAATTTGAAAAAAAATCTGAAAAAAAATTTTTGAAAAAAAATCGAAAAAAAAAAATTCTGAAATTCTGAAAAATATTTTGAAAAAATTTGAAAAAAATTTTGAAAAAATTTGATGAAAATTTTAAAAAAATTTGCAAAATTTTGAAAAAAAATCAAAAAAATTTTGAAAAAAAATGAGAAAAAATTCTGAAGAAAAAAATGAAAAAAATTTTAAAAAAATGAAAAAAATGAAAAAAATTTTTGAAAAAAAAATCGAAAAAAAATTGAAAAAAAAATCTGAATAAAAATTCTAAAAAAAATTTTTGAAAAAAAATCGAAAAAAAAATTGAAAAAAAAATCTGAAAAAAATCAAAAAAATTTTGAAAAAAAAAATGGGAAAAAAATCTAAAAAAAAAAATTGAAAAAATTTAAAAAAATTTTTGAAAAAAAAAATGAAAAAAAAAATTAAAAAAAATTCGGAAAAAAATTTTGATTAAAAAAAAAAATTGAAAAAAATTTTGAAAAAATTTGAAAAAAATTTTGAAAAAATTTGAAAAAAAATCTGAAAAATAATCTGAAATAAATTTTGTAAAAAAAATTGAAAAAAAATCTGAAAAGAAAATTCTGAAAAGAATTTGAAAAAAAAACGAAAAAAAATTGGAAAAAAATTTGAAAAAAAATCAAAAAAATTTTGAAAAAAATGAGAAAAAAATTCTGAAAAAAAATAAAAAAATTTGAAAAAAATTTTGAAAAACTTTAAAAAAAAATCTGAAAAAAAATTTGAAAAAAAATTTGAAAAAAATAAAAAAAATCTGAAAAAAATCAAAAAAATTTTGAAAAAAATGGGATAAAAATTCCGAAAAAAAAAAAAATAAAAAAATTTAGAAAAAATTGTAAAAAATTTTAAAAAAAAAAAATCGAAAAAAAATTCGGAAAAAAATTTTGACAAAAAAAAGTTTGAAAAAAATGTGAAAAAAAAATTAAAAAAATTTAAAAAAAAAAACCGAAAAAAAAATTCTGAAAAAATTTGAAAAAAAATCTGAAAAAAAATTCTAAAAAAAATTTTTGAAAAAAAATCGAAAAAAAATTCTGAAATTCTGAAAAAAAATTTTGAAAATATTTGAAAAAAAATCTGAAAAAAAAATTCTGAAAAAAATTTGAAAAAATTGAAAAAAAATCTGAAAAAAAAAAAATCAAAAAAAAAATCTGAAAAAAATCAAAAAAATTTTGAAAAAAAAATGGGAAAAAAATCTAAAAAAAAATTTTGAAAAAATTTAAAAAAATTTTTGAAAAAAAAAATGAAAAAAAAAATTAAAAAAAATTCGGAAAAAAATTTTGATTAAAAAAAAAATTTGAAAAAAAATCGAAAAAAAAATCTGAAATTCTGAAAAATTTTGAAAAAAAAAAATTCAAAAAAATTTTGGAAAAAAAAATCAAAAAAGTTTTGAAAAAAAAAATTCAAAAAAATTCTGAAAAAAAATCAAAATCAAAAAAGTTTTGAAAAAAAAATTCAAAAAAATTCTGAAAAAAAATCAAAATCAAAAAAGTTTTGAAAAAATTTTAAAAATTAAAAAAAAATTTGAAAGAAAAAATTTCTGAAAAAATTAAAAAAAAATGAAAAAAATTAAAAAATTTTGCAGCTGTTTTTTGATCTGAAATCAATATAATTTTCAAATTTATTTTATTAAATTAAAAAAATTAAAGATTCCTATTTCTGCTCCCTTGGTCTCTTTTCTACATAGAAAAGATTACGGGTCTCACCACGTGAAGGTGGAGCAGACAAGAGACCCACCTAACCTTACTTTGAGTGTTTGAACCCACAAAATGTCAGGAAAAAGTTTTCCCTATACTACACAAAAAAATCCCAAAATATTTCAAAATTAAACTTGAAATCTGAAATTCCAGTTTTGAAAATTCAAAAATTTTTCACACCCCTGATCTCTTTCTTACTATCAAATAAAAAAATATTTCAGGTCTCACCACAAAAAAATGGAACAGAGAAGAGACACATCTAACACTACTGTAAGTGTTCGAACCCACAATCCATTAAGCTAGCCTTTCATAAACCACACGAATGCTAAAAAACTGTGCTCACCAAGCCCTCTGAGGTGCACACTTTGTGTAAAAAATTTTGAGTTTTTTTCGGTAAAGGGCCAGACTTCATTTCGATCTTCACCATCAAATTTACACCAACCGCACCATACCTTCGGAGTTACATACATGCCCCGGTATGAATCCCGGTTGGGAGGGATTTTGATGGATCGTATCGAAACTATTCTAAACCACACCCATAAAAAAGCTTGTAATTTCATCCTGTACCTGGCTTTCACGTTCCCTGCATTCCGATTGTAGCACTGTAACTCCTGTTTAGGGCATGGATACTACGCTCGATGATACAGGGCTCTCGCTCGGCATTTGTACCATCTTCCATTACAATTCTTTTATGGTCCGAAAAAAACTCAAATTGAGGTCTTCCATTTAGAAACGGGAAACGTACATTTTTATTTGAATCTCGAATATTTCAAATCGTTGCATATTGTATTTGGTATCGTTGGATAGTTCTTCTAAGTAGCTCTATACTGCCATAAAGAGATTTTCGAAAAAGTGTCACTGCTGAGTTTGGTTAGGGTCCAAAGTTGGTAAAATGCATTTTTATTTTCAAACCCTATTATTGTGTATGATTCTTAAATATTTTTTTCTTCACGTAGATGATTTTAAATAAGTCAAATAAACACTAAAAACGAGTGTTTTGATTTTTTGTTTTAATACCATGCATAAAAGAAATTTAGTTTCAAACTTTGGCATTTGCTAAAATTCTACCCTTCATTTATCGGCTTCTGTCAACTTGTATTGAGTTTAAATTTTATAATTTTATTATATTCTTAATGTACAATGTAATACGCATCTAACGAGGTATAAAACATGATATATAGTCAAGATTTGGCTAAGTTTTGATCGAAAAACTGAAAGAACGGTTGATTTTGATAACTTCCAATTTACATTTTTGACCATATTTCACCAAAATTTTAGCTATTTGCTACAAATTCGGTATTGTTAGAGAGATTATTGCTGTTGAAACACATAAAAACAAAAATTTTAGTCTAAAAGTTCTACTGTGAACCAAAAATTTAACAAACGTTTGACTAGACTTCACTTACAACCATAATATTGAAGTTTTTTATTTTTTCGTTTTTTGCTTATTTCATACCTAAACATTAATTATATAAACAAAACAGCATTTTACATAATTAAAGTTTAGGCATGAAATATGCACAAAAAAAACGAAAAAATAAAAAAATTTAATACTATGGCTGTGAGGTCTAGTCAAACGTTTGCTAAATTTTTGGTTCACAGTAGAACTTTTAGACTAAATTTTTTGTTTTTATGTGTTTCAACAGCAATAATCTTTCTAACAATACCGAATTTGTAGCAAATAGTAAAAATTTTGGTGAAATATGGTCAAAAATGTAAATTGGAAGTTATCAAAATCAACCGTTCTTTCAGTTTTTCGATCAAAACTTAGCCAAATCTTGACTATATATCATGTTTTATGCCTCGTTGGATGCGTATTACATTGTACATTAAGAATATAATAAAATTAAAAAATTTAAACTCAATACAAGTTGACAGAAGCCGATAAATGAAGGGTAGAATTTTAGCAAATGCCAAAGTTTGAAACTAAATTTCTTTTATGCATGGTATTAAAACAAAAAATCAAAACACTCGTTTTTAGTGTTTATTTGACTTATTTAAAATCATCTACGTGAAGAAAAAAATATTTAAGAATCATACACAATAAAAAGGTTAGAAAATAAAAATGCATTTTACCAACTTTGGACCCTAACCAAACTCAGCAGTGACACTTTTTCGAAAATCTCTTTATGGCAGTATAGAGCTACTTAGAAGACCTATCCAACGATACCAAATACAATATGCAACGATTTGAAATATTCAAGATTCAAATAAAAATGTACGTTTTCCGTTTCTAAATGGAAGGCCTCAATAATTACACAAAGTGAACATCTCAAAAAACTTGATAAACATGGTTTTTAGCTTCCATGAGATAAATGAAAAATCTATCCTAACATACTGTGGGTTGTTCGACCGCTCACAATAATACATAGCGTGTCCCCACTCTGCTCCACTCTTATGTGGTGAGAACTAAAATCCTCTCTACTTGATAGTAGAAAAAAGACAGAGGATGTAGCAAAAACTTCTGAATTTAAAAAAACTAGAATTCCTGGTTTTAAGTTTAATTTTGAAATATTTTGAGAAGATCGTGTGTAATATTTGATAAGCTTTTTCCCAACAAATTGTGTTACTGCAGGTGAAAAAAACTACGTTAAAAAAAAGCTGGCAATCGAACGTGTTTTCTAAAAAAAATCTGGCCAGTTAATTAAAATGAGTATGAAAAAAACAAAGTGGAGAAATACAAAATACTCACTTTTTACTTTAAAAAAAAAATGCACTTCTAGGAAGGCATAAAAAACTAAAAACTTAAAAATAAATCTCCTATTTCACCTGCAGTAGCTCAAACACTCTTACTTACGACTAAAAAAAGCTAAAACTAATAAATTAAGAAATACGCGGCATAAACGATCACCCAATTGACAAAAGCAATGTTAATAAAAAAATGTAAAGAAAAATTTAAAAACTCAAATTTAAATTTGAGTGCGTCGTAAGATTTAAAAAATATATAAGAAATTTAAAAAAAAATATTTGAAAAAAGTAAAATTTGGGTGATCAAAAAAAAAAATAAAAATGCACTCACTGACATTACGATGACCATTTAGCTTGTAACTTACAGCATCAGCTTCCTTTTGACATTCCCTCCTTACACGTCGGTCGTTGATCGGCTCTCTTCCATTCTTGGTTTCCTTCGTTGGCTGCCAATATCCTCCAGTAAATCTTTCATCTGTTCCTGTCTTGACGTTGTTCTGAAAATATATAAAAAATTAATTAATATTTTAAGTATCAACCACATTTAAAATATTAAAAATACTTATATTTAACACAATAACTTCTAACTCAACCGCAAACTCTTCAAAAGATGCTTCTGATTAAAATAAAAAATGTGATCGTCCCATCATTCGACACCAATTTTTCAAGCATTTTGATCTTTCCATCATACTTCAGTTCATTTGTAAACAGAATTTGCCAACTCGCAAAATGATGAGACTTTTTTTCTGTAATGATAAAAAAAAATGTCAAGAGTTAGATTATTTTCAACATTTTAAAGTTTTTATCTTACGATATTTGTAATTTTTGAATCCTCTCATTATTATTTTTGATTCTTAAGTATTGATTTTGGTATTTGGTCAGCAACATGTCAACAACATCAAATATGAAATTCACGACCACTTTGAAAGAATTTGATTCGCTCTGTATTAAGGACTGCAATTTCACTTTAACTCTATTTTTCTTCCATTTGATCCTTCATAAATTTTTCCATTTGCATTGTATTCAATTATGCCTATGAAAGCTTTTTTGCTGATGACATCTGAAGACTTTGAATATCTTATATCATACTATCAGTTGCCAATTCTGTCATTTCTCATCAAATCCAAACTCTTTTTGATCATCCTAATAGAAAATTAGACGCAATGTGTAATTCAAGTTTTGAATTAGTTGTAATTGTGTGTCTTACCTTATTAGTCATCAACGAAGTCCCTAATGCTTTTTGTATCTCTAACTTGGCAATTTCTGTATCCTTATCACCAACAAGACCAATAAATTTTTTTGATGTTTTGAATTTCTTTTTTTCATTCTTCAGTAACTTTTCTTAAACAGTCCCTTTCAACAGAACTTGATTCCATAGTCAATCTGTTTGATTTCACTTCATTGTTGCACTTGAGGATATTTGAGGAACTCTTGCATTTTTTTTTTGACATCTCACTCCTTAACTTCATTCGGTGAAATTAACTTAGATATTTAAACCTGTAAAATGACAAGGAAAAAAAATTTAAATTACAAAATTTAGCAGAGATTATTCGCCTCACATTTTACATCACTCATTCTAATTTTATTCTCTATTATACTTACATCCTTAAATTAATTTGGTTTGATGCATTAGACTGTTGACTTTCCTTAAATAATGTGTGATGTTGCCTCCTCTTTGAAGAAAAAAAATTTTCAAATTGAAGAAAAAAAACTTCAATGCTCACTTTGATTTTTTTTTTCTTTTTTTTTGACAAATGATTGGTGTTAAATTTGTTGAGATTTCAAACTCAACTAAAAAGTTGTTTCGCAAATATTCGAAGGACCAATAAATTTTTTTGTTGTTTTGAATTTGATTTCTTCTTGATTTCTTCTTTTTTTCATTCTTGAGTAACTTTTCTTAAATAGTCCCTTTCAACAGAACTTGATTCCACAGTCAATCTGTTTGGTTTCACTTCATTGTTGCACTTGAGGATATTTGAGGAACTCTTGCATTTTTTTTACATCTCACTCCTTAACTTCATTCGGTGAAATTAACTTAGATATTTAAACCTGTGAAATGACAAGGGAAAAATAAATTTTAAATTACAAAAATTAGCAGAGATTATTCGCCTCACATTTTACATCACTAATTTTATTCTCTATTATACTTACATCCTTAAAATAATTTGGTTTGATGCATAAGACTGTTGACTTTCCTTAAATAATGTGTGATGTTGCCTCCTCTTTGAAGAAAAAAAATTTTCAAATTGAAGAAAAAAAACTTCAATGCTCACTTTGATTTTTTTTTTTTCTTTTTTTTTTTGACAAACGATTGATGTTAAATTTGTTGAGATTTCAAACTCAACATTTGGATTAATTGCCATCATCAAGTTGATGACAATACTAAAAAGTTCTTTCGCAAATATTCGACGATCAGCAACTTTCCATTTAGGATGAGAGACTTAACAACAAATTTCCTGTACCTAACTTTGTGTACATTGATTAAATCGCTGTTTTTGTTGAGTTTTGAACGGTTTTGACTTGATTGATCAGACAAGTACTTCGAAACTCCATGAACTTCATTCTTGCTTCATTATGGAGACAAAAACATATTGGAATTTGACATTGCTTGACTTTAGTTTTATAAGAAAAACTTTCATCGTCCTCAATTGCTTTATTCCATTTCTGAATGATCCAGATGTGATCTGTTTGGTACTACTCTCGGTAACTACGTAGATTTCAAAGTGATTGTTATATCGTTCCTAAGGAGGTGTAAGAAAAAAAAAGTAAGACATTACTAATAACAATATTGTGAAAAGATTAGACCTACAAAAAAAATCATATTTAATTTTTAAAATTTTTCTTTCGTGATTTTTTGTAAAATTTTTTAACATCAAAAACATCACTTTTGACTCTTTTGACTGACACAATATTATTGTGCCTTGCCCGTACCAAATTTTTTACGCAAATTTAAAATATTTTGTATGAAATTTTAAGAACTTTACAAACGATCCATTATCTAAATTGATTGCATATATTTTAAGTAGTTAAGTGTAGCTTAACAAAAAATTTCTTATGTTTTTAACTTTTTTTGGTAAAAAATGGAAGAACTTTTCAAAAATTCATGTTTAGACAAGGAATCTGCATTTCAATTGTCAACCTTTGATTTAAACAAATAGTAATTTCTTGTTTTGAAATTTATAAAATGAGGATATCACTCACCAGAAACTATACTTTTCTTAAATTTGATGATCAACGCTTCAAATTTCTTGTGATTTGTTTAAAGAGTTGAGTCTTAAATCTCGCATAAAACTCATTTGCGGTGTTAAGAAAATATCAAAAATTGGACTTTTAAATTTCTCATTTTTTCATTTCTTCAACTTCATTTTATGATCTTCAATCACGTATTTTCTCAACTTTGAAATGATCTGAAAAACATTTAAAAAAAAGGATTGTGAAGAAACACTCCACTTTTTATTGAATTATCAATTTACTCACATCCTCAAGAAATTTCACTTTGATACAGAATAATTTGTACAAAACTTTGAAATTTTGAAATACGCCGGAAGTTTGTTATACTCATTAGAAGAGTTGTCCATTTTATGCACAGCTGTTTCGGCCAATTTTTGAAAACTTGCAAATTATTCATACGTCTTTTGCTCCTTCTCTGGCAATTCATTGAAATAGTTTGAAATATTGTCTCAAATCATTCGTTACTTCCTTTTAAGCTTTCTTATTTAAAGTTGTTTAATACTTAATCTACAAAATAATAAAGTAAAAGGAAAATTTTAAAATCACAAAATATTCACTTTATATTTTTTACTCGATTGACAATCATACTTACGATTTTGTTCTTGGTCAGTCTGTCTACTATTAAGCAGTGAAGAACGAACTCAAATTCAAGCTTCGAATATTGATCGTCCATTGAAAAAATCATGCATCGATTCAATTTGGTGAAAGAAAAATTTTGACTTAATTGATCAGAAGTTAATCAAGATGGAACTTTATGATGCTAAGAACAACGCGTCACTGTTTTTTTGAAAATGTCATTAAATTATGTCTCCTATCAATCCTTGGCTCCTTTTTGATTTTCCTATTAATTGATCCTTGGGATGTACTGAAAAAAAGTATGTAAAGAAAATTTGTAAAAAATGTCACATTTCATTTCACGTGATCTTAAAAGTGATTTAATCATACTTACATACTCACTAAATTACATTTTTAAACTAAAGAGAATATTAATTCAGCTTATTTGAATTTTTTGATGATGGTCAAAATTGAATTTGTTTACTGCATCTCAATTCTAAACGATTGATGGCCAGTCTAGATGTTCAAAATATTTTGTTGCAAACATTGTTTGAAAATAATTCAACATGTATGAACATTGGAAACACAGAAACAATCAAAATTTGGAAATAACACTAATTTTGAAGAAATTTTGAAGTCACGCTTAACTTCAATCTGATAATTGCAGAATTTGATCTTTGAGATGAACTGAAAATGAGTAACGAGAAAAAATTTTTAAAAAAAACTGCAAAATTGATTTATTTCACATTTCTTTAATTAATTATTAATAGTACTTACTTCCTCAATAGATTTTTTTTATGCAGGACACTGTTAATTTCCATGAAATAATCAACGACGTTGTTCTCGGTTTGAAGAAAATTGAATTGAATTGATGAAAAGAATTTTAATGGTTACTATGATTTTTTGTGACAAGAACATCGAAATTTATTTATTTGATGAATATAAATGATTTCTTAATTACTCAAATTTATCAGTTCTAGAAGTATTTTAAACAATAAAGCTTATCAATAAAGAAATATCAAGTTGAAAAATGAAATTTTTTTAAAATATTTTATTTATCATTTATTTTTGCAGCTATTTTTGACATTTTTTATTGCAGTATACCATAAAAAAATGAACTTAAAAGGCCTGCAAGATTTAGATACGTTAAGAAAGTACGGGAAAATACATCACGAGTATAACTTGTTCGGAAATTTCTTTTATTTTAATAATTTTGGTTTACACTTTCAATCATTTAATTAGCAGTATGATTTCGAAGAACGAACATTCATATTATTAAGGACTATTACAAACAAAACACACATGTATAAGGTGTTTCGATTTATCGACGTTTTGTCTATGAACTTGCATTAACAGTCTGTTGTAAGATTACTTATATCCAAATACATTGATTTCTCATACATGTTTGCAAATTGAAAAATGTTTAATATTTACTTTAAATCCATCATAATCATTGGTGCAGACACAGCACTTATTCCCAGACTCAACAGTATCGTTGTCTTGCCAATACTATACGAGTAGGTAATAAAAAAATTACAAAAGTCCTCGTTTATATCGAGGGACTTCAGCGCATTTTTGACGCAGCGATTAGCAATTGATTAAATAGAAAAGAATGTCGAGTTTTAAAACTCTATTGCTGTTTCTTTAATCATAATGCATTTCAATAATAAGGTTTAAACTAAAGATTAAAATTCCTTTAATATTGATTTTTATAATTTTCAATGCAAATAAAAGCTTCACGATTTACCGGTTTTTTGAAATTCAAAATTTTCCATCAGCGAAAAATTTAAATTTCTGAACACATCCATTATTTTTCAAATTTCTAAACGAACTTATACTTGTTTTGAATGAAAAAATTAAATGTTAATTAATTAAGGTGTATAAAAGAAAAAAATTTAATCCGAAATAACGGTCAAAAAAAATTCAAATTTTTTAACGGTTAGAAAAAATTCAAATTTCTCATCAGCATAGCTTTGCCCTGCATTGTTTACATATTTTTTTTGAAATATAAAATCGATGAATTAAGCTATTTAATGAGTGTTTTTTGGCTTTTCAATATAAACGGCGACGAAGTCTAGATCAAGAGATAATTGGGACCCGAACGACCGATCAAAGTGCATGATTGAGCTTCCTTTTTGAAAACAAGTTTTCAAAAATGCGCTAAAAACTTTCATTCGGCCGGCCAAGTAGGAAATTAAAGACTTATGCGCTATGTAGTTGCTTATGCTCTATGTAGTTGCTTGTTGAAACTGGGCTAATAAACATCACGTACCTACTTAATAATTAAAAAATAATAAAAATATTTTTTATTTAAAATATTTTTTTTGGTAAGGTGGCGTGGAAGTTCGAGGCTTTCTATGTAAGTTGTGTTTTTTCATTTTCTCTTCTTTACTTTTTATTTGTAGCGGCAAGTTATTAAATAAACGATATTTTCATCAATTTATTTCAAATGTGTTGTTCGACGATTTTTCAAATGACAGTTACTAATCCTTTGAATACCTGAAGTAAACTTGCAAAATTTGGCCACTTATAAGTACAATAAATATATTTAAATTAAATAGCTTATAACTGATGGATGCATAAAATTTCATTTAAAACTTTGTTAAGGTAAACTTAAAAAATTTTATATTTTAATTTATTCAGTAAAAACTTGGTAAAAACCTCTTATTTACGAATTTTGAAATATATCAAAGACGATGTACTTGCGATGTACTCAAGAAAATATATAAGGGGTAAAATAATAAGACTTAATAAAAAAAAATATTAATTCTTCATCACTGACTGTTTACAGTTTACAAAAAAAGATATTTTAAAATTAAGGAAAACACAAAATGTTGTAGAAATTTTAATAGTTCAACGATAAATTTTGCACGACTTTTTGTGAACATCTAAAACGTGATGTCTCTTTTTGATTGTAAGAAAAACAACAAAATATTGCGATAAAAATTATAACATTAATGTGTATTGAAGTTTCCTTTAAAGAGTTAATTAACACAGTTTCAGTCTTATCGATAATTTGAACATTTTTTGATTCTTGCTCCCAGACAGACTAGAATGCTAACTAAAATTTCATAACACGGTTTTAAAATAAAGAAAAATTTCTGATAATGATTGCTTCTGCTGAATGCGTTCTCCTAAAATAGTTCATTAAAAAATTTGAAACCATTTAAATAATTTTTTTTTAAATTCGTAAAGCAAATTATTAAATTTTAAATCATTATTTTTTATTGAAAAAGAGAAAAAAATACTTGCTGGGACGATAAAAAATTATACTAATGCAAAAAAATACCAAGAACATTTTTTGCCTCACATGTCGACAAGACTTGTTTCGTGACAAAATATTACTCATGGTAAAGTTGTACGAGTAAACATTTTGTAAAATGTTAAAGAAAAAAATTAGTCTCAAACTTCTTGTATTGTTCTTTACTTTTATCAATATAAATTAACTGCTGACTGCTATAGCTTATCTACTGAATAAAAAAAAATTAAAATGACAAAGAAAAACTTTAATTCCATTTTCACTATCGAGTAATTTAAATACATAGTTTTATTTTATTTTTTATATTCCTTACACAAAGCACTTATGAACTAAGACAATGGACTTCCAGAAAAATGTTTTTTTGATAACGTATGTCAATTTATGTGACAAAGCAAAAATTTCTGTACTATTCTATTTTAAATGATTTAAATTCTAAAATGTATTTTGAAAAAAACCATAGGTAATTTTTAAAAAAAGAAGAAAAATAAGATGAGTAAAAATTCTTCTTTCCGTGTTTCTCAATCAAACACGTGTTTTTGTTGAGAATTTTTCTCTTTGTATATTATTTATTTCTCATTCTCTCGCGCTACATTCTCATAATTTCGAAGATTCGAAAATGTGGTGTTGAGAAAATTCTCTGTCGGTTTTTTTTAGTTGCGTGGAAATTGTTGAATGGAGTAGTCTTGTAGTCAGAATATTACAAAAGACGTACTAATAAAATAAAACATTTCGTTCATGAATAAAAGGTGCTTTAATTAAATTTGTAAAAAAGAATGCATGAAATTAAAAACAAAGTGAAGGTGTAAAAAAAAGAATAATTTTAAAAAATTAAAAAATCATTTTGATGACTATATGTCAAAAAAATAATATTTCTATTGAATGATGTGAAATTGAAAATTTTATAAAAATATATTTACATTTCAAATCAAATTAAACAATAATTGGACATTTAGTGGTATTATTTGATGGTTCAGCAAAAACTGATTAAAATTGAATGAACCCTGTAAAGCGGAATATTTTAAATTTTAATAACATTATGTCTAGAAGAAAGCAGTCCAATCCGAAGCCTCTTTTAAAAAGTAAGTTGATGTCAATGAAAAATGATTAAAAATGTATTTTTTCAATATAAATATTTTGACTCATTCGAATTAGAAAAGCAAGCAAGAAAAAGATATTATACGAAGTATTTGACAATTTCATTTTATAAAATTACTACACGAAACGACAATTCTTATCGCATTCAGTGATGCCATCAAATTGATACTACAAAAAATATACGGACACATAAATTTAATTTTTGTTGTTATCATAGCGCGGAAAAGTGTTTTCTTAAAACTTAAAATTCTTATCAATAATTGTTATCAATAAATATTCCATACAAAGAAATTTAGAAAAAATTCAAGTGTTTAAATGCTTTATTTCTAAAAGTTTTTAAATCGTGAAAAAGAAATAAATAAATAAATATTTCAATAAAAAATCATTTAGCAAAATTTTAATGTGAGCAAAAAATTTAAAAAAAAAAAATTTTTCATTCCTTTTTGAACATCTAAACAACTTAAATTTAAAATCATAATGTTTATGAGAAGTTCGATTAAGATTAGAAGATAAATGATAGAAGCAGCAGTAATGTGTATACTCTAAACATTTATAACAAAATAGAAATTTGGAATCCTTTTTCTGTTCATCCAAATCGAGTTTCTGGGATCATAAAGATAAGCATATACATGTAATGGAAAAATATATTCAGTAAATAATTCCATTAACTCCAGCCATGTAGAAAATGTTGCGATAAAAGATCCTTAGAAAAGATAAAATTGTCTGTTAACGTTTGCTGTCTCCTTTTTTCATTCACTTATTCTCACTTGCTACGACTAGCATTCCGTCAATTGTAAAAACTCATCATTAGAAGTCAATGGTTTAAATTTTTTTTGGTATACGAAACAATATAATCTATTTTAAATAAACAAAAAAAAATAGCAAGCAACATCAAGTTAATCAAATAAAAAAATATTCTTTATCATCATCAAATTTCATTATGACACTGTTGCACGTGAATAAGTTGTGATTATTGTTATGAACTCTGGAATAAGTAGCATTAAATGAAAGCGTGGAATAAATTAAATGAACCAGAACATAAAATGATGTAAAATGAGTAAATGATAATTTATTGATTTCCCAAAAAAAAAATCAAATTCATTTCACTTTTCTTACTTTATCTACTTGCAATAACATATTTGTTTTGAATTTGAACAGAGAAAATAAATATGAGTGTTCTGGATAAAAATCTTAGTAATTATAAATCCATGAATTTATTTATATCGATTTTCAATTATGATGAATCCAAATGGAGACGAATATGATTTTGTTCGTCTTGATTTTTTTCTCTTCTTTTTTTTATTTCAATTTTAAAATAAAACTTAAAAGCCGGCATTTCGATTAAGATACAAAATCAGTCTTGATGGGTTGTTGGACTCAAAAGAAAATCGTTCATCTCATTCCCCCGCTCTCTCTTAATGGAACTGATAAGGAACATTTTTCTTACTTAACGCCAGAAAGAATTCAAATGAATTTTCAGAAGAATCTTATCTCACACACCAGCACACGAGATTAAGAATTAAGCAAATGGAAGAAGGGAAAATCAAATGATGATGCACAAAGAGAAGGTTTCTTTTATAACTTACTTGTTCACTCATTTGATGGTTTAAGAGTTTCGTCATACACAAAGTTTATTGGAAAGAGAAGAAAAAAAAATAAGATAGAATAAAAATTTAATCCAAAAATATATATGTATATACTTACTTTCAATACAAAGCAGGCAGCAGAATGTGAATTCAATATCTCTAAATCGGTAATGGAAATAGAGACAGTAAGACTGGCAGAGCTCAAAAGAGATAACAAAAAAGGCGCGTATTAAGTGACTAACAATATTGACCACATGATAACGTAAAAAAGCTTATATACCGATTCAATGTCGACCCTGTTGAGAGAGTTTTTCATTTTAACATTTTTTAGTATTAAACTGTGAATAACCAATAAATAAACTTATCTACATTCTGTTCTCAGTGCGATATTTCTGGCTGGAATCCATTACAATAAATGAATTTACGATAAATTTATTATTTATTTACTTATTCGTTTTTATTTTGTCGATTGGTTGCTCAATAGCTTGCAAACAAACAAGAAGAGAGAAGCTAAAAAACCAGACATCATTGAAATTTCATTATATCACAACAAGATATTATTAATGAATGGTTTTAGATTGATATGAATATTATACTTTAAAATCTCAATTAAAGATTGAACAAACCAATAATAATGTTTCAAAATATGGCAACATAGCTATTTGTGAATTATCTTGCTGACTCATTTTCAAATTCTTTAACCTTATAACGTAGTATACCTAAATTGAAGTATCTGTACTAAGCTAAACAAGAAACTTTTACAAAAGAATGGGGAATCAACATTTTCATATCTTGTCAGTTGAATCAAGTCATCTCTCCATCTATAATATAAAATTTATTCCAAGCCGATCTCAGTGGATAGATAAGCCACACAAAAATACTCAGAATCGCATTTTATCAATTCATTTCAATCTCAAAATGAAAAATTCTCATTTATTTCTCGTTTTTTCGATAAAAATATCCAGATAAGAGCGGCAAGCAGAAATTGTATAAGCGACGAGAGATCGAAACTCATGATAAGGAAAAAAAACACCAACAACAATAACAACGAAATGAAACGAAACGAAAATTCTTGTGGAGTTGTATAAAGCACACACAAGCACAATTTCTAGATCGATGTTATCTTGCAATACATATCCAGGGTCATTTCCATTAAAAGTAGAGCTCTCTAGTGGTAATTTAGATAAAAGAAATATACAACAGACACTTCAGTATAATATAAATTTGGGTATATGCTGATAGTAAAAATATTTCATAAATAAATGAATTAAATCATATGGTATGAATGAATGAATGGATAGATAAATAAATTCCTAGATAAAGAATCTTTTGACTTTATAATGTTTGACTTTAAGGAGTTTTTTTTTCTTATTTTGGGAATGTTTATAACTTAATTTCGATGACTAGATGAATTTCAGAAAAAGAAAAGAAGATATATAACAAAATTTTTATTTCCAACAATTGAATGGTGGTGGCATCAATAACAAAAATTATGTAAAGAGATAACAGAATTTTCATTGATACACACATCGAAATCATCGTCAATATTATCAATAAATGGAAATCTTTTAATACAAATATTCGACAATCAATCAAGTGGCGATGGAAATGTTGACTGTATGTACGTATTGATATTTCATAGACAAGGCAGTTGCAACGATGGCGCTGAATCTAGATAACAAAAACAAAATTCATTATTCAGCACTATCTATACTGTCAGTCTACCCACAATTCTCCCTTGCTTCATACATACAAACAATATATATTCATATTATAGTGTTGTTGTATAATTTCTGGATGGAGATGGAGGAAATGAGTGAGGGTGTACCAGATACTGATAGCGCAAAAATTCTTATCGCACTAAAAGAATGCTTTTGTTGAATGTATACATACATACATATATATAAAGAGAAATATAGCAACAATACTGAGGGAACATTCATTTTGCTTTCGGAATTATAAATGGGAATGTCTGATAAGCAAGCAAATGTGATGATAACAGAGTTGCAAAGGAAGGAAAGACAAACAGTGTACAAGAGAACGAATTGCAGATATATTTATATTGGTTTGAAATATTATTAAAAATCTTTTTTTAAACATTTTTTTTTTCATATTTTAAAATTATAAATGAATCTTTTAATTTTTAACATTCCTATTTAGTTAGGATTAATGATTCAGAAATTTCTACTTAATATAAAAGATTTGAAGAAAATTGAAACTTTACCCACTCTATTTAATAATCTTTCCTCGCTTAAAAAAATTAATACAGTACCAATAATAATGAAGCTTTATTTTGTTTCACTTTACTTATGAAATGAAGACCATAATATGATTTCACACTTTCATGGATCAAAATATAATAATCACTTTTATCAAGATAAAAGAGTATTTTTATTGGTTTCATGCTGTAGTCCTTATTCAATATTATGGGTGTTTCAAGTATTAACAATTTTTATATTTTTACTTATCTTTTCTCACTTCATTCTCCATTTGCGCTTATATTTTCTGATTTCTCACAATTCGATGTTTTTCGTGCACTTTGCACAACTAGACTGAAATTTATTGCATCAAATATGAGATTTCACACCAGCGTTTCTTTCTTTTCCTTATTTCGTTTTGTATTAGCCTGCAGAAATACACAAACGGCAAATTGCATTTTGTTTTCCACACGAAGTAGGCACTTTCCTTAGCCGGCTTTATTTTTTAGTGTGAATACATATATACGAATCGAGAAATTTATGCGATTGAAAAAATTGATACATGCTATTTTGATGTCTTTCATTATTGGCAACTTCTATAAATTATGGTGAAACAAGAGCAGCATTAAGATGAACAAGCAAAGATAAAATGGTGCACATTCTTTTGAACAAAAAATGAACTTTGACTTGAAACAATTTGCTCTCAAATATATTTCACTAAGGTTTCTTCACTTGTACTTTATTAAATCTTAATAGCGTATCATATCATAAACTTACAATTTTTCTCTCATATCTCATTATATTTCAAATGTAGCAAATTGACTGAAAATATAATAAATGTCATTATAGAGATTCTGATAAACATAAAGCTTTTTATTATGTTTTATTAAATAAATATTTAAGCACTCTGGTTTTACTACTCAAAAGCTTTAAATAAACTTGAAAATATTATTTTTAAGGATCTTTTTAGGGGTTTAATGTCAAAAATTGATAACCACTGCTATCATGTCCAGTATATTGCTATAATCATTATTAGTATCATCACAGATATTATTACTATTACTATATATCTTCTATTTTTATTTTCTTCAGCAATAAGGTTGACAGCGATCATTGTATGAACTAACTTGAATTATTTGTTGAATAATAAATTCTATAAAAAAAAAGAAATTAAAAGCTTTAATTTAGAATTAAATTTTACAACTCATATTTTGCAATATCAGATTTAATGATTTAGTAACATGGTAAATGAGCTATTCGAATACGAATGTTTCATTACAACATATAAGACAGATTAGTTTGACACCCTTATAGTGATACTAACAAACGTATAGCCTTAATTAACATTAAAATTGCAACCTTTAGAAATAAGAAAAAAAAAATTCAGCTTCAAGTTGTTTAATTTTTCGGGATTAAATTGTCTATCGTTTAGTGGATTCAACTTTTACTTTAATACAAATTTCAAAAATATATAAATGCGCTTTCTTAAAGTAAATTGTAAAAATTAACTTGTTTTTTGAATATTCCCAAGATGAAACACAAAGTTATGATTCCTGTACACAACAATAATTTTATGTGCCCGAAAAAATCGATTCAGAGTTTACAGAAAGTTTCTCATTCTGCAGCATACTTGAAAGCATTTGAAAATTGTTATCAGATGGAAAAGTTGCATTGTTCGTCTGAAAACAATACTGAAAATCAGAATAAATATTTCATTCTTATCATCATCAACTTAAAAGAGTATATGTTTTTTTTCTCCTTTTCATTCCTCTCATTTGTTTCTTTTCGATATTTCGAAAAACGGAAAGGCTATCACATATTTCGATCAGGAGTTTCGCTTCAAAACTTATTATTTTTTTTTATTCTAGAGAAACTTAAAATCCTTTCAAAAAGTACTTTTTGATTTAAACAACACTTTAATAGATAAGGTGCATGCTTTTTTCATATCACATCAATCTAGTCATTAAAAAAATTTAAATATTTGGGAGCCAAATTTCATTGAAGTATAGTTTGAGATTATTAAAGAAATATTGAAAAATTGAGGAAATCAAGAATTTAATATTTTAAGGAATTTTTGTGTAATTACTAATATTTCAGTATTATAATTTCCTTTAATAAAAAATCTTAAACAAGTTTGTAAGCCATCAATTGGAATACTTAAAATTAAGATTTATACAAAAAAAAACACACACTGCATCTTAACATTATTGGTAATAAAACTGGTTTTAAAATTATATGAAATGCAAAAGTGCAAAAGTAGGCGGTTCTTAAGAATTTATATCCACTGTAAATAAGAAAAAAAAATTCTTTTTCTCACATGATTTACGCCAATCAGCGACGCTTTATAATGATAGATATCAATGATTAAATGTGCTGCATTGATGCGTACTTAATACTTTACAAATATTTTTTTCATAAGCCATTAAAGAAGCCGCTAGCAAGTAAATACAATTCATTGCTCCACATACATCAACAATAACTTACATTTGAATTCACATGAAGAAAAAAAAATCAAGAAAGTTTAAATAATGATTTTTTTCGACTCTATTTCCGGAAATCACATGAAACACAAAATAAATTGAACTGACTTTTAAGCTGAATGTAACGTTTATCCTTTTTCTCATTTTGATAAATCCGAAAATGTTATTTTTCAATATAATGAATATAATAGAAAAATAAATGCAAACTTATAGTAAGAGGAAGATGATAAGACGAAAAAAAAATACATAGAATCTGAAATGTGATTGAGTAATATTTGCGTTGCATATATTGAAGAATCTCTGGACGATGCTGCTTCTATTTCTTTTCAGGGTAATGTAGAAATGTAAAAAAGAATCCTTCAGAGTAGAAAATCGAAACATTTCTTATCTCTTCACTACATTGCACAAAATGCAAAACGAGAAATGAGAAAAATTCTTTCTCTACTTCAAACTCTTTCTCAATTTTAATACGGCATCTCTTATTGTTATCTGTGCAAAATTCTGTGCTTGCTATTCACATTAAATTTATTCCTTTTTCACTCTATAAAATTGTTCTTCGTACTAGTATTTCTGACAGTGCTTATCTCATTTATTCACTATTTCTATTGCCATCATCAACATATACATTTGTGCAATGAAGCTAACACATTGAATTTATCTTTGCAAAATATGTATATGTAAATATATATTTATGTATAAAAGTAAAAAGGCAAAAAACAATTGACGATATATATTTGAATATACATACAAAATTGGATATTATATAGAAGCGATTTGGTATATGGCATGTCCAATCTCTTTTATTGTTTTAAGTGCATCACTTAATAAGCTCATTGTTCAACGAAATCATTTGTATATAAATTTCTATCTTGATTTCAATCATCTCTTTTCCTATACTTCAAAATCATGTTTGAATGACAAAGGATTGCACATCTATTCACTTTTCTCGTTCTATCGTTTTACCACTTGACTATTTTTTTGCCAATGGAAAGTTCTAATCTATCATCAATGGTGAATTGCTCACTCTATTATATGCCTATGTATACATAGAAGTTGATGATATTATGCGGTTTATTGAAAAGGCTCTCGTTTGCCATCAAAAGACAGAGAAATTGTAAATGTTGGGAGTTTTTGAATTCATAATTCAATTTTTTTTTTTCAATCACTTCAAGTACCTATCTGTATTGAAAAATAAAATGAAAAATAATTTTATTGGTTTTTCTAGGGTTGAAATTATTAAGTTAATTAAATTTAACTTTTTTATTTATTTAATAAACTTTAAAAAATTTATCAACATATGCATTTAAAAAAATGTCAAAAAGCAACGTGTTAAATACAACACCAAGAAAGTCTCAAAACAAGTATAACGGTGGTCATTCGTGACCGACGAAAGCGCATTTTCCGCGATCAGTAAATACACAAAGAATTAAAATCCCAAAAGTACAAAGCCAAATATTTAACTATAACCATTCTTTATTTACCCAAAAATTTAAAATTGACAGAAAAAAATGGATGAAAAACATTATGCAATATAGAATTTAAAAAAAAGCAAAAAAGTATTTTGGTCACGGGCTAGGTTTGAACCCATGACTCTCATGATAGGAGTTGCGCACTCTACCACTTACGCCACTGATGCTCTTTTTTATAAAATATTAATGTGACAATTTGATTATTTATATTGATGAGTTTTTTTTAATAAAAGTGAATTATTTTACAATTTTCACAAAATTTTCCGGAAAAATTATGAAAAATCCATGAAAATAGAAAACTAAACAACTAAAATATCAAAAAAATATAAAAAAGTAATTATCTATGAAAATTGTATGAAAATATTGAAAATTTTAACAAAAATCGTCGGAAAAACTCGGAAAAATTGTGAAAATGGAAAATTATGACACGATTCAATATTATATGTCATAAGAAATCAAAAAAGTATCAAAAAAGCAAAAAAAAAAAAAAATGTCATTGGTGGGATTTGAACCGAGGAAGGCTGAGTTTTTGAAAAGTCAACATTTTAGTGCATTCGACCACACTAACACATACAAAGAAATGGCATTTTGGCAATTTTTACGCTGGTTCCAGCAGAGGAAGTGACCATTCGTGCTGATTTTTGGTTACATGGTAGCCAGACATGTCACACACATTTTAAGCCAAAAACCGCATCAAAAAAGCTTAATCCCTAGGAGGAGATGCGATGACAGACAGACAGACGGACAGACAGACAGACAGACAGACAGACAAAGTGCGGATAATAGCGTCCTTTTCCCAAGAGGAAAATGCGCTAAAAAAGTTACAGACATTTATTTTAGAATTATATTTATTAAGCTTTAAGTACAGCATTTATTCATCTTACCCACCATACTTTTATATTGCAAAAGTTTTATTTGCTATATTTTATTATCATTTTTGCTACCAAGCACAATAGTATCGCTTGTCGTCATAATCATCTCCTCATTCGTCTGGATTTATCCATTTTTACTGTTATCCTTACATATATTTATTATATCTATCTTTTGTAGACCATATTAATACTGTTGAACATTGACAAAAGAGTTTTGAATACTTCTATGAGTGAGAGCTGAAAGATAAGGATTTTCTTGTTGTTTTTCCTTGTGTTAAGTCAGAAGAAAATATTTTACTATGGCTATTTAGAAATATGAAACATTTAATTGTCTGTATAAAATTTATGTTCATAATATTATGAAAAATACATATTTTTTATCAGAAAATTCGTTATCATAAGAAAACATTCATGTAGTAAGATTCAAATAAGTGCCAAATTTTTTTTATTACTTAATGTTATCACGCATTGAAATCAATATTTTTGTTCACATGTTTCATCGGTTATTATGTCCTTTTGAATCAATTAATTTTAATTTTTAAAATTTTGAAAAAAAACCAAAGGGGTCGCAATGTTGAAAATTCGCCAACTTAGATTAAAATTTGACTGGCAACAAAAATTTTTGATTTCAAAAAAATTTTGGATGAAAAATGAGAAAGTGTGCCGTGATGAGAGAAAAATCAAAAAATGTGTAATGATTTTTCGTTCCTTTTATCTACAATATTAAGCTTTTAAACGACAGTTGGAATAAGCCTGATCACAGAAATGGCTTTATTTCCAAAAAATATTGTTGCAAAAAACCTTTGAAAAATCAAATTTAATTTTGACTCATGGCACACTTTCTAACTTTCCATACAAAATTTTTTTAAAATGAAAATTTTTTGTTGCCAGTCAAATTTTAATCCAAGTTGGCGAATTTTTAACATTGCGACCCCTTTGAAAAAAACACATAATTTTAAAAAATAAAAATATATTTTAAAACAAGGGCAAAAAAAATTGAAATTTGTACAAAATTTCAATAGTAGGTAGGCGGTGAAAAATTTCAATTGTTTTTGTGTAAATGAATTAAATAAATTAATTTGAAGGACTAATAATCAGCTCAAGATGATGCAGAACCTTCTCAAACAAAAAAAAAAATACTGTAAAAAAAAGTGTGTAAAAAATTAATTTTTCCCAAATTTCGGATGCAAAAATCGTCAAAACGTGGTGTACAAATTTCAATATTTGTTTGTACTAATTTCAAATTTCAAGACGTTTTTTAATACTTTATGCTGCAAAAAAAAAGCTGTTTTCAAGATTGATTAAAAAAATATGGAAATCAAATAAAGTCCTAGAAAAAATTTAGGAAATCAACTTTGCTTCCAATGAAAGTTACAGGCCATTGAAAAAAATTTGTTTGTTTTGTTCAAATTTCAATATTTTTTACCCAATTTTTGGAAATTTAATTCCTTTTTAATTAAAAAAGGGATTTAGATTTTTTAAACAAACAAAAAAAATGAAGAAATAAATTTTTTGATATGGTCAATAAATTTGAAAAACTTGAGCCTTAAAATGTTTTAAACAAAAAAAAAATAAGTAAAATTCTTCAAAGCTTTGTATGCTGTTCGTATATAAATAAATAAATAAATAAAGCAGTATCTCATACATTTATGTTTGCTGTTATTGTTAATGTGTTTAATTTTGAACACGATGTAATAATCACAATAGAGATGATGATGATGATGACATGTTCAAGAATACACTATATAATTCAAAAATTGTAGATTAAAATCTACTTAGATTGAAGCTCTTAAGTGCCGTAATTTTGCGTGGTATGCCAGAAATTTCCATTATGTCCGTCGCTCATAATTCAATTCTTGAATCACCTGAAAGACCATTTCAGTATGATTTTTACGTCTTTTTTCTTATCAAACGTCATCATCAATTTTTCTCGCCTCTTCGCTCACCACGTTCATTAAGCATTCGTTTTTGTTTTAAGTATTTTTATTACATTTCTTTAATCTTGATTATAATTCTTTTCTCTCCTATATTGTTCTTTTTCTGTTTTTAAATTGTTTTAACAATATTCGAATTCAATATTATTACTTACCTTTACTTCCACACTTCCATTTTCATTTTTTCCATTCCTAAGAATATTATCATTAAAAATACTTTTAAAAATCTTTGCATTTTTTTTTTTTTTTTTTTTTTTTTTTTTTTTCTTAAGGTCATCTCAAACGTACATTGTGAAATTGATAATATTGTGCCATTTCCCTTCTCTCCAATATTCAAACGTTTTCTGACGAATTTCTTCTGTTTCGTGTCTTATTCATTTATTTAAGTCTCTTATCAGGACACGAGAATCATCTTACGTCGATATGAAATTTTTAAGTTTAAACTATGATCGTGCATTTCATATATGTATACATTTTTGCTTGTTAACTTTTTGTCTCATTCATATGTCAAGAAATTTCTTACTCAGCAAATATCTTGTTAAAAAAATATTGGACTTTTCTACTCAAAAGAAATTCGACCCCTAATAATCGTTTCTTATTCTTCTAAGGATTTTAAGAATTATATTCTTGCAAAATAATAAAGCTTTTTTTAAATACAAATTACAGTTAATTTTTTTGGAAGTATGTTTTTGTTTCTATGTGAATAATGTATATGCAGGAAACGATATGATGTCGCTAAAAGCAAATATTTATTGCGCATTTTTGAAATAAATAACATGTAAAATATTTAAACTTTTGTGTAATAAAGCAGTCGTTTCTTTCCGCTACCCGATGCTTTGCAAGAAAACACTTCCCTTCATAAATGTCTTATTTTAAATTCAAAAAAGAATTAATGCATAAGTAGTGAATTCTAAAATGCCAACACTTGCTTTTAAGAACGAAAAACAAAGAGTATTTTGTACAAAAATTAATTTCAATAATTTTCTTTTTTAATTTTTTTTTTTCCTTAAGGAGACGATGATGAAGAGTTTCCAAATGAAGGAAATACAGTGCAACAGACAAAAAATAATGAAATGGACGAAATGGAAGAGAAAAATTCAGAAAAAGAGCTTTTAAGAACTAGTTTATCTGAGAATAATGATGATGCAGAAAGTTTTGAGGAAAATAAAACCAGTAAATCTCCTTCACAAATTATTCCTGCTTTAAGGTTAAATATAGCACTTGCTTCAGATCCCGCAACAAATCCGGATGCAAAAGAATTATTAAAAATTCATATAAAATCAGAAATAAAGTCAGGTGATGATGAAGATGGTGAAGATGAATATATGAATCCCAATAAGGATCTTGATACAATTAGTGAGACTGTAAATTTACCAATTCAATCACAACGAAGTGATGGAATACAAAAATCAAAAGAAAATATCAATAATATTAACCAAATGTTAGTAAAGAATTTAGATATATTACCACGACAAAATGTCTACATGTGTGCGCCATGTAGCATTCGCTTTTCATCACTCTCGACATTAGAAGCCCACCAGACTTACTACTGTTCTCACCGGAAAGATGCCGATGAAAATCAAAACAAATCATCAAACATATCTTGTGAGACAAATGGATCTGAACCTCCAACAAAAGCTATCAAAACAGGAAAGCAATATGCGTGTACTCAATGTTCGTATAGTGCAGATAAAAAGGTATCATTAAATCGCCATATGAGAATGCATCAAACATCACCCACCCCCAGTTCTATTGCTACTTCAAATGGTGATGACACCACGTCTAGTCAAATAATTGTTCCTGCTTCAATAATTGGACCTTCTCAACCAATCATTGATCGTTATTGCTCCAACTGTGACATTAGATTTTCAAGTACGAAAACATATAAAGCTCATAAACAATTTTATTGTCAGTCACGACAGCAAGGGTAAGTTTTATTTTCCCTTATTTTCTTATCAAAAACATGCAAAATCACTTGATTTGGATTGGAAAAAAAAAATAATTGAATTTTAATAAACTTTTGAATCCATTTAATTAGGCAACCTCCAGCTATTCTTTCGCCAGTAATTGTTCCAAATGTCCCAGCTACTTCAAAATCTTCAAAGTCTGAATCTCAAACTCCACCAGAAACATCTAAAACCCCTCCAGCATCAACATCACCATTTTTGGCATTACCAACGAATCCTATCATTATAATTCCATATTCTCTTATAAGGAACTCAAGCATCATTCCAGGACCTTTGTAAGTGAATGAAAGAAAAATTATTTTACGTTAGGTATAATAATTTTAATTTTTTTTAAAACAGATCTACAGCAGCACAAGTAACAAATCCCGACTCAACATGTTTCATATTTCAAAATGGCACATTGCAACCAATAGCATATTCAATAGCATCTACAGTTGTAGCTAGCTCATCAAATACTACTCAGCAAACATCTCCAAGATCAGCATCACAAGCAGTTATCAATGAAATTAAAATTTCAAAACCAAGTAGCGCTGGAAATATGACAAATGAAGCTTTAAAACTATTAAACAAACGTGATGGAATTGTAAAGTAGGATGAAATTTTTTTTATCGGTCAATTTTAAAATATTAACACGTTCAAATATTTATATATTTTTATTAAAATAATAGTCGTGAATCTACAACACCTTTAGATTTGTCAGTACGACGTACATCTCCAAATTCACGTGAACGAAGCTTATCTATATCATCAGCTATATCAGCTGAACAATTTAGAATGGAATTTGATACGATGATGGAAGGAAAGGAAAATTTATCTGTTAGTGGTGATTCAATTACTCCAGAACAGATCGTTTGTGCACCTTCACTTCCTGGTAGCCCATCATTAACACCGTCTAGAAGATCAAATAGTCCACGTGGAAGTAGTGTGTCAATGTCACCAAATTCTTCTACGCCACATTCTGTCTTAATGCGACCATTATTTCCAACAGACATAGCTATGCGCTTATCTGATCCAGCACTAAATGTAATTCCGCCATTGGTTAAACAGAGTATGGAATTAGCGTTAAGATTATCTAGTACGAATGAGGCTACTAATATACAACAAGTTTCTCCATCACAACCAATTACATCCACAGGAATCACTACACCTACACAAATTCCTGCTCAAATTTTTGTCAAGACTGGAGTTTCAAAATGTAAAGAGTGCAATATTGTATTCTGTAAATATGAAAATTATGTTGTTCACAAGGTAAGAAGCAACTTGTTTATTTATTTTCTAATCAGAATTTAACTTTACAGTCACTATACTCATAAAGAAATTATAAAAATATTTTATTTTACTTTTATTTATTGTATTTATTTTTATTTCATTGGTATAGAAACACTATTGTTCAGCACGTAATCTAGAAGAAAGTGAAGGAAGCAATGCTGAGCAGTCAAATCCACCAATATCTCCTCCATCAACTATTTCCAATCTTCCTCAAACTTATCAACAATTGATATGCTTAGCATGTGGCATCAAATTTGCATCACTCGATAATCTCAACGCTCATCAAACATTCTATTGCCCGAAACGTAATGATCTCCAAGCTCAGCCTAGCTCAATAGCCACTACAATTCCCTCATCACAAAAGGAGAAATGTACTAAATGCAAGTCTATTCATGATCCATCTCAAAATTGTACACAAGGGGGTCATTATAAATGTCCTATTTGTGAAGTCATTAGTCCAAATTCATCTGAGGCGAGACGTCACATGGAAAGTCATGGTGGTGTTAAAGCATTTCGTTGTACTATATGTAGATACAAAGGAAATACTTTAAGGTAAGATAAAAGAATGAATAAAATCATGACAAAAAAAAACTAAATTTGTTTCTCGAATTTTGAATTATGTAGAGGAATGCGGACGCATATCAGAATGCATATTGATAAAAAATCAGGAGATGTAAATGAAGAAAATTATATATCGTGCATATTAGATGATGATAGTACAGAAATTCCTCCAGCAAGTGTAAGCAAGGTTCCATCTCCACCAGAAAGTAACAAAAAGAATTGTTTAAAACCCCAGACAATTGCAATTAACTGTGAAAAACAGGAGACTAAAATGAATACTGCAATATGTTCAAAGTAAACTTATACTCTTACATATCATTAAAGTATGATTAATGAGTTTGTATCATTTACAGAATGATAAAAAAGGAACTTAATGAAGATGATGTAAGAATTATTGACAATTCTCGAGATATTGATGATGATATGTCAAATGAACCTACTCCAAATGACTTAATCAAAATTGAAAGTGAAAATGAGTCAAATACACCGTTGTCAAGTAACTCAAAATCTCCAGAAAAAATTACTTCTGAAGAATTGCGCCAATCGCCAAAAATAGTGAATATAGTTCATTTAGAAGACACTTCATCTCCACCATCAGTAGAATCGTCAAATGATTCAAAGTATTGTAGCAATTGTGATATTTCCTTCACATACTCTCATACATTCATCGCACACAAAAAGTTTTATTGTAAAGGAAATAAAAATTCTACCAATAATGGAACATCACCAAATGGATCGAATGTTAACGTAACTTTAGCAGCAGAAACATCCGTATAAAATTTAAATAAAAGGAGAATTGATTTCTTTTTAATAAAAATACTTAATATTTACAAATGAAAATTTTTGCAATAATGCATGCTAAGACTTAATGCAGTATACGATATTTACATTCAAAAAAACGTGTAATTTCAAATTAGCCATTCTCATGTTAATCAATATAATTTTGAAAAAGGGAAAAAATCATTTAAGTGTTCTATTAATTAAATAAAAAAGAAAATAGATAACAGTACTCGCTTATCGTTCGATGCAAGTAAGAAATGAAGGAAATAGTATTCAATATGCTAGCCGTACTAAATGTTATTGAGTTTATCAAAATCAAGCTGATATTATGTGTAAATGCTTTTGAAAATATCTATAAAAAAATATATACTTTAAGCTCATCTAAGTCATCTTATTCTCTATTGATATCTTTCGTTTAATACAAAAAGCTTAAAGTTTTTATCCAATTTTCCAATACACATGTTTTGAATGGATTAATAATTTCCCTCTAAAAACTTAAAGTGTGAATAGTAAAACTAATAAAGTAATTGTGATTGTTGATTGGATAGACATTTAATTTGTGAGCCTTACCTTTTTCATTAGTACGACTTTTTAGCCAAAGCCACCCTTATTTCTGATAATCAAATCAAAAAAGGAAATTTGAGCAAAAAATCCAGTTAAAACAAGAATTCTCTGTGTTCAAAAAATTAATTAAAAATTAAAATAGAATCATAGACTATGAGAAATAGAATTATACCAAAAATGCTCGAATCATAAAACGTAAAATTTATGTTTACCCCAAGTAAATAATTTTGCAACAAAGTATTATCAAATTTCATCGAATATATCTTGGTTCGACCTAATTCATTACATTTGTTAACATTATTTAAACTTGGGTTATCTTTTTTAAAAATTTTTCTTCCAAAAAAAAAAATGTTTCGTCATATCTAAAATGAATTTTGAAGTATATTATTGAAACATAAACAAAAATTATTAAGGAAAAATTCTAATAATTCATTAAAAACTTGATAAAATGTATTGAATATGTTTCTTATAATACCATACCGATAATAAAGACAATAAGAAAAAAAAAATCTTAAAAAATTATCAAATTTGTAAGTACCTAGATATATTTAATTTAATTCCTTTCAGTGAAATTTTTTTTTATGAATAATTACCACATTTTATTAACGTTAAATTCCTTTACATTCTTAAAAATAATTTTTCTTAATGAAATAGGTAATATAAAATATTCATTAAAACGTAAACATTATAGCTGTTATGATAAATTGTCTACAACAATGGAAGTTGTTCAATGGGAGTAGCAAAAGGAAAATCTTCAGGAAATAGTGCTTTAGCATGTCCATACATTAGTTTATATGATTGACGAATTGTGGCCTCAGCGACACCAGCAATATCTCCGATTTCTTTGTGTGTTTTCTTCACTTCAGAAGCCTAAAATAATATTTACAATCATTATTTTCGAGTATTTTATTAAGAAGCAGTTATAAACTAATTACCTGTGAAGCCATGTAGATTGCAGCTGCTGCAACTGATATAGGAGAACGACCAGCAACAATATCAATTTCTACTGCCTTTCGTGCAATATGAGTTGCTGCACGTTGAACATAATTCGGTAAAACTAAGTTTGCACAAAAACGTGACATGAAATCTGCAGTTGTAATGAGATCTACAGAAGTAGCTAAAGCTTTTAATGTTAATTTAAAACATCGCCCAATTTCTTTTTTGCTAACTCTACTAATTGCACAAATTTCCTTAAATGTTCTTGGTACGCCTTCTTGTCTACATGCTATATATAAGCAAGCTGATGCTTTTGCGTCATTTGATCTTCCTTTCAGACTCTTTCCATCATGAACCTGCTTAAATAGGTTGTTTGCTCGATCCACAATAGTCTTTGGAAGATTAATACGATCTGCCATCGAACTAATTTCTTTAAATGCTGTTATTAAGGCACGATCTGAGCTACTCATTGTACGTCTATTTTGATATTTTGCAGCTATAGAACAATTAATGAAAAATTCAGTTTAAAAATTATTTAAAAATTAATAACATACTTCCAAACGAGTCAAATGAAGCACTTCCTGTTCCTGGCCCAATAATTGTTGATAGATCTCCACCACTTAATAAAGGATTTTCAGGACCTGTGAATATTACATTAATTTAATTTCAGAATTATTTGATAAAGTACTATTTTTTTGATTACCTCCAACACGAGATGGATCTATTGAGTTCTTTTCATTACTAAATGTTCTCCACTCAGATCCTACATCAATTACTCTGAAATTTAAAATTTTAGCTTAATTTCATTAGATAATGCAAAAATAATAATTTTATTAAAATATTTACCTATCACCAACGATTAATCCACATTCTGAACAAATCATATCTCCGGCACGATAATCTTCAATTAAAGGAGCATCTGGATGGTGAATGCAGACTACACGATCTTTGAAACTGTAAAAAAAAATAAAACAATTTTAATAAAAATCTGAATGTTTTGAAAATATTAATTGATAGAAAAGAACGTTTGAGCTACTATTTTGGGTATTTTTACAAACCTTGACGTGCTTGCCATTACTATTAAAATATCTGATTCTTTTAAATGAATTAAAACAAAGTCTTTCTAAAGTTTTTTAATTAAATTGTATTCTGGGAATGAATATGAATAGTATTCTTTATTGTTTTTGCGGATAAACAAGTTTTGTGGATAATTTTTGAGGATAATAATTTAAATTTTTAAAAGCCGTTACTATTTCAGATTTTAAACGGAAATACGTACGCAGTTAAATAAAGACAATTTCTCTTAAAATTATAACAAGTTAATAGTTTATTTATCTTTTAATCATCATCATCATCATCACTCGATTTTTCGGAATCACTTTGCAAATCTTTCAACATTCTTTTTCGATATTTTGCATAACTTGTACCGCTGTAATGATCTGCATCTGTATAATCGTAATCGTCCTCAAAATTGTCGTCTTCTGTATTTATTGAATAAACAAATCCTTCACTATTAGATTCCTGAAATTCATCATTATCATCACTGCTAGATAAATCGTTATCGATACCAAAATTTTGCATAGCTCTTCTCATTGCTCGTTCATCTATACTAGAATCTGATAAATCTTCTTCGTCTGGATAATCATTTCGCCAGTTATTTTCGTCATTTGAATCATCACTGCTGGGTAAATCTTCATCAATATCATTTGTTAATCGTGGGCATGAATATAAATAATCGTTGTATTCTAAAATGCTAATTGAGTAAAAATATATAAATCAGATACCTTGAATGTTAATTATTAATAAGATTTACCTTAAATCATTCAAGTCTATAACATCAGCTTGAAGTATAGATGAAAATTCATCCTGTGCGACATAAATATCATAGATGTATTTTGTTGAATTTTTACTCAAATCATCTGTGGATTTGTTGTCTTCATTGCTTGTACATTCATATTCTCTTTCAACGTCCAAAATTATTTGTTCTCCATTTGATGCATAATCAGACTTTTCTGAACTTCTCATAAAATTGACAACTTTAAAACGCTTTTCCTTCAATTTTTCCAAATTTTCAGACACTCGATTACTCAATCCTGAAGTAAATTGATTGCTCTTATTCAGAACTATAGATTCTGCTTCTTTTTTGGATATTTTGAGAATATGATCCGGAATATTATTTTCCTTAAATTTCAAATTTGTTAAATCAAGCTTTACAAATTTAACTAAATCACTTACTTCGTTTACAGTTCCAACAAATGAGAAGACATCCTTTAACAGAAATAAATAAGTATAAAGAAGTTAAAATAATAAAATGAAATTTTGTCACAATAAAACGTTTAAAAACTCACCTTGTCACTTAATTTCTGTTTTTTACAGTTTAATACAATTTTAGCATCAGCTTCTTGAGCTTCATCTATCTTCCGCTTTACTCTAATAATTGTTGGAGCCATTTCCTTGCTTTAATTAATGCTTACAATTATTTAAATATACGATTTTATAAAACTTCAAAAAATAGATTGGCAAGTTGAGAAGGAATTATAAACCAATTTTAGCGTTTTTTTTTTAAATAAAATCTGTCTTGATGTCACTGATTTAATAAATTTTACTAACCAAGGTTTTTCTTCACTAACTGATTTCATTATGCTTAAAATTTATAGCAATTTAACGCTCATTTAAATAATCAAACATAATGCAATCCAATTAATAATCTTTTAACATTTAAATTAACAAAAAAATAATAAAAATGCGCTTTTAACTTTAAGTACCTTTAAATTAGGATTTTTAAACTTTTTTTCAGTATTGTTTTCCTTTAAAAAATAAATTAAAAAAAATAAAATTTACGCTCTAAATTGTTAAAAATGATAAAATCGAGTGTTATAATAGTGGAAAACAGTAAAGGAGATGTTTATATCGTTGAGGATAAAGAAGAAAAGTCACAGATTGACAAAATATTGAATTCTAGTGTCGAATTAAAAACTTTTCAAAAAGAGTAAGTATTATTCAATAAATGATTGTTAATTTCATACTTTTTAATATATTATATGCTTCAATTCATAGTGATTCTTCTGAAATACAAGATATCGTGGAAGAGGATATTATAGAAGAATATCTGGATGAATATTTAGATGAAATAAAAAGCGAGAATGCATATAATATATACGCAGATCACAAATATACAATTATTGAAGAAAACGTTATAGATGATGATGACGGTTCTTCTATCAATTTTGAAGACACTTTTGAGCCTGATGTTAAAAATCCAAATAGTAATAGTAAGAAGCAATATCACAAATTTCATCAATTAACAGGTTTGTTTTTATTATTTTTCATTTAAACTATTTTTATATATAGATAATTTGTTACTAAAATGATATGATAAATTCCAGGTAAAGCAGCATGTAAATATTGCGAGACAGTTTTCAAGTCGAAAGAGTCACTGAAACAACATAACTGCAAATATTTGCAATGTGATCCAAAAAATTTCATTTGTCGAATCTGTAATAAAGAACTAAGCAAAAAGACGTTTAGTAATCATTTACATGAAGGAATTTTGGACTGTCAGTATTGTTCAAAATCATTTGTTAATCCAAGAAACTTGAAAACACATATCAAGAAAATCCATAAAAATGAGGAATTTATTCCCCCTAAATCGCCAAATAGATCCTTTATTAAAGAACTTAAAATTGAAGATGAAGAAAGTTCAGAAATGGCACTTTTAGATGATCAAACAGGCTTTATTACATCAAAACCATCAGAAGAAGAAAAAGAATGTCCAAAAAAGAAATATGTTAAGAAAACTGGACGATATGAATGTGATTTATGTGGTAGAATTTTCAAATTTTCTCGAAGTCTGACAGTTCATCTTTTGCTTCATACCAAAGACTACCGTTTTGTTTGTGAGGTAAGAATTAGCATTTAACTTAATTCTATTTAATACAAATAATAATTTCGTTCTATTAGATTTGTGGTGAAAAATTTACAACAAAAACTGGAATTTCAAAACATTCATGTTTAAATCGTAAACGCAAACGACCAGAAAAAGATTTCAGAACAGTTGATGTGAGACATTGCAAATATTGTGATTTGTGGTTCTCGTCATTTGAAGAAAATAAGAATCATGTTTGTAAATATCAACCAGAATCGAATGATTATAAAAACTTTGTCTGTCGATTCTGTATGATGGAAATGTCAAAGAATAGTTTTAATAAGCACATGTCACGTCATTTAAATCCAAGAGAATATATTTGCAAGCTATGTGATAAGAAATTGGCTAGTGAGAAAGCTCTTATAACGCATCTTACAACTCATAGTGGAAATAGACCGTACGCATGTAATTATTGTGAAAAAAGTTTCATTAATAAGACGCTTTTAATGAGACATTCTCGATTTCATGGAATGGAAGTGCAAACTTTTAAATGTACAATTTGCGACAAAGAAATGGCCTCAAAATATCATCTTAAAACACACATGCAGATTCATGGAGAATTTCAAATTTGTAAAATTTGCAAGGAAAGCTTTCCTAATCGAGAAGCACTTAAAAATCATTACCAAACTGTCCACGAACCATATAGATGTAATATATGCTCAAAAACATTTGTTCTAGCGAGATATTTGAAAATGCACGAAAAACTTCATACTGGTGAAACTACAAAACATTACAACTGTGTTTATTGTCAAAAGCAATTTAGTAGACGAGCTTTAGCAAATCATGTTTTTTCAATGCATCAGGAATTCTTTAATGAATGGAAAGAGAAAAATATGGAGTTTATTGTTTCATAGTACATCATAAAAAAAAATTAAAATTAAAAAATAAAAAAAAAAAAAAAATAATTTTTCTAACTTTAACGATTCAACTTTTTTCAAATATTACGTATGCTATGTCTGAGTAATAAATTATGAGCATTGTAAGGAAAATACGAGACTGCGTAAGAGAGGAGAGTAAGCATAAATTCTATAGAGAGAATAATATATACACAGAGAAAGTCAAAAATTGTACTCAGAACATAACAATTCTTCGTATAGACATCATGAACTTACAACGAACGAATAAATAACTGCCTGTATTTACTTAATGTTAAGTTGGATTATTTTATGAATGAAAGTAATAAAAATTTCAAGTGAAAACTTATCGATTCAATTAAAAAAGTTATCTAAAAAGTAGTGATAAGTATGGTGAATTTGAAAAGTTTATGTCTGCTCACATTATGTCTGTTTTGTAAGTCACAATTAAAGCTGCGCATTGTCTTTATGTCTAACTAAATAATAAAAAAAAAAAATCTTTCTTTAAAGACGCGACTGTTGACTCTCAATTTATTAATGTGCAAAGGACGAGTGATGGAAAAATAATTTTTTTATGCAACACAACAATCTCGTCTAAAAACATATCATATAATTGGTACAATCATAATGGTAAATTGGAAATACCCTGATGATGAATTTTTTAACTAAAAACTTTTTTTTTATTATATTACAGATAAAAAGATCAAGAATGACACTCAGTATGAAGTGATAAGAAATAAACTAATTTTAAAGAAGCTTCATTCTAACTTCCCACTTTATTACAAATGTGTGATTGAGTTAAAATCCATTGGAGCAAAATTTGCAGTCACGAAAAAAATCGAATATCGAGATGTCGGTAAGATAGACGCTGTAAAAATTAAAGATGTATATTATCCTCGCTGACTAAAATGTGCATGCTACACTAAATTTTACATTCTGAAATTTTCATATCAGCTACGAGTACTGCTTTCTTTCCAACTTACCACGAACCCTACCTATTTGTGCATTCTTCACAGAGTAATAAAATTTTACGACTTTTTTATGTATTTTGTTGATGTTAGGGCTGCTTGCTTTACTCAAACTTTTTTTTTCTCTCTCGTTCTCTTCCTATACATTTCATTTTTGGACTAAGTACATGAATTTCTTTTTTTTTTCCTTTTTTTTATGTATCAAATTGATTCAAAATTTTGACGTTTTAAATGGAAAATCTTTTCATAACATTTATGTGAAAATTATTTTTCCATTTCCTGAAAAACAAAATTAAGCCACATCTAGCATGTAATCAAATCTATAAAGATTTTTAGGATAAACTATTTACATTAAAGAACATGAATCTCATTGAACTTTTTTTTCTATCAACGTATATTATTTTAATGCATTCGCACAACTTCAAAGAAAATCCCATATGTTTGAAAGATGCTATTCCGTTTCTCTCTATAAAATAAAATGTTCATTTCTTCTTCTATAAACAGTTTCTAAATTATACAGAAATAAAAGGCACAAGAATGAAGGTAAATAATTTACTTCATATATGTCTATAAACAATTAAGTAAATATTTTTTAAATGTTTGTTAAGGTCTCAAATTTACTACAAATATGATGCCTAATAAAAATTTTGAACTTGGTTCTACTGGAAAAATCCATTGTAAGGCATCAGGAAGTAAAAACATTTTTTGGAAGAAGAATCAGGAGGCAGAATTACCAAGAAATGTAGTCGATGTCAATGGAACCTTAATTCTTAGTAATGTAGACATTAGCATGAAAGGTAAACTTTTTATTAAATCCATCCATAATCTATATCTAACTTCCATTAAATTTAAGGAATTTACACATGTATCGCATCAAATGATAACGACCAAATTTCGCATCAAATTGAAGTGAGAATCTTGCCTGCCTTTGAAGTTATTCCGCCCGATAAATTAGTTGTCAATGAATCAGAACCAGTGATAATCCACTGTATTGCATCAGGATCGCCGATGCCAACAATTAAATGGGATTTTGAGACTAAAATGATAAGTTCTGATGGACGTTTTCAGATGTATGAAAATGGGTCTCTGCTTCTTCGTGAATCTCATATAGATGACACTGGTCGATATGGATGTACTATTGGCAATTCTGCAGGCTTTAAAAGAAGTGAAACTTTTTTGTCAGTCAAACGTGAGTAAAATCAAGCATTTAGTTAAGGAATAAACTTATAAGCTATGAATTCAATTTCTAGAAGCTGATTCGCAAAAGGATGAAAATGAAGATATTGACGAAGCTAATAATCTATTTTCCAATAAAGCTGTTCTGATAACTTGTTCACTTGCAATCTTTTACATCATTTGTGTTGTTGTTTTAATGATTTGGTGCCGTCAAAGACGAGGAATAAAACGACAAAGTGAAACAGATCCAGAAAATCTTAAGCTGAATGACGAAAATGATGTAAGTATTTAGGGGATTTTAATTTATATCCGCAGACCATATACACGTACATTTTTATTATAACCAATCATTTTCATTTATCAGACTCATGAGGAAAAATCAAAGCATAATAAAACTCTTGTCAAGTCATTATCATCATCATCATTTACATTTGATATAAGATATGAGAAAATTACTGACATTAAAAAAATTGGAATCGATAGCAATTATAAAATGGAAATTTTAATAGGTTTCCTAAGTGATTCAGATCTTCCTGCTAAAATGATCATAAAAGATAATGCTGTAACAGATGAGATTAAGATGCAGCAACAGACTAAAGTGTTGATTAAAACAATTCGAAGAGATCAAGATGAAAAAGTATTAAATGAATTTCGAAGACAAGTGGATCTTTACTGTAACGTCGACTCGGAGAATGTAGTGAAGCTTTTTGGACTATCAAAGGAATCAAAAATTTATGGAATGATTCTCGAACGTGATGATGATCTGAAATCTCTATTGACTGAGAAAGTTGACATTTCGTTCCAAGAACTTTTGAAATTTTGTCATCAACTTGCATGCGGAATCAATGCAATTCACAAGAAAGCTAAGCTTCCTCACAGGTAACATTATACGATTTTATTTTTATTAAAATTCCACATTGACATAATAATAATTTTATTTTTTAGCGACATATCATTAATTAACTGTATCGTTACTAAAGAAAATGTATTAAAGCTTACATCGAAAGCTTCAACAGACACAAGTGATTATTATGAATACAATGGCCATTTACTTCATTTAAGATATACAGCTCCTGAAATTATTTCAAGCTGCAAAAACAAAGGTGGAATCTGTTACACCTATGCTAGTGATATATATGCTTGTGGCATAACAATGTGTGAGATTTTGAGCAAAGGAAATCAAGCATTTAAATCGCTTGGTAAAGAAGATTTGTTCAAAAAATTACAAGCACACTCTCTTGATTTTAATTCACTAATGACATCAGTATCGCCTAGTATTAGTGAAATTTTGGTGAGTTTCCGTTCATAATTGCCAATTTTTAAAATTTTTTTTATTAACTATTAATCTACTTTTGTTACAGTTAAAATGCCTGAAAATTGAAGCCAGTGAACGTATTGATTCTGATGATCTCTTAAATTGCTTGGAAGAAGCTCTGACAAGGAATGATTAATTACTTAATTATAAACTACATTTATAATATAACTATAGATTTTTTTCTTCTTATTACCAAAGTATTGATAACTAGTCTGTATGTAGAACTTACTTAATAATAATTATTGTAAAAAACTTCATTTTTTTATACTTGAATAAAAATTATTCAACTTTAGTTTTTTTAATGATAATATAAACAAAACAAAATAATATTATTATTATCTTAATTATTAGTTTTTCATTACCTACTTTATTTCAGCAAACTAAATAGAATCTCAAAAATCTCACCGAAATTCTATCTAAATGTAACGATTTTTAAAAATTCAAACAAAAATAGTCAAAACAATTCAAAAGTTTTACAAAATCATTTGAAATGTTCACATTAAAAATTTTCATAAAAATCATTCAAGAAGGTTTCTATTATAATAATGAAATTAATGGAAAAACATGGTTTAAGTCTAATAGAATAATTTATTGTGTGTTTAAAGAATATTAAAGGGAGAAAATATTGTAAAAAATATCAATTTGAACCGAAGAAAACAAAGAAACGAGCAATTTTTAAAATTTTTATTGAAGCGTCATTTCGTGAAAACTTGACCTTTTTTTTCATTAGTCTTTTCAACTCATTAAGTAATCCAGACTAGAAATTCTATTGAAAAGCAGTCAAGCATTTGCTTAAAATCAGAAATATCACAAATATGGCCAGTGAAGCAAGGTATTAAGAACAAAAAAAGATTTTTTTTTCGATTATGTAAAATTGTCATTAAACGACTTAATTCTGCCTAAATGTACTTCCAAAATATATTTAAAACATTCCTAAATGACCCATAATACTAAATTCAATACCAAAATGACTTCCAGTAAGGAGAAAATTGAAAATTTTGGGAAATTTAGGAAAAGTGAAAGTACCATGATGTTATGTATACATGTATTAGTAATTTTCATCTATGTATGAGTCATTTTTTTTTTCATCGTCAGCGACGACACATTTAAGAGATCTCATAAATAATAATATCGATCTAATGTTGGATGAATCGAGTAGTAATTAAAGGAGTATACTAATTTAATATCTGTTTACAAATTTAAATATATATTAATAATAATTATGGGAATTTAGTGAAGTATATTAAAGGTCCTATAAAAATAATTTATTAATAATATGCTGCAGAATCCCATTTTTAGCCAATCTATAGTCTAATGATAATGTCATTTTCTAAAAATGTATGTATGAATGAAATATTTTTTATCTCTGTTTACAGCATCATGAATTGCGAGGAAGATTTAGAAGATGGCGAGATTGAAAGTGACGATGAGTGTGAGAATGTAGTAAGTGAAAAGTCACAAAATGAAGCGATTAAAAAGCCCGAAAAATCTCCAACTCCACCACCACGAAAATCCAATGATAATAAAAAATCTTCAAGTAGAAAAGATAGAACTAATCAAGACGAAGATGATTTTATGTGCAGTATCGAATCAAAAATTGCTAATGTTTTGAAAGAAAAGGGTCTTGAACCACCAATGCCAAATATCAGGAAAGTTGATCCTGAACCTGAACAACAGCAACAAAAGTCCAGTCGTAGTAGTAGAAAACGACGTAAAAGAAAAGAAAGGAAAGATCAGAAGCGTGATAATGCTTCATCTAAAGTATGATCCTATTATAATTTATATCAATATGTTCTAGCAATTAACTTTAAAAATTTCTTATTGTTTTTCTATCTCTCTAAACTCTTCAGAAACGATCAAAATTGAGTGATAGTGATAATTTATATATGGTAGGCGGAAGTCCAGACAATTCCGGTTCAGAATCTGACCATAGTTATACATCATATAGTAGTTACGATTCAGATGATTATCATAGATCTACTTATGAAGACCGACGAAATAAAAGACGTGAAAAGTATAGTTCCCGAAATGATAGAGATCGTGACAGAAAAGACAGAAGAAATCGAGATACTGAAAAAGAAGTTTGCTTGAGATTTGCTGAATATGGTCATTGCCCAGATGTACGTTAGCACTTATTTTATTTCGAAATTATTTTACTAATAATAATTATTAATAAATCATTATTGTATTATTTAGGAGGACTGTCAACGATTACACGAAGTTCGCCAGCCTAAGAAAATGGAACTTTGTAAATTTTGGTTGATGGAATGTTGTGCTAAGAAAGAAAAATGCTCTTACATGCATGGAGATTTTCCATGCAAATATTACTATCTAGGTCTCAAGTGCATTAACAAAGACTGTAAATTTATGCATGGAAAGCCTTTAAGTGACAATTTGAAGCAGATATTATTAAAGCATTTGGATACTGCACCGAAGGAAATTTTAGGAGATTTTCCACGCATTGGACGAGAAAATGCAACAAAAATGATTTCACAAACTCATATAAAATTATGTCAAGAATACAATATGCCACTGCCAGAGAGTGAAAAACCTTCAAGTAAAATTCCTGCTTTACTCGAAATGAAACTTAATCCACCAGATGAGTTTGCATCCAAAAATGAAAATCGTAAGGAGAGTAGTAGTTCACGCTCATCTCGATGGCAGCAACAAAAAGATGGGAAATCACAACAATCAAGAAATACATCATCTACTAAATCAATAGCTGTAAATGAACCAGGCGATATGCCTTTGTCTGAAATGAGAGGAATTTTGAGTGATAAACAGATTGAAACTATGGCATCTATTGGAGTTAGGATAGTAAATCATATTAATAATTTGACAGTTTCTCAAATAAATGACATTGGATTAAGTCTTGCAACGATTGGCGAAATTCAAGCAACAGCTATTAATATGCATAATAAAATGAAGAAAATTCCTGATGAGACTGCTGTTCAATCGCCCATACATGAAAATAATTCTGAAGAAAAGAAAGAGGAAACATCTGTCACAGACGTTGACATGCGAGTTTTTAATATGAATAATGTAGCACCACCTCTCAAGTCTCCTGATACAATTATGTCACCAAATCAATCAGATATGGAAGGACATGATAATAATAAGCCAAGTACTTCTTCAAAAACTGCAATAATGAGTCCTCCACAGTCATCCACAATTGATTATTCACAATATTTAAGAGATTCAAATTTAAATAGTAATGATGAGGAAAATGAAGATGAGCCAGGCGGGCTAAAAATTGATTATGCAAGTGACTGCGAAAATGAAGATAAAAAGGATTCTCAATCGGAAGATGATCAATTAAATATGCCTCCATCAAATGTTCCATTACTTCCACCGTCTTTTGATACGACGGCTTTTTTAAACTCAACATCGGTGCTATCGAAAGTCGACATAAGTTCTTCCATTCAACAATTAATGGAAAAATCAGCACCAACCGAAAAAGTGTCACATCGTGATCCACGCGTTCGTAATTCAACACAGAAACCAAGTGAATCGATTGCAGAATTGAGCTCTCCAACATATAAAGAAGGATCAAGTGGAAATGTTCAAAAATCAGAACAATCGAGACGTACATCAATATATGAAATCGAATCACCATCAGAAGATGAAGACATAAATATAATGAAATTAGGGAAAGATAAGGATATGAGAGTACCACCTTTTTTGAGAGACTCTGAAAATGGCGATGTTGATTTTCGCTTTCCTTTTGCTCCAATGACAAATTACATACCAGCAACGGAGATTGAAGCTTCATTTGGTACACATGTTTTTAATAAATATGAAGTTAAAATAGTTGATATCCCGAAGCCTGATTATAGTGAAATTAAACGTAGTTTTCAAAATATGGACAGTGTACAAGATCCTCGATTGAAAAAATTGTGTAATCTTGGTGAAACTAATCAATCAACAAATAGCAGTTCAAATCTAGATCCAAGAAAACGTAAACAAAATGACTCTTCAACAACAGAAAGTAGCAGTAATGCAAGTAACGTAGGAACTAAAAAGTTACAAATATCTACAATTTTACAAAACTCAAAGCATTATAATGAGTTGAGTTCATCACAGAAAATGATTGTAAATGATATTTTAGCGGAATTGTCAAAACAATTAAAAGTTTTTCACTCGGATAAATCATCAAGTAAAATTTTCGACACAACATTTATCTCGCAAAATCCTCGACTTAGTCAAATATTAATTGGACTTGGTGTTTTCGTAAATGCTGAAGGAGAGTTTGAAGAAATTAAGGAAATGCCGATTACAACACCTCAAGTCTTACCGAATATTCATCAAATGCCTCCAATAATACCGAATATAATGCAACAGCCACCACCTAATTTGATGCTACAACCGCCCAATTTTATTGGAGCTTCGGGGAATTTGAGGCCTGGATTATTAGGAATTGCTCCACCTAATCTTCAACCATTTAATTTTGATCCACAAGACTTTACATCATCCATGAATAATCAAAATACTCCTTTTGGAAATGAGCAAAATTTCAATAGAAACCAAAGGAGTGGAAGTAACAACAACAACAACAACAATTTCCGTAATAATTCACATCACCGTAACAACAATTATCGATCTAATAGAAGATAAACTTAATTTTTTTATCATTATTATTATTATAATTATTATTATTATTATTTGTTTTGTTAATCTATCTCATCATGAACTCTATTGAAAAAGTGAAAAAGTTGCAAAATGCAAAAATAAGATGAAAAGTAATTAAAAAAAAAATATGAAGAACTATACTGAAAAATTGAATTTGATTGAATAAAGCGCATTCATTTTTTAATGATTATTATTATTTATTCATTAATTATCAATATGTATTTATTTCAAAAATTCAAAAAAGTTTTCACAACTTTTCTCCAGCCAGCCACTCTAAGATAAAAAGTTTTAAATTTTCTTAATTTTTGAAATAAGTATTTGTTTAAGACTTGTTTTTTTTTACTCAATGTGTGACATTAATGCCTTACAACTTCTTAATAATTGCAGTTACAGATAAAAACTACAATTTAACATGATCTGCAATTATAAAGCTTGTACAATACAATGGAAATTCTCCTAGATCAGCAAGATCCTTTGTTTGATGTTCGTTCAAGATATTTTATGAATTTTCTCTTTGTATTATCCACACACATAATAATTAATCATCATTATTCAAACAAAATTAAAACTTGACAATCCACTTATATGCATATACTTGAATTGATTATTATGTGTTTAGTTAATATAATATTTTTCATGTACTCTTCTATTGGTTGAAATTCAAATAATGAAAAATAATAAAAGCAATTAGAAATTTCATGTAATTCGATTAATATAGTATCAGAAACGTATGGGATTTTTTTAAAAAAATTTACTTTTAAAGAAGCATGAATTTCTTTTTTTAAATTTTTTTTTTATATATATTTATGAATTTAATATATACTTGAAGTCGAGCAGTTCACACACCTAATTTAAGGAAAAAGAGAAAAAGAATGATTAGAAAATTAGAAAATAATTAAAATTCTTTAGACCATACTTTTCAAGCTGTTCAATCTTCTCATTTATACTTTGCTCATAATCTTCAAATATTCTAAAGCATTCTTGGCAGCATTCGATTGTGCATCTTTAGAATTAGCTCCAGAGCCTTAAATTGGACACAAAAAAATTTTAAATTTTCATTTTTTTTTATTTATTTACATCTTACCTTGACAAACAGCAACTGGAAGAGTTGATAATTGTACCAGACACTGGAATCGACCATTATAGGTCTTTTCTTCGATATCAACGTATGTAACTTCAAATTGATGTTCTGTTGCAATTTCTTGCAGGAAAACCACAAAATTTACATCCTTCGCATTAAGACACGTGTTCTATATACAGCAAAAAATGATAGAGAAATGAGGAATTAAGTACATTGGAATTGCTTTAATGAATATTGTTTTTTAGAACCTGAAGTTTTGCTAATGATTTTCCATACATATTTTTTAACATTTTATGAAACTGCGAAACTTTGTAGCTGTGCTGATTGGTCAGCGTTGGAATATTAGCTTCCTTTAAATGTGAATAACGAGAAAATGCATTCGCAACCCTCATCTGATTCAGTTGTCATTTTTTTTACACGATGCAAATGAAGATTAAAGTTTTTATATGAAAATAAATAAAGAAGAATAAGAAGTTAGTCTTAGTTGACAAATCTTTGTCTGGATGGGAATTGAGTGGAAAATCAACTTTTGTTTTTTTTTCGGTTAATCTTTCAATATTACATTTATGATAATTTTTTTTTATATATTAACACCGACTACCGTCACTTCAGTTCGAAGTTTTTCGAAATTAAATGTAAACAAAAAAATTTTGTAAACAAACAAAGATTTAAAAATCAAAATATTTTTGCATTTTTCCATTATGGATCTTGATTTATCAAATGAATTGCATTCTTTGACGAATTTTCTATCATTTAATCGATAAAGCGTATATTAACAAGCTTTAATCGACAAATTATCTTGAAAATAAAAATTTGTGAAAAAATTTACCAACATATTCACAATTTTTAATTGTATTTAATTGACAAATTTCGAAATGTCGGTAGTCGGTATTAACATTGATAAGATGAGCTAAAACTTTAATCTTCATAGCACCACAAAAATGAGCACCAACCAAACATGTAGGAACATGATGGATCATAGATGTTGGTGCCAGTTTATAACATTGAAAGATCTTCCAAAATTTAATAGTCTTCAAGAAGCTCCACTCAAGACCCATCATGTTTTTTTTTTTTCTTTTTTAAATTCTTAAATTTTGAAAAATCTCTTGTTATTACCTCATCGTTAGCATCATCAATACAAGCTTGTATGACTTCCGTTTGATCAAGGGTTTGATTCTGTAATCGTTCCCACATTTTTTGAGCAGCTTGACGTTTTGCAATTTTCTTTGATTTGCCTGTTCCGACTTCACGGAATTTTAAGACAGTACATGCAATTGTAAACTGCCTTTCATGAGGCAAACCAATCTCAACCTGATAATAAGAAAATTGAAAAAGTTATTAGAAAAAAATGTGTATGGTAGTTTTTCAGTTTGTACCTCAACTTCATATTTTGGAGCTGGCCAATGCTTTTGCATACATAGTTCCTGCAAAACACCAATTGGATTCCCCATCTGATTATTTTCATCAAATGTTGCACTCGAATTTGATTGAGCAGTTGAAGAACCATTAGCATTAAAATTGCCTTTTTGCTGATAAAATTGATCTGAGATATTCATGCCAGTAAGTTTATCAATCAATGCCTTAGCTGCTGCATGCTTTGCTTCTTTCTTACTACGACCGACTCCCATCGCATCTTTATCATTAAATGATACACGATAACGAAATGATGGTTGATGAACAGCTCCTTCAATTTGAACGAGCTCATAGTTTGGAGTAATTCCTAAAATTCAAATTAATGAAAAATTAAAAAGACGTAGGTAGGTAGGAATATTAAATTCGAAAATTGATTCATGTTGACGGTGCGGATAGTAAAATCAATAAAATGAAAATGGATTTTTTTTTTCGGCAATGAAAATTTACCTCGCCGACTTAAAAGTTCTTGTAGAATAGAAATTGGAGTCTTCATAGTATTTGGCATATATTCAATTTCGTTCTTCAAACTCTCGCTAACATCGACGGGCTCGCCTGTAGGTTTAACAGCATTTTGTTGAGACGCTTTCTTAACTTTTCTCTTACGATTTTGCTGCTGAACCTGAGTTATAGGCACAGATTGATCTTGCAAACTCAATTGGGTTCTTAATTGTTCATCGAGCAACATTTCTTCCATTCTCAACACTTTTTATCACGCTTTAAGATTTTTTTTTAAGTTTTTTTTCTCTTGACACTCAAGTCTGTCGGTCACGAAGTGCAATACTAGAGTTCGAAATTTTCTTTGTACGAATTTTTTTGTGGAAACTTATACCTTAAAATTTGTTAAATAAATTTAAAAGTTTCTTAATTTTATTTTTTATTCATAAATAATTCAAAATTAATTGTTTTTATGCTATGATTTTTAATTCTTTTCATATAGGTACATTATTTAGTTGTAGATACCATGTTTTTATTAATCGATAAAAGTATAAGCATAAATAACGGATTTTATCTTTTTTGAAAAAATTCTATTAAATGATTAAGCAAAAATCAGCAATCTTTTTGAGAAGCTTTTTAAATCAAAATAGATATATACGGAAATTGAATTTAATTGGATTTAATTACTCAACAGTCATGGAATCTAGTGCTATTGAATATCCACAAGTTAAGAGAGAAGAAGTAGAAGAAACATTCTTCGGAAAATCGGTAAGATTTAAAGAATTTTATCGCAATTTAGTAAACAAACATAATATACATTCTGTACCTATTTACTTTACTTCTTAAAGATAAGCGATCCATTTAGATGTCTTGAAAATCCTGATTCAGAGGAAGCAAAAAAGTTTGTCGATGAACAAAATGCTATTTCACAGCCATTTTTGGAAAGTACTGATGCATGGAATAAGATCAATAAAAGACTTACAGAAATGTGGAATTTTGAAAAATACGGAGTAGCTTCAAAGCATGGAGAAAAGTACTTTTATTCCTACAACACTGGATTACAAAATCAAAATGTCATTTATTACACAGACAGTTTATCCGGTGAAAGCAAACTATTTTTAGATCCTAATTCTCTTTCATCTGATGGAACGGTAGCGTTAACAAGCTTAAAATTCACTAAAGATGGAAGTCGTGTTGCTTATGGATTATCATCATCTGGATCAGATTGGGTTACAATCAAATTCAGAAATGTCGAAACTAATCAAGACTTTGATGATGTTTTAGAGTATAGCAAATTTTTTCAACCAGCATGGACTGCTGATAATAAGGGAGTTTTTTATGGAACTTTTCCCGTGTTTGGAGTAGCTGATGGATGTGAAACTAATGCTAATGAAAATCAAAAAGTATATTACCATAAAATTGGAGATAAGCAAGAAAATGACGTACTTGTTGCTGAATTTCCTGAAGAACCTAAATGGAGATTTAGTAGCGAAGTTTCTGATTGTGGATGCTATTTGATTTTCTACATTATGTTTGGATGTAATGAGAATCTAGTTTATTTTGCCGATTTGCGCAAAACACCGGAGATTACAGGAAAGCTTGATTTTGTTAAAGTCGTTACTGAATTCAAATATGATTATGAATACATTACAAATGATGAAAATATCTTCTATTTCCGTACAAATGATAGTGCTCCAAACTATCGAATTGTTGCTATAGACTTTAATAATCCAAATGGAGAATGGAAAACATTGATTGAAGAACATCCAAGAAATGTTCTTGACTGGGCAGTTTGTGTCAACAAAAATAAACTAATCCTTCATTATATGGTAGATGTGAGATCTGTTCTTCAAGTTTATTCATTAGAAACGGGAAAGTTTGATTTTGAATTCAAAATCGATTATGGATGTATTCAAGGATTTTCTGGAGATAGAGATAGCTCAGAAATATTTTTCCAGTTTGTCAGCTTTCTCGTACCTGGAATTGTCTACCACTTTGATTTTAACAATTTGAATTCAGAACCAAAAATATTTAAGGAAACCAAAATTAGCAACTTTGATCGAGATGCTTATAAAGTGGAACAAATATTTTATCCAAGTAGCGAAGACGGTGAGAAAGTTCCAATGTTTATAATCCGTAAGAATAAAGAAAAGATCGAATCAAGACCAACTCTTTTGTATGGATATGGCGGTGAGTTCTTCTATTAAGAGTACTTTTTGTAAATACTTTTATTAACAATAGTTTTTTTAAAGGATTTGGAATATCTTTGCAACCAACATTCAGTGTCACATTTCTTGCATTTATCGATATGTTTGATGGAACATTAGCTTATGCAAATATAAGAGGGGGAAATGAGTACGGTATGAAGTGGCATGACAATGGACGTTTATTAAATAAGCAAAATGTTTTCAATGATTTTCAATCTGGAGCAAAATATCTTATAGAAAACAACTATACTACGAAAGAAATGTTAGCGATTCAAGGAGGAAGTAACGGTGGTTTATTAGTTGGTGCCTGCATAAATCAAAGACCTGATTTATTTGGTGCAGCAGTTGCTCAAGTAAACACTTAAAAGAATATTTTCATAATTTATTTTTTTTAATTAAATTTTTTTTATGATTATTAGGTTGGTGTTTTTGATATGCTACGTTTTCATAAATTTACTATTGGATCTGCATGGATTAGTGATTATGGATCACCAGATGAAGAAAAGCACTTTTTAAACTTGTTGAAATATTCTCCACTTCATAACGTTCATATACCAGAAAACTATCAACAAGAATATCCCGCCACATTAATTTTAACAGCTGATCACGATGATCGAGTAAGTCCATTACATTCATTGAAGTTTGTAGCGACTCTGCAGAGCGCTGTTAAACAATCTAAATTTCAAAGAAATCCCATCTTGCTAAGAGTTTATAAGAAATCAGGTATGTATAATTTTTCGCAGATAATTATTGAATAACACATTAAATAAGATTAAATAACTTTATATTTTTATTATAGGTCATGGTTTTGGAAAACCAGTCACGAAGAAAATTGAAGAAGCCACAGACATTTTAACATTTCTTTATAAAGTTCTTAATATTAAATCGGAACTTCATTGAATGCCATAATCAATCCAATTAAATCTTGAACAAATCAATATTATCAAATATAATTATTTGTTAAAACATGATTTACGTTAATAATAAACATCAAATAAGTTTTTATGTAACAGCAAATTTTATTTTAAAGTTTAAGTTTTTATCCCCCTAAAAGTATACATCACCTCTATTGTCAGTCTATTTATTTCAAAGGAACCAAAAAACAATATTTTATATTCACATGAAAGTTTTCAAGCATTCGTGTATAATAGATTTATAATAACAGATTTCACAAATTTTTAAATTACCTAAAAGAATTTCAATTTCAAAAATTAAAAACTTTTTTTTAAAAAAATGAGTAAATTCACAACGAGATATAATCCAGTGATAAATCAAGAAATATATTGAGCGTAAACTATAGTACCAATGTATGACCATGTGTGAATATGAGAAGAAGTAAAAAAAAAAACAAGAAACAAAAATATCTCTCTCTTAAAAATAATGGATAAAGAAAAGTAGAAAAAATGCTTTGATCTCTTCAGTTTTACTTTGAAGCTTCTGCGAAGAAGATGTTTTATTGAATACGTCAGATACATTTTAATAATGTTTTGAAAATATTTTTAAATGTGAAATTATTTAGCATGGATATTAAACGTAATTATTAATCGAATTTTAAAAAAGGCCTATTGAATGAATATTAATATGAAAATATTCAAAATTTAGTGTATTTAAATAAAAGTTTAAGACAAGAAAAAAAAAATCAAAAAATATTAATTGTGAAAAATAATATTCAAGTTAATTGAGAAAAGATTAAAAAAAATAAAATACAAAGCAAATTTCTTAAAATTAGATTGAACATATTAGGATTACAATGGCAAACTTAGTGAAATGGTGGAAGCAATTCAGACAATATAAAGGTAAAAAAAATGTTCTATCGAAGTCTATTGTAATCTCGAATGTTTGGGTACGAAGCAGTAAATGAACAGAATTTAATAGAAAAAAAAATATATTTCTTGAACTTAAGTGAACATACTTTAAGCCACTTTTAGCAATTGAAATAAAAAAAAAAATAGTAGATTGAAATTTTTGAAATTCTTCTAAATCTGTTAGTAAAATCTTTACAATATAAATTTTCACGTTCCATAAAAAAAAGAAAAAAAATCATCATCATTATGTTTGAACGCCGACAAATGTTAAAAGCGAAATAATAAAAGACAAAAAAAAATATCTTATATATGAAATAAAATAAAATTCGAAGAAGAAAAAAGCATAAAATGAAAAAAATGAGAAGATGCTTAAAAATTGGCTTTATGTTCATTTATGTTTCAGTTTTAGTTATCGTTTCATTCACTCAATAAGCTAAGTCTGTGTATGTAAAGGAAAAAAAAAGTAAATAAGATGAAATAACAGAAGGCAAACTCTTCGAGCTAAAAAAAGAATTAAGAAGAATCAAAGAATAAAGACGAAAATGGAAAATGAAAGAAAAGAAAATAACTTAAGATACCGAACGCATTAAAAAGAAGAAATATTGTAATGTTCATTCGTATGTTTTCTGATGAATATTCTCGCTTTTATCAAACGATTTCTTTTCACGATTCCGTTTTTTTTTTTATCTTGTCAATGGATACCGCTTTTAAAGAAATATCACGCAACAGGTTGTTTCTTGCTTACTCTAACACACATGGGCAAAGCGAGTTTTGATCATTATTTTTTTTTCTATCGAGATGTAAAACTATAAAAAAATAACAATTTTTCTTACGATTCCTTCAATCTCAAAATTCCCATTTTCTTATATCTTTTCATATATTCTCGATAGTGCGCAAAGAATCCATTCTTTTGTCATTTTTTATTTAAAAAGGTAAAACTAGTACCTAATAATAAAACAGTTCACACTTCATAAGGATATTCACACTATCTATAATTTATTAACTTATAGAAAAAAATCGAAAAAGATTTTGATTATTTTCTTGATAATTGACATTAACCCAAACTTAAGTTAAATTTTATGATCATTTTCATTTTTTTTTACTAGTTAAATAATTCTAATCTTAAACCATTTGGGATAAATTCTAGAAGAAGATTAGATTGAAGATTCTTTTGAAAGAGTTTAAAAACAAATTAATTTAAAATTAAGAATTGTAAACAAACTTCAAATTTTTTTAAATTTCAATTTCTGAAAAATTCGATTTTTTTAATTTTAAAATTTTTAATGAAAAAGCAATAATTTGAAAAACTAATGATGGATTTAATTTAATTCTGAAATTCGTCATTAAATTATTAAAATAAATTATTTAATATTTATGTTTTTATGTTTTTAAACTTTTTTCACTCATGATTAAAGAGTTTGCACCAAAAATTTACCATGAAAACAAGAATCAAAGGTTTAAATCGCATTTTGATAAATATGAATGAACATTATAAATTTAATAAAACAATTTGTTAATTTTAATTCAAAACATATCACCATTTTTTTAATTTAAATTGGTTTAAAAATCGATAATGATACTAATACATACCTAATTTTTCCATAAATTATCTTTCCTTTTTAATGCTTTTTATACGTTATTGTTAAGTTTGAATTCAATTTATTTAATGAATTGTTAATATTTCATTAAAGAAAAAGAAATTTAATTGCTCAGCGTCAATAAAATTTTAATACATATTAATAAACATTGGACTAGCGTGACACTTTAAGAACTCAGAATTTAGGCAACCAAAATTTTAAAATAATTTTTTAAAATTATTAAAAAGTCAAAATAAGCTCAAGTAAGACTCAAATATTTTCATACTTTGCGCCCTTTTTATAAAGAAAATTATTTTCGGACTTGTTTTCCTATATAGACAATTTAATCGATTTTGAAAACCTCAAATAGTTAATCACATTTATGATCTTAAAGCAATATATTCGTAAGCAAGTTTATAACTGGTGTGAATAGGATGAAACTTTTGTAAAAGAAATTCTAGGTAACTTCCGTTGTTCACAGAAAAAGTTTGAAACGATCATCAATATTCATTGTCAAAGATTTTTTGTGCCAAAGAAGTAAGAAAATATTTTTATTTAAGGGGTTTTAAAATTTGTTAGTAACTGAAAGGTTAAAATTTCAAATAGCCCCTCACCTCTGTCCCCATTTTAAAAGGAAATATGCCACTGATTTGTGGACAAAATGCTATAAAATATCTACATGACAGTTGTAAAATCAAGTATAATGTAAAAACGAGAAAAAAATGAAGATCGGGATGATGAAAAGAAAATAGAAAGATAAAGTATAGGATCGGTGATGAGAATGAAGGAGGAATGAAAGAGGGAAAAAATACAAAAGTAATAGGCATAAAAGCCGCTTCTAAAAAGAAGAGAAATGAAAGAAGAAAAAAAAATAACTTAAAAAACGAAAATAATACTGTAGCAAATCTTAAATCACATATCGGCCTCTTTTCTTTCATTTTATTCTTACATACATGAAGCAATACGACATGTCAGCTTTTGAAAAACATTTTTACTTTGTTCAACTATGTTGCGCATTAATATATCTTATATACATAAAATTTTTGTATTTTCTGAACTTCTTTCCTTTAAAAATTTTAAAAAACAAAGTAGTTGAATTTTTTGGAAACATTTTAGGATAAAATGCATCAATTCAATTTTTTAAAATGTTCTTTCTGCTTTACTCAAGAAACAAAATATGCTTAAAGAAGGCATTTATGAATATATTGATAATTTTTTCATTTTATTTCAGTCATACACGAATCCTCAACAGACTCAGAAGAGCTCATACATGCTTCAGAATATGGGGAAATTTTTATGCAGCAAAAAGAAAATTTTTTACAGCATAGTTCAGATTTAACAAATGTCCATGATACTAAAACGACAAATACCAGAGGAAATTTAATAAAAAATAAAAGATTATTAAAAGAATATGATGAAAAAGAGAGAATTCGGAATGATCATCAGGAACGCTTACAAAAACGGCACAGTATTGCAACAACGCATAATTTAGAACAACTCGAGACCAATAGATCGAAATATAATAAAATATCATGCGATGTATCATTAGAAGATTCTTTTGAAAAATCACAACCAATGAACTTTACATTTACACTTTATGATTTAGATGGACATGGAATTATTACCAAAGAAGATATAGCTAGCATAGTTTCAACAATTTATGATTCAATAGGAAAGAATATGGTTGCTCCTGTTTACGGGAAAAAAGTTATTAATGTAAAACTTACAATGTCCCCGCAAGATATTATACATAGTAATGAGCATAATCAAAAATTTAGAAAACAAGTATCTGCCCAAAGACATATAAGGACTAATGTTTTTTCAAATAAACCTGAATCTGAAAATGTAGTGCCAGTCATGAAATTACAAAATGATATTAATGCACAAGAGATTACTAGGAATTGTGAAAATTTTGAGAAGGATAAGAATAACTTGTATGAATCAATCAACAATTTAAAAGGCTATAAACCAGCAATTGACAAAATTTTATCAAAAAATATTAAAACTGAAAATATTGAATTAAAAAACTGTTTGGAAGTAAATTCATCAGAAAAATCACATTTAGAAAGAATTGATGAATCCAGAAACTGCAATAAAAATAATTCCACTAAAAGGAGAAACGTTCGAAAGCAAAGATTTCAGAAACAAAAGGTAATTCATAATTTTTTAAGATGATCCATCAAAAACTAAAACCTAATTTTTTTACAGTTTAATGAAAAAGCTGCTCGTGTTCGTTCTCTATCTGTGGGTAATGAGTATAAATGGAGACAAAGTCAAAATCAAAAACTTAATAAAACAACTGAACTGAATAATGGCGGCAAACTAAGACGCAATGAGCTTATAGAGATAATTCGTGAGAGCATGGAAAAAAACAAATTATGTTTTCAAAGCAATAGGTAGGAGCTTTCATTATTTTTAACGCAATCGTGTATTTAATTTATTTTTTTTATTTATATTTTAGGAAAACTCCAAACAACGAAAATTTCAACAGACAACGATCAAACACTATTACTATGATGGAAGCTCAAAATATACACGACAATATAAATCACTGCGGTTTCGATTCGTACCTTCACAGTACACTTTGTTCTAAAATTGAAGATGCAAGCAATTTAAATAAATTTGAATGCATTACGAACAAACCCGCTTTAACACTTAAAACATCAGTCTTGAATCAACTGAATCCTACGCTAACTCCAGAACAGAAATTGGCAAGAAAACTAAATGACATTGAAAAGTGGCTTTTGGAACGTGAAACGGCTACAAAAATGAAAATCACTTCAGATAAAAATGTTCTTAATCAAATAAAATGTGAAAAAATGATATCTGAACCAATCTGTAATCCTAAAAGTCCATTATCCATCAAGGTTTCGTCGCCTAGAAATGAGAAACCAGTTCCACGCTGTTCAAAATTGCAAAAGGATGCCATTAATAGTATTAAGAACAAAAATTTATCTGCATATCCAAACATTATTATCGATGATATTGAAAAATTGAGAGAATGTGAAAATTTAATCAGTTCATCTGAAGGGGATGAAAATGAAGAACCTAATAGCATTTATGCTAATAATAATGATAATACAACAAAACAGGAAGCTGAAAATCATCCAGACAAAAATAAGAATTTGTCAAAATCACCATCTTCTGTTCGTTTTGTTCATATTCATCATCACTACTATCATTTTGAAAATGATACAAATGACAAAGAATAATCAAAGTTTTAAAAAAATTATCAAAATTCAGGAAAACATTTTTAACTATGAAACTAATTGTTTACAATTTACAATTTATTGATAAACAGATAAATGTTTATATTTAATATTCCGCAATGATTCATTTCCATACACAGCGCGCTAGTCAAACTTATAGTATGATAATAATTTTTTTTTTAAAATTAAATGAATAATCTTCCTCAAAATCAAATGAACACGGATGAAGGATGAACACAAATTTTTAAGCAATGAATCTTTCTATATTTAATTCATACAACGAATATGTTAATTTGAAATTTCATCTGCAAACACAAAGACCGAAATCAATTAATATTTAAAGACTGATTTTTTTTTTTAATTGTAAGTTTAAACTGGATCATGCCGAAAATGTATAATAAGGTTAATAAGTATTTATGAAATGAACTTGAACTTATGAATATTTGTTAATGTATTTCTTAACTGTAAATCTAAGAATAATTATAAAAAATAGCTAGCAATAGGTTTCCATTTTTGTAACATATTAAAATATAAGTAAAATAAAAATTTATATACTGTCAAATAAACTAAATCAAAATTGAAAAAAATGAGTTTTTTTATATTATTGCAAAAATATTTGATGGATAGAATAATCAGAGACTGGTGGACTGTATTTTAAATGATGTAGATATTGTTTATTTCATAATGTAATCTCTATTCTGATCGCCTAAAACATAAAATTTTTCATTACAAAACTTTTCCTTTCACAAAATTTGGTTTCTTAATTTTTTACCTCTAAAAGGCCAATATAACATAAATTTTGATATGCTTTTGAGTTGTTACGTGTCAATGGACTTAAATTGTCTGCTTAAATATAATAATATGCTTCAATAACTTGTTAAATTTGATTAAATAGATTTTACCTTTTCTGATATCTCACAATGAAAATTCAAAACTAATATTTTCAAAAAATAACCGTTAAAAACAAAAAGGTAAAAACTACGACTTAAAACTATTCAAATTATTTTCCGTTGAATGTTTTGACGTTCAACACTCTGCCGCCTCTACGAATGTTGCTTCTTCATCGATTGGCAATTTACAAATGTATCTTCTGTAATTGCTTTACATGCACTTATTCGTCCTGATGTTCTTAATATTCCTTCTTGATCTATGAATGGATGTAATTGTTTAATGACTGAACAATTTTGTACACTTTTGCCTTTGATTAAATTTTTGACTTCTTTGAGAAAATATTCATTTTGTAAAAAACGGATTACTGCTCTCTCTACCAACTTGATATATCCAACTCGAAAAACCTTGTCAATTGTTTGCTTCAGTGCTTTTCGTTTCCAATTATCAATTCCAGAGAGAATCGTTGCAAAAACACACGTTAAGGATCTTGGATTTGAATATCATTCATTGATATACTCAATCAATTTTGTTGTGTCATTGTCATTTTGCTTTGATGTCAATACTTTACGATACTCTTTCCGAAATTCTTCTTCATTCTCGGGATCTATCGCTAAAATAGAATCAGACCAATCTTGTTGTCGTAACTTGAGAAATTCTGCTCCATACCACCAAAATTCACATTTTGACAATTCATATGCTGTCATTCCTCTTGAAATTATATCAGCTGGATTGTGATTACTACGAATGTGTCTAAATTTGAATCCCTTTGCTTATTCTTGAATGTCTGCAACTCTATTTCCTACAAAAACTGACAATTTTGCAGGTTCTGCTTGTATCCAATGCAATACGATTAATGAATCACTTCACAGATAAACATTACTTTCTGAAACTTCAAGAATCTTGCTAACACGTCGCATAAAATGCGATAACAAGACTAATCCACATAACTCAAGCCGTGCCAATGTAATTTGCTTAGTTGGTGCTACTCTGGACTTAGCTGTGACTATACGACATACTATGTTACCAAACTTATCGATTGTACGTGCATAGATGACAATTCCATATGCATTTATTGATGCATCGCAAAATCCATGTAATTGAACTAATACTGGATCACTGCATATTACTTGACGCTGTATGTTGATATTGACAATTGATGCTAATGATTCAAAAAACATCCATCATTCTTCTTGTAAATCTTCTGGTAGTTTGCAACTCCATTTCAACTTTCTTGACCACAACTTTTTCATGAATAATTTTGCAGTGAGAATAATTGGACCCAACCAACCTATTGGATCATAAATGCTTGCTATGTGTGATAAAACTGACGACATTGTACTTTGTGTTGAATTCTTATCCTTTAATTTGAATGAAAATGTATCTGTCCGAACATTCCACATTAAACCAAGTGCTTTAATTTCATAAGAATCTTCGATAACTTCTGCTTCACTTTTTGGAATCTGGTCCATGAATTTTGAATCGTTTGATATCCACTTGCGTAGTGACATACCACAATGCTGAAATATCTGACATAAATCATCCTTTAGCTTGTTGCCTTTGATAATTGAATCACATGTGAATAAAAATATCATCAACGTAGAAATTTGACTTGATAAGCTCACAGGCTTCTGGATATTCCTTTTCATAATCAGTTGCTATTTGAATTAATGTCCGTGTCGCTAAATGAGGAGCACAAGACGTTCCATATGTTACAGTATGTAATTGATAGTGCTTAAAAGCTTGATCTGGATTATCTCTCCATACAATTCTTTGATATAGTTGATGAATCTCATTGACTAAAACTTGACGATACATTTTCTCAATGTCTGCCTTAAAAGCGTATGGTTTCGTCATAAACTTGATCATTATGTCATATAACTCTGGCTGTACTATTGGTCCAACATTCACTGTATCATTCAGTGATAAACCTGACTGTGACTTACATGATGCATCAAAAACCACACGTAACTTTGTCGTTGTACTGTCATTCTTAATGACTCCATGATGAGGAAGATAATAAGAATTCAATGATAAATTGACATCCTTCACTTCACTCATATGACCTAATTTCTCGTATTCATCGATGAATTGCTTATATTTGTCATAAAATTCCTTGTTTTGCTTGAATCTACTTTCTAGATACTTGAAACGTTGAATGGCATTTAGTAAGTTGTTACTTAGTTCATTTATATTGGATTTGAATGGTAAATTGACTATGTATCTTCCATTTGAATCACGTTGTGTCGTCTTGACATATAAATCCTCACAAAATTTCTCTTCATTTGTCAACAACTTTGCCTTAGGTTCACATTGTTCGATTGTCCAAAACTTTTCCAATTTTTCTTCCAATGATTCTTTTGAATGAAGAGTATAGCAAGTGACCAATAATGAATTTGATGAACTTGCTAAATTTGACATTTGAGCTTCACCACTGACTATCCATCCAAATTTAGTGTGTATGAGAATAGCATTATTTGATAAAGTATGCTTTTCCATTAACATACAATCCCAAAAACATTTGACTCCAATCAACATGTCGACTTTTGCTGGAATGTTAAATTCGTCATCAGCCATAAAATAATTTGCAGGCAAATTAAATTGTTTGGAATCCATGAAGAATGATGGAAGTGTTCCTGTGATTGCTGGAAATACTAAGAACTTGAATTTGTTAACATAATCATTATGCTTGTGATATCTGGATTTGACTGTTGCATTCAGTTCATATCTAACAGGTGTTTTTTGATTATTGACGCCATGAATTGATTTCTTTATTGTTGTCAATGTTAATCCTAACTTATTTGCCATGTCTTGGGTTATTAAATTCTCGTCACTACCTGAATCTAATATTGCACGAACTATTTGCCAATTTCCTTGACTGTCTTGAATCATTACTTTTACTGTTGATATTAATGTTTGACTTGCTGATAATAGTGTTGTGGATTTATGATTTGTAGACATTAATGACACAGAATCCTCTTCTGATTCTTTGACTTGCTCTTGACTTGTTGAGTTTGTTTGAACTGCATGATTTTGACTTGTGGTTTCTTGTTTCTATGCAAACTTGAATGATGCTTCAGTCCGCATTGCACAAACATTTTTGCTGTTGCAATCCTTCATTTGATGTCCTTGTCGCAAACAATTTTTGCATAACTTAAACTTCATCACAATCTCCGTACGTTTTTCAACATTCTCCTTTAAAAACGATGGACATACAAATAATGGATGAGATTCTGAACAAAGTTTACAGGGATATTTTGTCTGATCATTTGCTATGAAAACTTTTGACTTTGTTGGAAGTTTTGAAACTTGACTTGTTGCCTGTTTTGATGCTGATGAATTATTTGATGACTTTTGTCAGTAAATGTTAATGACTTTGAACGTTTATCCATAAATTTGTATAATTCATCCCACGTTGGATTCACTGTTTGTACATGAATATCCCATTCACGTAAAGACTTCTCATCTAATCTGTATCTCACAAATTGCTCAAAAATGATGTCGTTGAGTTCCTCATGACACATTCATCTGGTTAAAAGCACATCTGTAACTTTGATATGAATCAATAACTCGTCGAATTTCACTTGGAGAGTCATCAACAGCTCTCTTGACTTGAAATAATGATACTGCATGTTGAAGCAATAATGTTCTCTTATCATCATATCTCTCACAAAGTGCATTCCATGCTATCACATAATTGTCTTCACTGAATTTGTAATTGTTGAGAATGTTCTGTGATGACGGTTCAATTTTCACTGATGCTCTTAAATAATGAAATTTATCGATTGTAGAAAACGTCGCGTTTTCATGAACTAATGACTTGAATGTATCACGAAAATGAATCCACTTTTCAAAATTGCCATCAAATTCTGGTAATTTAATTTCAGGCATTTTGATTTTGCGAGTGTTTTGCTGATTTCTGGATGTTAAATTTGATTCACTACTTTCTGGAATTCCTGCTGCCATAATTGCTGCTTTGATTTCAAACAGGGTCAATTGAATTTGCTTCTTGAAATCTTGAAATGTTGATGCACTTTCTGGAATTTCTCAGCCTTAAGTAAGCAACTATATTCAACATAAATGTTGTTGAACTCATTTAATTTGTTTTGGAATTCGTTTTGATAAACCTGAAGCTGATTTGACGTGATAAAATTCTTTATATTCTCATATTCAGCATATCCAATGTTGAAATCATCGATAATGACTTGAAGCCTTGCCTTCTTTAAATCTACTGCTTTGATAGGTGCCATGGTGGCTTGTTTGACTTAACTTGTTGAATAATAACGACTTTGAATGAGATCCAGCTGGCTGGATGTTGACTTAACTTGTTGAATAATAACGACTTTGAATGAGATCCAGCTGGCTGGATGTTGACTTAACTTGTTGAATAATAACGACTTTGAATGAGATCCAGCTGGCTGGATGTTGACTTAACTTGTTGAATAATAACGACTTTGAATGAGATCCAGCTGGCTGGATGTTGACTTAACTTGTTGAATAATAACGACTTTGAATGAGATCCAGCTGGCTGGATGTTGACTTAACTTGTTGAATAATAACGACTTTGAATGAGATCCAGCTGGCTGGATGTTGACTTAACTTGTTGAATAATAACGACTTTGAATGAGATCCAGCTGGCTGGATGTTGACTTAACTTGTTGAATAACAACGACTTTGAATGAGATCCAGCTGGCTGGATGTTGACTTAACTTGTTGAATAATAACGACTTTGAATGAGATCCAGCTGGCTGGATGTTGACTTAACTTGTTGAATAATAACGACTTTGAATGAGATCCAGCTGGCTGGATGTTGACTTAACTTGTTGAATAATAACGACTTTGAATGAGATCCAGCTGGCTGGATGTTGACTTAACTTGTTGAATAATAACGACTTTGAATGAGATCCAGCTGGCTGGATGTTGACTTAACTTGTTGAATAATAACGACTTTGAATGAGATCCAGCTGGCTGGATGTTGACTTAACTTGTTGAATAATAACGACTTTGAATGAGATCCAGCTGGCTGGATGTTGACTTAACTTGTTGAATAATAACGACTTTGAATGAGATCCAGCTGGCTGGATGTTGACTTAACTTGTTGAATAATAACGACTTTGAATGAGATCCAGCTGGCTGGATGTTGACTTAACTTGTTGAATAATAACGACTTTGAATGAGATCCAGCTGGCTGGATGTTTACTTCCTAGTTTGATGTTTTTCTGATTATCCGGCCCGAAGGACCAAAATGTGATGGATAGAATAATCAGAGACTGGTGGACTGTATTTTAAATGATGTAGATATTGTTTATTTCATAATGTAATCTCTATTCTGATCGCCTAAAACATAAAATTTTTCATTACAAAACTTTTCCTTTCACAAAATTTGGTTTCTTAATTTTTTACCTCTAAAAGGCCAATATAACATAAATTTTGATATGCTTTTGAGTTGTTACGTGTCAATGGACTTAAATTGTCTGCTTAAATATAATAATATGCTTCAATAACTTGTTAAATTTGATTAAATAGATTTTACCTTTTCTGATATCTCACAATGAAAATTCAAAACTAATATTTTCAAAAAATAACCGTTAAAAACAAAAAGGTAAAAACTACGACTTAAAACTATTCAAATTATTTTCCGTTGAATGTTTTGACGTTCAACAATATTTATGTCTTAATTCTAAAAAAAGTAGGAAATTATGAGATTATTTAGAAAATAATTCTTGAACTTTATTTGAAATATTTGATTTTTTTTTTTAATTACAATAATTTGAGTTTTAAGAAAATCGTCTATAAACATTGAATTTATATTGTATTATGAATATTTAAAATGGATTTCATAACTAAACTAAAATAGGTTGATTGAAAATTTATTCAAAGAATAAAAATTTTAATTTTATGCACTGAGAATAACATTCAACCTATTTTACATTAGAACAATTTTTTTTGTATAGGTATGTATATTTTTAAAATTTATTTTACAAAAAGATACTAATAATAATTTGATAGCTTTATTTTACGTTTATTAATAATTATTGGAAATTTAAAATTGACAACATTCTTAACTATTTTATAATTGTTTGGAAGATATTGGGGTTTGTGCATAAATATTTCTATTATTATTAATTTATATTTAGGCAGTAATTTAGATAGTAGACAAATTTGAGCAAAATATTCTAGTAACATGTAAATTTATCAATTTCACGATAATTCTATTATTTTAAACGGTTATAATTCATTCGTATACATTGGACCTTAGTAATCCTATCTTTTAAAAAATTTAACTCATTTTTCTTTTTTTTTTTTACTTTTGTGTTCAATTTTTAAATATGTCTCACTTAAAATTAATTTGGATATTTTTTATTAGACTTTTAATTTTGTCGATAGTTTATTAGATGTATTGAAAATGGTTAAAAATTTTAAGTGCTTTCTAAAAGTTTCTTTGAAATTTCAAACTAAATTTTACAGTCATATAAAAATAAATATCATTTTGATGCAAACACATAGTACATCATCAGTATATCAAAAAAACAATTTAAAAAAATTTCCAAAAAATTAATTAAATTTTAATTTGATCAATATCTGATAAATTATCAAGAAGTTGACAAGTTTCTCACAAAACCCATCACGAGATTTTAAAGAATATTTTCGAATATAAAACCAACTGCCTTTCCTTCGCAGGTGTGAACAATTCTTCCCCTAATTTCAATTTAAATTTTGTCTAAGACTTGATTCAATTGAAATTATTGTAACTGAATATCAAAGAGATTTTTCATCTCATACAATGTTCTCCGATATTATGAGAAAGAATTTTTACAAGAAATTAATTTATAACGTATTACGTTTATATATTTCACTGAGTTTTCAATGATGCTTTAATGTATTTGAATTAGGTATAAAATATTTGAATGCAATATTATTATTATTTTTTTAATTTTAAACACAATAAACTATGTTTATCTAATGAAAGGATTAAATGAAAGATGTTGTGCTGTATGTGGTAAATGTGTTGAAGATGGTTGTTGAGGATTCTGAACTGGAGTTGGAGGCTGGTTCTGATTTTGAAGGCGCTGGGCCTTCCTTGAATTTCACCGTTTCGGATTAACAATTACTTGTAAAATTTGAGAAGCTTCATATGCTGTTCCTGGAAGCAATAAAACAGGAGAGCTGACATGACCAGCTTCAACACATATCTATAAAAAGAAAGGAAATTGAAATTTAATTCCTAATTTATTTAAATGAAGTAATATAGGCAACGTACCATGTTAGGATATTCATCATCACCAAAATCAGGAGTTTCACGTGCCTTGTCTAACCAAGGATTCCAAATGACTGTATCTGGAAAGTTGTATTTTTGAAGTCTCATTTTTCTTCCTGACACAACATTAGTAATAATGTGCTCTTGTTGAGTATGCTGGTAAATTCGATCAGTCCATTCATTTACAGTAACAACCTCACGTCCTTCTTGATAGATTGCACCATCTCTTGTCTGATTTGCCATAATATAATAAAATAAACTTTAAAGTGTTCCAATCATCTTTTATTTTTTTTTACCTTATCGATGAAAGTACAACCATGAAGACCTGTAATTTGACATCGACGAACGTCTGGTACTTTTAAATATGTATGCAATAAAAGATTGAAGGAAAAAGCCAATTCCTTGCTTGGATTATAAACTCCAATATGAAAATGTAATTCTTTTTCTCTTAAAATTATTCTGTATGTGATTCTAAACCTAAAAAACAAAAAACAAGCTTGTATTTATTTTTGCAACAAGAAATTATTGATGCGTACTCACGGATAGTTCCACATTGAACGCGAAAAATCACTATCGCACAAACTTAGTACTGCTTCAATGTCACCATTTGGAAGTCTTTCCGGTCCACGCTCCAAAGTCCATCTAACAATTCTTGCAAATCCATGATTTGGACCAAACTGTGATGCACCAAATTGTGGAAATACAAATGGAATTCCTCCACGAATAGCTTTTTTGCCATCGAAAACGGCTAGTTTACTGTAGAAAATGTTAATTAATAAAAAATAAATTCATTTGTCTAAAAATAAATTCATTTATTAATACCTACCTAACAAATAATTGTTCTTGATTGTTAACTCTCCATGACACCACCGTTGCACCTATTCGAAAAAGTTTGTTCTCAATAATCAAGTAACTTAAATAAAATCTTCATTCTATAAATCCTTTAAATTAATTAAATACTTAAAGCAAAATTTAGATTTGAGTGGTTTCAATCTGATCTAATAGTCATTAGATTTTAAAATGACCTTCAACTATAAGACCTGTTTTCATTGATTGCAGAGTCAATGATTTTGAAAGTATTATTATGTATTAGTTTTTAAAAAGGTTTGACTGCAATCTCATTCTGATATTCTGATTAATTAAATGCAATTGAAAGTTAAAAGTAATTTAAATTTATTATGAAATTTACTAATGGATATTTTAAATTATAATTTCATTTAGATTTATTTAAATCAATAAAGAATTAAATGGTTTAAGGTAAAATTGTTTAATTATTAAAAAAAAATAGACATTTGATCTATGCACAAATACTTTAATAGAATAATTCTGAAACGTATAATTTACCTAAAAACCACAAATACAAATTTTATTTTTCATATGTCTCTTAAAATAATTCCAGTTAGTTAATATAAAAAAAACCGCGTTTTTTAAACTCTTAGTTTGGTTTGGTTCCGAATCTGAAAATCTGCGCGTACTCACACTGAAACACTTTTTTTTTTTGTTTTTTAGACTTTTTCATATTTTTCATCTTCAGACGAGAAAACTTTTTTCCATTAGCCGGGTATAATATTAAAATTATTATTTTATTACACTTACCATGTAAATTAATTGTACATGTTGTATTATTTGATCTATCGAGTACAATTACTGATGTTGCAGCAGCCATTTTAAAATCGTCAACGAAGAGAAAAAACACAAATTTAAACTTTTTTTATATAGACTTTTTTCATAAACAAAAAATAAGATTTCTTCACATCAAACTAGTAACGTGTAACGTTCTGCTTGCTGCCACCTTTAATGTTATAATGAACAAATGCTATCGAAATATTGCTTTATATACAATGTTGTTTTTAATGCTCACATGCTTTCAATGTTTTAGGGGGAACTTGTTCGAAAACATTAATGTTTATAAATATTTGTGTCTTTGCTATTTTTCAAATTATTTCTTCTGTTTTAGTCAATTTTCACGAGTATTCTGGTTGATTGGAATTTTTATTTTTTTCATTTTTGGTAGTTAATTTTTTTAAAATTAATTAGTTTTATGGGGTTTTATGGATTTTGACATCGATTTATTTAAATCCATTCACATACTATATAAGTATTTAATGAAAATTTATTGAGGATTCTCTATTCTTATCTTTGACAAATGCATGACAATGGATTTTAGACATTTATCAATCATCTATTAAATTTGAATAAATATGTATTGCATTACCTTTTGATTTCCTATGCCAAATAAAAAAAAATGAAATGTCATTTAGAAAAAAAATTGCTGAATGATTAATTGATACTCTTTAGTATAATATCTTATCGTATTTGTACAATTAACTGAGCAAGTAATGGAAAATGCATGTAAACATGTCTTATAATGTGATAAAATTTTCTATTCTCCCAAAAATTATTCATTATTTCATTACAGGTCCAAAGGAATAGATCTATAAAAAATTCATATTAAAAATGAATTTGAATAAATTGAGTAATATATCAATAATTTTAATTTTAATAATTTTAACAATAACATCAACAAGTAAGTTTTAAAAATTATTTCTAAAGTTTGATTTCTTTTTTTTTTCTTTATATTGTATTACTTTTTGAATAGACTGCCTAAGATGTCTTTCATGCAATTCAAAATTTAATGAAAACTGTCCATCAAATATAAACGCAACTGCAACTATTTTATGCGAAGAAGGTGATGAATGTGTAACGTTTGTTGACGAAAATTCTGTAATTTATAGAGGATGTAGTTCTGAAATGGATGAGAGTATTGATATTTATAAAACATGTAACAATTCAGATCAATGCAATCGCGAAAGTGTTTGTTTGGATAAGCCAAATTGCTTATTTTGTGATGATGAAAAATGTGAAAACCAAGATCCAATTTATCATAGTACCTGTATAGAATGTACTTCAATATTGGGTCAAGAATGTAGTGTTGGCGATTTAAATCAACATCAAGTGGATTGCAAAAATTCACATCTAGTGGGATGTTATCATTATGAAAAAGGTTAATTTTCTTAGATTTTAAAAATTTCATAAAAATAAAAAAGAAAATATTTTTTGCAGATAATATAGTAAAACGCGGTTGCTTATCGCATATAGGAGTCAATGATAATCTAAAACAAGATTGTGAAAATAATAATAGTTTTTGTAAAACTTGCGTAGGAAATAACTGCAATATTAGAGAAAAATTACAAAAGTGTTTTACTTGTAACTCATCTGAAAATTCGAACTGTGCAACATTGAAAGATGAATTACCTGTAAAGATTTGTGACAATTATTTCGACACTTGTAAAGTTTATGTGAAACCAAACTCAACAACACATAGAGGATGTTCTTTGGAAATTGATGATCCTACTGTAGAGTGCTCGCCACAAACTGTGAATTGTAAAAAATGTTCAGAAAATTTGTGTAATGGAGGAATTTTTCCAAACAATAGAATTTCATGTTACCAATGTAGAGGGTTTCCATCATCTGATTGTTCAATCAATGTAAAAGAAGATATGATTCATCCATGTGAGAAATTTTATTTCCGAGACTCATGCTACTTAATAGTAGATAAGAATAATGTTACTTCCAGAGGATGTTTATCAGATGCAGACTTTTTTAGCAATCTCTGTCAAGCATCTCCTAATGAATGTGAAGTATGTCAAACATCAAATTGTAATATGAATAGCATAATGCGTCCACCTTCTCTAAATTGCATTAAATGTGATACATCAACTGATCCAAGATGTCTTTGGGGATTTAATGATGGATCAAAATCTCCCTGCACAAAAAACGTTTTACACCATCAAGAAGAATCATGCTTCATTTTTCAAGTTTCAAATAATTCTTTGATCAGGGGATGTACTTTAGATTCTAATGTATGCAAAATATCAAATTCATGTATAATTTGTAAAGGAAATGGCTGTAACAATGAAAAAAAGGCTGAACAATACTGTATAGAATGTTCGTCTGAAGAAAATGAAGATTGTTTTGACCAACCACAAAATTTAAAAAATGTATCTTGTGAAGGAAATATTACATATGAACAACGAGGATGTTTCACTTGGACTAATGAATTTAATCATGTATCACGTGGATGTTTTGCAAGTTTAACAACTACAAAAAAATTCAAATGTTTAAATGATCATGAACATTGCGAGATTTGTTATAATAACGATAATTGCAACACTATACCAAAAAACAAATCTAATGATCTTTATAGAAATAACATTTATTTAATCTTAATTGTCGTAACAGCATTTTTCAATTACCAAATTTAATTTTTAAAATATTTTAATCAAAGTAGTCATTTCATTTTTTATTCGAAAATATTTTGTAATAAATTGCTAAAATGTCTGGTTTCTATGGAAAATATTCAAATGGAGGAAGTCAATTCATCAAGCATCCATCAGCAATCATTAATAGACAAAGAATGAAGTTTATAGTGCAAAACAGCAAGCATGAGAATGGTCAGGAAGATGTTAAAAAAGAGTCAATTCAAATATCTGATAAAAAACAAGATGATTCAGAAATTAAATGTAGTGTTAAAGAAGCAAATAAAATAAAAGCATTGATGGTTTGCAAACAAAATCGTTATGAGAAGTTGAGTAAAGATAATATGCGTAGAAGAAAGAATCAAGATAAGGAAAAGGGAGCCATAAAATTATCCATTAAACAAATGCAATGCAAAATTGATGAACTAAGTGAAGTAATTAAAAAGAAGGTATCAAATTCAACTAAAGAGCACGAGGAAGGCACAAAAGACTCAAAAATGGAAATGGTCATGGAAGAAAAAAATCAAAAGTTTAATACCAAGGAAACTATTAAAGGATTGTGTCTTATTGCTGGAATCATACTTTATTCATCTATTCTTATAATATTATTTGATGAACAAAATTCTCCTGCAAATTCAATCAAATTTAGCATGTTAAAATCAACATCACGAAAAAGCTTGATAGATTATTTATTTAATGTTTGAAATAAATAATAAATGCATATTAATGAGAAAAAAACTTTTTAAATTACCTGCAAAGCATGATAATAATTATAAAATTTAGGTATTTGAAAAATTTGCATTTTATTTTTTAAGGGCTCTTATTTCAAGAGGATAAAGAAGAAAAAAAAAATGACACGATAATTGAATGCAATAACCAGTTTTGAGTGTAAAGTGCATTTTATGCTCTCTTTTTTCTCATTTCAGTCAAGTCTCTCTTATCACTTGAAAAAAATTCTCATTACTTTATTTAAATAAATCAGTAACTCTGTGTCTTTTTGCCTGCTAAGTTCTAAGTTCTTTTACGAAATGCCTGTTGATATTAAAAATGTTCTTGTTTGTGATGCTGTAGATCAATCTTGTGTTGATTTATTAACAGCAAACGGAATTGAAGTCGATTATAAGCTGAAATTGCCGAAAGATGTTCTTGTTGAAGAAGCTAAAGTAAGTACATGACGACGTGGTATTTATTGTCAAAGAAGGTCATAAAATTATTTAGTTTTGCAAACGTATTAGATAATTCGAGAATTTCCATATGATTTGCATTAATTCATTTCCATCATTCTATTTATTAAGCATAATAAAAAGTATTTAATAGATTTTTCCACTTGTTTATTTTCTTTATTAGAAATATGATGCAATAATTGTACGATCGGACACTAAAATAACATCAGATGTATTATCTTCGGGGTCACAAGGAAGGTTAAAAGTTGTTGGACGAGCTGGTGTGGGAATTGATAACATAGATGTAGAAGCTGCAACGAATAATGATGTTGTTGTTTTGAAGTAAGAACGTTTCCTTTTTCGTTGTTAATTCTATAATAATTATCATTTCTTAGAGGAAATTGAAGCGAAAACTTTGACCTGATAAAGAATTACTTCCTTATTTCTACTTTTTACTTCTATTCGCTTCTATTATACTTATTACTAACAACCAGAGCTCGAAGTCGATGAAATTTTGTATGGAGTCGAGTCGACTCGGAGTCGACTCCACCATACAAATTTGATCAAAAATCCAAGTCGACTTCGAGCTCTGCTAACAACTATGCATTCATTTTAGTACACCGGGTGGAAATACCATAGCAGCAACTGAATTGACATGTTTTTTGATTGGAACTTTGGCTCGTCCATTTTGCTCAGCATATGTTACCATGAAGGAAGGAAAATGGGATCGAAAATTATTTAGTGGAACGGAATTATATGGAAAAACTCTTGCTGTTTTGGGCTTAGGACGAATTGGACGAGAAGTTGGAATGAGAATGAAAGCTTTTGGAATGAAAATTATTGGATATGATCCCATTACCACAAAAGAAGAAGCTTTATCAGCTGGCATTGAAAAGAAGGAATTAGAAGAGATTTGGCCACTAGCAGATTACATTACTGTTCATGTCCCTCTCCTTCCATCAACCAAAAGTTTGTATACCATCAAAATTAATTTACATGATTTAATATTGATTCCAAATTCTAAAAAATTATAGATTTAATTTCAACTGAAACTTTAAACAAGTGCAAGAAAGGCGTTAAAATAGTAAACGTTGCCCGTGGTGGTGTAATAAATGAACAAGCAATTCTGGATGCATTAAATGACGGTACTTGTGGTGGAGCGGCATTTGATGTTTTTGAAGAAGAACCACCAAAAAGTGATATTACCAAGAAGCTTATTCAACATTCCAAAGTGGTTGCTACTCCTCATTTAGGAGCTAGTACTAAAGAAGCGCAAATAAAAGTTGCTGTTGAAGTTTCTGAGCAATTTATTGCTTTGACAGGAAAATCTCAAGAATTTCAACAATATGCTGGTGTTGTAAATCGTTCTGTATTGAAGAAGTATTTCTAGATTGTTCATTCTCATTAAAATAAAGTTTCATTTAAAAAAAAAACTCCGAGAAAAATAAGAAGAATATTTAAAATTTATTCCCATATATTTATTTGTAACGAGAATAAAGACTCAATAAAGAAGGCATGATTTTCATTGAGAAAATTTTCGTATCAATTCTCTCAGAGATTTATTTTGTCTCTCAAAAATAATTTTATAAGAAATAGAATATACAATATCGTCTATAAATACGGTTGAAGCATTGATAAATTATCTCAGTTCAAATTCAGATCCTTTCAGACATTCAACAAGTAAAAGTGATTTTCTTAAAAAAAAGAAGAATATTAAGAACAAAAATGTTTATCAAGTTCATTATTCTATCATTATTCTTAAGCGAAATTAGCTTTAAGAAAGCATTTTCACATAAATGTGAAACAAATCATAACGATTCTGTAATTCGTTTAGGATTTTTGTCTCAATACACTTCATCTAAGGTATACTCACTAAACACAAAATCATTACTGAATTCAAAAAGTTATTACGCTTTGAAAATTATAATGTAATTATTCAAAAATTTGCAACGTGTAGGTTATTTTGGGTGCACTTCCGCTAGCTATTGAGTTCATAAACTCTGACAAAAGTATTTTACCAGGAAAAATTTTGGAATATAGAGCAGTTAATATTGGAAGAAGTCTTCCTTACGAAATCTTAAAGTATGTACTTAATATCAAATTTCATAGTATTTCTTATTCTATTCATCATAAGTATTTTAACACATACATATTTCTTTAGAAACATGAGTGATTTGATGTTAAAGGAAAATGTTATAGGATTCATAGGTCCTGATGAAAACTGCTACAACGAAGCATTGGTCGCGTCAGCATGGAATTTACCTATTATTTCATTCGTAATTATTGAATTATTTGCTCTGAACAATTAGTGACAAAGTCAGAAAGGAATAATTGGTTAAAAACTCTCCCCCTTTATCGACACAATTTACACCAAACTTTACTTTTTTTAAATTGCTAAGAATTTCTATTCATCACACCATTCTGACTTTGTCATTGAATACAATAAATTATTATCCATGATTTCTTCTTTTCATTTTTAAAAAGTCCTGTGCTGATATCAAGGTTATTACAGCTAATTACTTTTCTTACGAATTTCATTTTGATTATTAATTTTTTATTTTTATTTTTCTAAAGGTTAATAACAAAACTCTGTTTCCGACTTTCGCGAGAACATCATTGGGACCACCTGAAAAAATATCAAAGAGCGTTATTGCTCTTTTAAAAGCTTATCATTGGAATAAATTTGTAATTATTAGTGACACACGTCAATGGAGTATGGAAATCAGTAATGCTATTAAGGTAGATTGATACTTAAGCTTAGACTTTTTATAAACTTTTTTACCAGCAAATATTTTTAATTCAGGCATTATCGCAAGTAAATAATTTCAACGTGACAGATTTTCAAAAGTTTAGTGATTTTTTAAGTAACAAACAAGTGGTTATGGAAAGGATAATAGAGGAAACATTTCTGAAGACAAGAAGTAATATTCAAATAAATAATGATAATGATAACATTTTGGTGTTAAACATTTTCTTATTTTTTTGCTTCTAAAAATAAATTTTATTTTTATAGTTTACGTGTTTGTTGGTGGACAATATGCGTTTGAAGCTTTCATGATGGGATTAGAAGAGCGTAAAATTTTGGATGAAGGAACTTACATGATAATTATGATAAATGACGAGTTTAGTAGCAATCAAACAAAGCTCCATTTGAATAATATTAATGGATATAGTAAGAAACAATTCATATACATTTTGCCTTTTTGCATACATTTTTTGAACAGTTTAATATAAAATTTTATATAATTTAGATAATGCAGATAGAACGTGTCAGAATAAAACTGATTCTTCCCTGTTCTGCTCGTTTTCAGATATATTATCACGCTTTCGATCAAGAAATAAAACATTAAATCCCAAAGTCTATCAATCAGTATTACAGATAGCTCTTTCTTCTCCAACTAAACAGATGGCAAACTTTTATAATGAAATCAGAGAGAAAGCTAGAGAAAAATTTAACGTCCCATTCCATGATAGAATTTATCCAGTTTTTATGATGGCAAAAGCTGTATACCTTTATGATGCTGTTATTGTTTATGCAAAAGCTGCGACAAAATTTTTAAAAGAAAATGGAAATCTTATGGATGGAAAAACATTAATGCAAAAATATGTATTTAATAACACATACACATCTAAGCAAGGATTTGATGTTTTTATTGACGAAAATGGAAATGCAGAAGGAAATTTTTCATTAATTGGAATTCAATTTGTAAATGGAATATATAAAATGGAAAAAATTGGAAATTTTATTCAGAATCAAAGCGGTTTGCCAATATTTAAATTAATACCTGGCAAACAGATTATGTGGATTTCAGGATTTCCCCCAACCGATGAGCCTAACTGTGGATTTCAAGGATGCCCAATTGACAAAAGCTTTATTATTCTTTGTAGTTTATCAGTCGCTTTATTGGCATTTATCTGTGTTTTTCTACTAAGGTTGAATTATTAAAACAATTTATCATATTGTACATCCATATTTTATAATTGTTATTTTTTCTAAAATAGACAGTACCGATATGAACAAAAACTTCAATCTATTATTTGGAAAATAGATCTAAAGGAGATTTCACAAATCACATGTGACTATAGTAATGAAGATAACATTTGACCACAACATGGCCGTGCTTTAAGCATTATTCCAGGAGATTCAATTAATAAAAAACACTACACAACAGTTGGTAGGCAAACTTTTAAATATATCATGTTAATTTATTTTGATTATTGTACATTTTCGTGTAGGATCATATAAAGGTAACCTAGTGGCAATGAAAAAGATTTTGAAGCGATCGTTGGAATTGACGAGAGTTATGAAAAAAGAGTTGAAGCTAATGAGAGAAGTAATTCAAAACCTTTTTTGTATAAAACTAAAATTATTTATTTACTTTTTTTATTTACTCAGTTAAGACATGAAAATTTGGCTTCTTTTATTGGAGTTTCCATTGAAAATTCAAACATTTATATCATAACACAATACTACACTCGAGGAAGTTTGGAAAATGTTCTTAATAACGGGGAAGTAAAATTGGATGAAATGTTCATGTCATCACTTATTTTTGATATTTTAAGAGGAATGATTTACCTTCATGACACTGAAATCGTTGCACATGGAAATTTACGAACTAGTAATTGTCTTATTGACTCAAGATGGTGCTGTAAAATTTCTGATTTTGGATTAAATAAATTTAAAGGCGATTGTTCGAATGATGATGGGTTCGTTAACATTGTAGAAGTTTTTTTAAATCAAATTTTAATTTAAGTTTGCTTTACTAGAAATTTGGAAACCAATATTAAACGCAATTTAAGTTTGGCACCAGAAATACTTCAAAGTGGTCAATCAATATTTAATGGAACTCAAAAAGGTGATTCTTATTCATTTGGGATTTTACTCTATGAAACATTTGGGAAGAAAGGACCATACGGACTTGGATATAAATTTGATTGTAATACAATTCCGGTTTATGAAAATATTATTAAAACGTTAAAAAATCCGTTACTACATATACGACCGTCAATGAACAATTTGAAAGCCCCAGATTGCATAAGAGAAACAATCATGTCATGCTGGCAAAAAGACCCGAATGAGCGCCCTGATATGAGATTAATTCGTTTAAAACTAAAAGGATTACAATATGGATTGTAAGCAAACCTTCAATTTTCTTGAAATTGCGTATTTGATTATAAATTTTTTTTTAAATATTTTTGTAGAAAAGCAAATATTTTCGATAATATCATGTCATTGATGGAAAAATATGCGTTAGATTTGGAAGAACTTGTTCAAAAGCGAACCAATGAGTTGATGGAAGAAAAAAGAAGAACTGAAAATCTATTGTTAAGGATGCTTCCAAGGTACTAAAGTGCTAATATTTTTTTTTTTTACTTTTTTTATTAATAGTTTTCTTTTATCATGAAAACAATTAGATCAGTTGCTGAAACACTAATACACAATCAAACTGTAGTTGCTGAACAATACAACTGTGTAACAATAATGTTCACTGACGTTGTCGATTTCACAGAAATTTGTTCTTCGAGTACTCCCTTGGAAGTAGTTGAGATGCTCAATGATCTATATTCTTTGATGGATGAAATTATCTCTAATTTTGATTGCTACAAGGTTGAAACTATCGGAGATGCATACATGGTATATTTTCTAATATGAATTTGACTTGATGATTTTTCTTTATTTGAATTTTTTTTTTCTTTAATTATTTTAAAAAAAGGTTTGTTCTGGTGCTCCAAAACGAAATATTGACCATGCTGTCCAAATAGCATCTTTAGCTTTAAATATCATCTATAGAGTTTCAAAACTTGAAATACGTCATCGTCCAGGAGCATTATTTAAAATGAGAATAGGTATCCATTCAGGTCAGATTGTTGCCGGAATAGTCGGAGTTAAAATGCCGCATTACTGTTTATTTGGTGATACTGTTAACATAGCATCACGAATGGAAAGCACATCAGAACCCTTAAAAATTCAAATTTCATGTTCCACATTTGAACTGCTGAGGAAAACAGACCGTTTTATTTGTGAGGAAAGAGGATTTACATACATTAAAGGTAAAGGCAAAATGAAGACTTTTTGGCTAAAGGGTTCAAAATCAAAAGGAATTTGGCATCTTCAATCTCATGATTCTGTACACAATCTAATAACATTTGGGTACAAAAATGAAAATCACTTCAGGAAATCAATGTGTAATATAGATAAATTGTTCAATCGTTCACATTTAAGGAATATTCGTGCAAAAGCTTACACATTTTAAGTGGAAAAAAATATCCAAATATAATTATTTTACATTCATTCATGTTAAATGGAAAAGAAATAAAGTTTGAACCAATGTTTGAGAGTTTAAAATAAATGCATTTTTTTAGTCTTCTTTTTTTTTAAAGAAATTTCATTTAAGTTCTGAGAGAATAAAATAAAATTAGAAAAAAAAGAAAATGCTCTGAGAATGAAAAAACAAAGCGAGCATGATGATGAAGAGACAGCATAAAACCAAATTTAATTCGAAAGAAATTTTAGCTCAGTCTCGCGGGAGTCGTTAGATCGATCGGATGAAAATTCTGAGACAGAAAAATCCCGTACAGTCGTTTCCTTTAAGCGTTATCAGTTATTTTATATAAAAGTGTTATGATAATGATAAGTTTTAATAAATTAGGCTATATATAATCGTAAACTGGACTTCCGACGAAGCTTATGAAATAATAATATACATATATTATTTGCAATTATTATATGTGTTCTAAGAAAAAATACAAATGAATGAAGAGTGAATCATTAAAAGAAAAAGATATTAAAAGTGCCATAAAATGTTAGAATATAACAATTTATCAACAAATATGATAAATAAGTTCTTATTGATAAGTTTATTATTAGGATACTTAATTCATTCATCAGAATCAGTGGTATGTGAATATGAAATACTTCATTCTAATCAAATGACTGTCCTACTGACCATGTGAATTTGAGATTTGTACATCTTTCTTATATACAACAAAATTCTTATCAAAAATATATAGTCACAAAAAAATATTTTTATTGACCTTTCAAATGAAACTTGTCATTTAGTTTATTATTTCTGGATGCTAATTTTTTTAAAAATCTATTTAAAAAAAATATGATTGCAGCAAAACTTTTAGATAAAAAGAATTAAACTTTTTTTTACACATTTTAAAAATTACTAGAATTTCTCTCATTAAATATTATCTCCGGATGCAATTCTAGAATGCATTTGTCGTAAAATAATCATGATAAATATTTTATAGGACAACGTTAAATCTCCGCCTCAGCAGATAAATCTGTTATAAAGTGCAAAAATGTAGATTCATATATTTATTAAGAAAATTTTCTTTCCGTTTAAGTTATTAAACAGAAACGATTCATTTTTGTGCATTTTTAAATGTAGCCATTGTAATATGATGCGAAATGAACATATGTGTTCTGCGAATTCAACAAAAATAAAATAAAATAATGATCGATATGCATCTTTACATATACAAAGAAATGTGTTATGAAGGAAGAGAATGAAGAAATGTAGGAAAATAAGATGATGCCGATCTTTTGAAGATGAGCAATGCAATCATATGTATAATGTTTATGTTTCATCGTTCACTGCAACTGCTACTCCTAAACTGAAATAAATTCTTTCTAAAAATAATTATTGGACTGTGAGATTTTTCTTCTCGTTGTAAAGTTTTCCAAAACTTGACAGTATTAACAGAGATAGTTATTAAATGACGTCCAACTAATTATGTAAAAAGATTTTTTGTAACATTATTATTAAGTGCACAATTACAACAATTAGTGAGAATTTTAACATTAAATAAAAAAATAATATTAATTTTAATAAATTTTTCAAAATTTTCTTATTAAACTTTGAATTTGGTACTTTCTAATTTTAAAATAAATGAAAATAATAAGTAACTCGTATGAAGATAATTAAAAAAGCTAATTCTAAACACTCATCATAAACACAATAAAATTTTAAAAAATATATGCACATGTTCTTGCATTCATTTGTGCATATATTTGCAAAAGTTTCAAACAGTTTTGAGTAATAAAACCAAATTTCTTTTAAATTTAATATTTAATATTCTGAAACATTTTCTGAAGTTATGAAATTATAAATTGAAATTAATAGTTTCAGAATATGTTCGTATCTAATATTGTATTATCAAATTTTTTGAAACAACAACTCACCATAACGAAATTATTTCTTTATAATATGAAATAATGTAAGCTTTTTTTCTGCAATTTAAAAATAAATGCTTTTAGAATCGAAGAAAGTGAAGAAAAATACGTAAATAAAAATTTTATCTATGAAGAATGAATTTTTGTTTAAAAATATTCGAAAATTAAAATATATTTAAAAAAAGATTTTTTTGATTAAATTGCAAAAAAATCTCTGATACAAAAGAAAATTACTTTTTAGAAAAAGTTAGAAAAGCGGAGAAAAGCTTATGTTTTGATTGAGTAGTCCTTTATTCTGAGATTAAGCGCCGAACCGAAATACCACAATGCAATTTTTCTTTTGTAGAAATTATTTTGTTTTCTGTCTTTTCCTTAAATCATGTAGTCAGCCTATTAATATGGATTATATGAAAATCATATAAAATAGTAATGTAGAAATTTAAAAACTTAAAGTCTAAAATAAATACACATTTATTTGTTTAAAATTTTAATGTTTTTTGGAAGAACTTTTGCTTGAAACTTTAATATTGTTTAATATTTAGATGTTTTTTTTTTTTTTAATTTTTATTGAAAATTTTATTGAACGTATCAGAAATCGAATACCGAAAAACGTAACTCACAGCCTTCCTTCGTAGGCTACAGACAATAAAAGCTAAAATGTCATCAAAGGAGTGGTTCGGATCCCACTATAAACTGTAGGACCGTGAATACAGTGGTGTAGCGAACCCTTACTCGTTAAAATCATCAGCTGAGCATCGCATTTGCGAAACTATAGATCTTATAGATCTACAAAGTTATGATGATGATGATGATGATTGAAAGTTAAAAAGTAAAAAAAAAAAAGTATGGAAACAAAAGCAAAGAAAGACAAAAACTAAAAGCTCAAAATTTTGATGTTATTATACTCAAAACTTTTACATAATCTAACATTGTCTAAGAGTTTCCTTTAAATTTTCAATCCAGAAATATTTGAAGAATTTTTGAATTTTTTTTGAAATTTTCGCTCCAAATTATTTTAATTATATGAGATTTATTTCTGTGATTTATGCTAACCGAAAAAATAAACAAACCACGAGAAATATTTTCTTTGATCATTTAGGTAAATCTCTTTAAAAAATGCCTATGTAATAAAAATAAAATTCTATTCAATATTAATAAACTGCTATATAAAGAGGGTGACTATCTGCGAGTATTTATAACGGACAGTTCCGTATTTTTGAAAAATCCCGTATTTAACAAATTTGTCCTTTGTTTTCGAAATTTTGAAAAGTTCATACTGATTTTTTTTTTGTGTGTCACCATTTTGAAGGTGCTGGTTCGAGCCTAGTGCTTAAAATCTAACAAAAAATTTTAATTATTTATTTTTTTTCTCATAAAAATTGTTTGAATTGAATAAATACAGTAGCGTCCAAAAGTATCGGAACGACTCAAAATTAATCGTTTTCCTTTAAAAAAACATACTTAAACTCCACCAATTTGACTGAAATTTTCACAGTTAACATAGTTTTTTGCGCTCTTTATTATGGTGTAAAATTTTTTTCCCGAATTTAACTTTTTTCAATTAAACTGTTAAAAATTCAAAATCACTTCCGTGCAAAAGTATTGGAACGATATAAAATTAATTTTTTTTCATACTTTTAAGTTATGTTTAGACAATTTTTTATACTTTAACATTAAATTGATATGTTATTCTTTATTTTTATGAATATTTTAGTACATAGTTAAGTATTTATCACGATGAATTTTCAATATCAAAATTGCTTCTATTTCTTGCGAAACATAAACAAAAATTTTGCTTAAATCAACTTGAATCTTTAAACTAAAAGCTGAAATACGTTGCTTTTTTAAGATTCTTTAAGAATAAATATAATTTATATGGCTAAATAGATTAGTTAAAGAAAAATTTCCAAAAATTTTTTTTCTGCAGGCAAGTTTCATAGAGAAAAATTTTTCTTATGCTTAATAATTTATTAATTCTTGCGAGCTGTATTATTTATTTTATACCATTATTTAGCATTTTAATTCTACTTTCATCATCTATATCATTTACAACACATATATTAAAGTTCAATGATAAATTAATACAGAAATGAGACAATAACAAATCGACTCACATAGGAAAAAACATTTTGTCAATTTTTATTTGAATATAGCTCAAAAGGCTTATAAAAGTTGGTAAAATCGATTAATAATCATGATTTAAGCTAAATGAAGTCATATTTCTATAATATTCTTGTATTTCTTAAGATTTTTTTCAAAATTTAACTTTTGCTTATCAAACTTTGTTTGTTATTGTCTCATTTCTGTATTAATTTATCATTGGACTTTAATATATGTGTTGTAAATGATATAGATGATGAAAGTAGAATTAAAATGCTAAATAATGGTATAAAATAAATAATACAACTCGCAAGAATTAATAAATTATTAAGCATAAGAAAAATTTTTCTCTATGAAACTTGCCTGCAGAAAAAAAAATTTTTGGAAATTTTTCTTTAACTAATCTATTTAGCCATATAAATTATATTTATTCTTAAAGAATCTTAAAAAAGCAACGTATTTCAGCTTTTAGTTTAAAGATTCAAGTTGATTTAAGCAAAATTTTTGTTTATGTTTCGCAAGAAATAGAAGCAATTTTGATATTGAAAATTCATCGTGATAAATACTTAACTATGTACTAAAATATTCATAAAAATAAAGAATAACATATCAATTTAATGTTAAAGTATAAAAAATTGTCTAAACATAACTTAAAAGTATGAAAAAAAATTAATTTTATATCGTTCCAATACTTTTGCACGGAAGTGATTTTGAATTTTTAACGGTTTAATTCAAAAAAGTTAAATTCGGGAAAAAAATTTTACACCATAATAAAGAGCGCAAAAAACTATGTTAACTGTGAAAATTTCAGTCAAATTGGTGGAGTTTAAGTATGTTTTTTTAAAGGAAAACGATTAATTTTGAGTCGTTCCGATACTTTTGGACGCTACTGTAAGTAAACTGTCCGTTATTTATTTATTTATTTTTTCTTTATTAGCGCCGTAAAAGACTTTTTTAAAGCCATCACATCATAATTTTTTGCTTAGTTATGGTGTTATGTTAAAATGTCCCGTATTTTTTTTTCTAAAATTCCATGGTCAAGCCTATATATAAATCAATTAAAATGAATTTATAAATTATTGATAATGTTTAAAAAAATAAAGATCAAAAAATATTTAGAATTCAGATTCTGTTAGTTTCCTTAAATTTAACTTTTTCAAAGTCTCAAAAAGATACAAACGAATTCAAACTTATAATTGTATTGGCAATCATAAAATCTTATTATTTTGTAAGATTTTGTCAAATTTCTTATGCAACTTGAGATATGACTTACAAGAAAAACAGTTAACAAAAAGCTGCTCTGCAAATATTTAAAATGTATACATATGACTCAAAAAGCTTTATACATAGAAAATTTGAACAATTCCTTTAACTTAATTTCACTGTGGAAATTATCAATTGGACAAGATTTAGCGATTCAAAAAATTATTTCATTATTTTGTTTTAGGTTTGTAATACCACATTGTGTGATTGTGATGGATTAAAAGGAGCACCTGGAAGTGTTGGCATACCGGGGTTGCCGGGTGTAGAAGGAAGTCCGGTAAAGATTTTTTAAAACTTTTTTTTTTCATAAAATTACTTATACCTAACTTTAATTGGAGTATGACTAAATTTATTATTTAAATGATACTATTAGGGTGACATTGGACCTGATGGACTTCCTGGTGTTCGTGGAGAAGATGGAGATAGAGGCGAAGTAGGTGACATCGGAGAAAAGGGAATTCGCGTAAGTTATAAAACATAAATCAAAAATTAATAATGTTATAAAAAATATCAACGTATAATTTTCAAAAGGGTGATCAAGGATTTCCTGGATTAAAAGGACGAGCAGGTATGTTGGCTTTAGGGTGATTTTCGATTAATTTTAGAATGAAACTAAAGAATGATTATTTTAAAGGCTTCCCTGGATTACATGGTGATGAAGGTCCAAGAGGTAATGATTTAATTTAAAAATTCTTTCATATAAAACTTGTAATTTTAAATAAATTTAAAGGTCCTGATGGACTTGATGGATGTAATGGTACTGATGGACAGCAAGGAATCCCCGGGACGCCCGGTAAGATTACAGCAATTTATTCACTGAATAATATTTTTTAAGACTAATTTAATTTAATCAATATTTCGTTAGGACAACACGGTTATCGTGGACAACAAGGTAGAAATTTTAATTGCATTAATTACATATTGACACATTAAATAAATTAATTAATTTTATTTTTAAAGGTGAAATTGGAATTCAAGGTTTAAGAGGTGATCCAGGTGAAGGAGGCATTAATTCAAAAGGTACCAAAGGAGAACGTGGTACAGATGGTAAGTAAATCATAAAAATAATTTTTTAATGAATAAATAATGAAACGTTTCATTCACAATTATAGGAAGAGATGGTTTGCAAGGAACACCGGGTTAGTAAAACTTTATCAAATCAATGAAAACTTTTTTTAATGTAAATAAAATGAATTCGTAGGATACGATGGATCAAAAGGTCCAAAAGGTTATCCAGGAGGCGATGGCCGTATTGGAAAGGATGGTGATAAAGGTTATAAAGGAGCAAAAGGGCCAACTGGTGAAATTAATATTTACTGCATGGGGTAATTTTAATTGAAAAAAAAAATATGCAAAATTTACAATACCTAACATACATACATAAATATAATAATTTAAATTAAACAGAGAAAAAGGTGAACCAGGAGCAGTTGAATTTATTAGTCCAAACATTACCAATATAAAGAAAGGTGAAGCTGGTCCTAAAGGAGAGAGGGGAGACAGAGGAGAAGTAAGTTATTTTGATTGGAGTATAATTCACATGATTATTAATTTCCTTATATTATTTACTTTTTATAATTGCAAATTTTTTTGTCATAATAGATTGGTGCAACTGGAAAACCAGGAAGTACAGGACCACCGGGTAAATAGTTAATACTTAATCTTAAAAGCTTAAAATCTCAATCAATATATTTTTAAAATCAGGTTTCCGAGGTCAAAAAGGATACAAAGGAGCAGAAGGAAATGAAGGTGATCGTGGAAAACCAGGAAAAGTTGGTCCACAAGGCGCGGCGGGTGAAAAAGGAGCAAAAGGAGCTCCTGGGTATTTTAATAAATGACATTAAATTATTTTGCAATTTTTAATTAATTTATATAATTATAGATATGCAGGAAGAGATGGATTGAAGGGTGTAAAGGGAGAAAAAGGTGAATATTAAATACAATATAATTTTTGAAATTTATTTATAATTTATTTTTCAACAAATCTTGTGTTAAAGGTGATGATGGTTATGAAGGAATGCCAGGTAATTAAAAATGCATTTATTTTATTTTAAGTACGTGTAATACAAATGTTGAATAATCAAAATAATAGGTAGACAAGGTCCTGCAGGACCCCCTGGAAGATATGACCCTACACTTGATGAAATCAGTATCGGACCAATTGGGCCACAAGGTAATTTCTATATTCATTGATTAGTTTATTTGAAACTGCTAATTAATTAAATTATAATAGGTGAAATTGGAGAACCTGGACCAATGGGAATATCAGGTAAATATTAAAATTTATAATTTATTTCATTTTTATTTCTTAATTTTATAATTATTACTTTTAAAAGGCATTCCTGGAGATATGGGACGACGGTAATTAAATTTAAAAATATAATAAAGTATATTGTTAAATTTTTTTAATTTCATTTTACTTTTCATTAATTTTAATAGAGGTCTTCCTGGAGATCAGGTAAAATATTAATTAAAATTTAGGGAAAAAAATCATTTAAAATATACATTTAGGGTTTGCCTGGTGACGCTGGAATTGATGGTTTACGTGGCCGTCCAGGCACTTCGGAAAAAGGTCAAAGTGGAGATGATGGAGAAGCAGGTTTGCCTGGACCTATTGGATTAACTGGGTATGAATAAAATTATTATTATTAGGTAATTCTTTATTATAATATTTGTTTTCAATGTAAATTAGATATCCGGGGCCACAAGGACCAAAAGGACCAATGGGATATAGAGGCGAAGACATAGTGAGATTTATTATTTTTCAATACAAAAAACATTTATTTATTAACAAAAATTTTACCACTCAAGATTGGAGAAAAAGGTGAACAAGGAGAAGCAGGACGAGATGCATCCCCAGGCTTGACGGGTGAGTAACGATTAATTAATATCAATAATGTTGTCCAAACTTACAAATTAATATTAATATCATTTCGTTTAAAATTATTAAAGGTGCTACTGGTGAACCAGGTAATTTTTCAACTTTATTTTAATTTTTAACTGTTGTAAACCATGATCAAATGTTATTTTTTATTTATAGGTCTTCCTGGTGATAAAGGAATGCCCGGAATCGGTTTTAATATTACTGGACCACCTGGGTAAATTTAAATATAAATGAAAGTGTGTTTTTTTTTATCTCATATGTTTATTTTATTGTTTGAATTTTTAGACCTGATGGATTGCCTGGAAAACAAGTAAATATTTTTTTAATTTATTCTTTTTATTAAATAAATTTTAATACTGTTTTCATAATTTCAGGGACCATTGGGTAAAAAAAATATTCAAAATCTAAAATGTCATTATTTTACAAATTGCCAAACCTCAATCAAAATTTATTAATATAGGTGATCCTGGATTTGATGGTTTTGATGGAGAAAAAGGTAAAAAAAAATATGAAAATGTATGAAACTTTAACTTTATGATATTACTAATTTTATAATATATAGGTGACAAAGGTCCAAGAGGAGATGATTGTGGTTTTTGCCCTCCAGGGTTGCCGGGTGGAAAGGTATATTGCTTATTGGCATGTGTTTATTAACTTTTATAATTTCTTTTAAATTTTTTTAAACTTTAAACAGGGAGAAAGAGGAGAAGCTGGTATGTTGCATAATTAATTTTTAAGTATTGAAATGGGGTTGAAAAAAAAATTGTTTCAATAATTTTAGGCAGAAGAGGATTCCAAGGTTTGCAAGGAAATAGAGGATTGCCTGGTGAAAGAGGTGATAAAGGCATGAAAGGATTAGCAGGATTAAGAGGTATGTGTTATTTTTTGATACATGAAGCTACAATGTTTTAATGGTAAATTAATTTTATGTAATTTTTAGGACGTGATGGAATTCAAGGGTATGTCATTGAAATTTTAAACAAGAAAAAAAAATACACTACATAATTAATCTTGTTCTTTAAAATACAACAACAGGACACCTGGACAGCCTGGGTTGCCGGGTAATTTATCCTTACTATAAACCTTAAATTTAATTTAATAATATAACTTTATAAATCATTAATTATTTATAGGTATGCAGGGTCCAAAAGGAAAAAAGGGTGCAGTCATTATAGAATCAGATCCACAAATTAAACCTGAGGTTGGAGACGAAGGCGAAAGAGGTAACATTTAAATTAATTCAAATTATTTGTTATGAAACTAACATTTTTTTCCCTTAATTTTATCAACTTTATGTATATGATTAAAGGTTATCCGGGTAAGAAAAATTATATTTTTTTATCTTACCAAAAATATGAATTATATTCCTTTTCATTTTATTAATATTTAGGTTTGCAAGGACCAGATGGAGATAACGGTCCAGTTGGTAAATACAATTTTTTAAAAATTTTTATTAAATCCTCAAATTTTTTATCATTTTTTTTAGGTGAAAGAGGATTAGACGGTGAAATGGGAGATCAAGGATACAATGGACTTGAGGTTTCATTTTTTAACATTTAATCAAAAATGAATTAAACTTCATAATAATAATTTTTAAGGGATTGGCTGGTTTACCGGGTAAAAATGGTACTGATGGATTTGATGGAAGAAATGGTCTGCCAGGAGGTAAATGTTTAAAATTAATTCAAAAACTATCAAATTTTTGACTTTATTATTTGTTTATAGAAAATGCTGATATGTTCACTTTTGGCGGAGAACCAGGAGAAAGAGGATTTGATGGAAGAACGTAAGCAATCGATTTCTCTAATTTTTCGAAATTTTGATTAAATTAATTTCTTTCTTAGTGGACAAAAGGGTGACCGCGGAGAAAAAGGAATAAAGGGTGAAATGGGCTATGTTGGTCCCCCACTATTAGATAAAAGAGGATTCAAGGGTCCACGTGGTCCCGTTGGTTTAGCGGTAAATGATACATACGAATAGATTTTTATTTTTTTAAATTAACCAATTCAATTTAAATTACTTTTAAACTACAGGGATCAAAAGGACAAATGGGTGCTGAAGGTAATATACATATTAATTAATTATTAAAAAATTGTTGATACAGCAAAACTTTTTTAACATTAGGTGAAAAGGGCGAAAGAGGAGATGATGGTGATATTGGAGTTAGAGGTCTTCCTGGTGAAATAAGAGAAGTAAATATTTTTTTATTTCAAAGATATAAATTAGTATTCTTAGGGGAAGAATGTCTTTTTGTAAAAATATATTTCCTCGAAATGGAGAATGAAATTGGAGATTTTTTTTTTGAGAATGGAATCAGGTATTAAGAAAATAAAATTTTGAAAAAAATTGTTTTATATTCTGAAAATATTCAGTTATTTTTTGAACAATTAAACTATTTTCATCTAAATTTCCTTTTAAAATTTTTTTTCTAAATACCTAAAATATTCTCAAAAAAATTTCTCGCCGTATTTTTTTTTTTTTTTGACAAATTAGGTATATAGTTCTTTCTAAATTAATTTATTTATATAAAAAAAATCTTTCTTATTAGGGTCCTGTTGGTGTTAAAGGTTACCCCGGGATCCCAGGTATGTTTAAATCATTAATTAATTTCAATTTGTATTATGGCCAAATCTACGAAAGAAGTTTTTTGAAAAAAAAACATCTTTTTTTGTGAATTTCTCAAATTTTGCTTGTTTTTCATTATTCTTTTGTATTTGGAGTTATAAAGATTGATAAATTTGATCAATTGAAAATTAAAATAATTTAAGTTGCTTAGCTAATGAAATATTTTAGCTTAAACAGCGTTAGACTGTCAACATTTATAACTCATTATTGCAAAACACATTTAAAAATTTTAAAGTTTTTCTTGTTTTCACAATGATATTAGGTTTGTTGCTCATTAGAAAGCATATAATAAACTATATTGAGTTATTAGAAGAAGTTGAAAACAAGGAAAATTAGAGAAATTGTTAAAAAAAGATTTTTCTCAAAAATATTCTGGTTCCCTTTATTCGTGTATATTTAGGGTAAAAAATATTGAAATTCGTACAAAACGAAAAAAAAAAATTTGAAAGTTCAGTAACTTTCATTGGAAGCATTGCTGATTTCCCAAATTTTTCCTAAGACTTTGCTTGTTTTCCATATTTTTTTCATTCAAACCTTAAAAGAGCATTTTGTGCAGCATAAAGCAGTGAAAAATCCACTTCATTCCAAATATTGAAATTTGTACATTCAAATATTGAAATTCGTACAAAAAGGACTCACGATTTTTGCATCCAAAACTTGATAAAAAATTAATACTCTTGCAGTATTTTTACTTAAGGAGGTTTTTTTCATCCTGCGCAGCTTATTTATGCTTTAAATTTAATTTATTTACACAAAAACAATTGAAATTCTTCATAGCCTACTATTGAAATTTTGTTTAAAGGCAATTATTTTAAGTCCAAAAATTGTAAAAAAATTTTTTGGTGAATTTGTTCGTACAAATTTCAATTTTGTACGAATTTCAATATTTTTTTACCTTATATTCATATTATTCGATTTAATATATGTAAAATGTTGAAAAAATATAATTTTATTAATTTGCAGGAAATTATGGTCCAAGAGGAGAAGATGGTCTCCCCGGGTTACCCGGTGAAAATGGCATTCCTGGAATTACTGGTTTAAAAGGTATTTTGTTAAATCGAAAGAAAAGATATTTTTCTTTAATTGTTATAAATTAAATTGATTGATAACCTATATTTTTTAATAATTTTCAAGGATCACGTGGTTTGCCTGGAGTCGCTATTTTATTCGGTGAAATGGGAATTGATGGTGACGAAGGAGAAGTTGGTGAAAAGGGAGATCAAGGATTTCAAGGTTCATTTTTTTATAATTTATTGTCAATATAATATATTTATATTATATTAATATATTTATATATTTTCATAGGTCTTATTGGAATAAGAGGTCAATCTGGTATCAAAGGAGTTAAAGGTGAAAAGGGAGAACGTGGTGCAGAAGGCTTGTATGTATCTTGTAGTGTCTTGTTTTTAAGACAATACTCAACTTACATTACTTTTAAACAAATCATTATTTTCAATAATTTATTATAATTTTAATGAAATGTAAAATCATTTTGGTTTACAGACGTGGCATCACAGGAAACAAAGGTGCTCGAGGAGATATTATATTTGTAAGTTGTATTGTTGAATTGCTCGTCATAAAAATATTTATTTTAAGATTTTTATTCTTTTCTATTTATAGGGTGATCGTGGTGAAGAAGGTTTACCAGGTATTGATGGTAGAAATGGTCTCTTTGGATTGAAAGGTAAAATTAGTAAACCTTAGTTTCAAAAGGTTAATATTATAAACAAAATAATTATTTTTTTCATTAGGTGAAAAGGGAGATGAAGGTTTTGTTGGAGCAACTGGTCTGCAAGGTATATGATATTTGGAAATTTTTAAGCATTTTTTTAATGTAAAAATCATTATATTATTTAAAGGAATTCGAGGAGAGACTGGATTTGATGGATTTTTGGGACCTCAAGGAGATGAGGGTCCACAAGGAGATACTGGTAAAATAATTTTAAAATTTATTTTTTTATAAAATTCATTTTACATTTAAAAAAATGTAGGTGTCATGGGTATTGTTGGATTGCCTGGTGAAATAGGAAACATCGGAGAAAAGGGAGATATAGGAAATCCAGGATTTACAGGTAAATCTACTTAAACAATTTTGATTGAAGAAAAGTGATTATATGAAATAAATTTAAAAAATTAGGAAGAAGAGGTCCTTTCGGATTGTTTGGACTTAAGGGTGAACAAGGAGATAAAGGCTTCCCAGGTATTTGAATTATTTTTTGAAAATGTCTTTATTTATTTAATGTTGCTAACTAAATTAAAAGGATATCCTGGCAAGGACGGAGCAAAGGGAATTCGAGGAGATGTAGGTTATGTTGGACAACAGGGACAAAAGGGTAATTTCAAATTTTTTTATTCCTAATTTCATTGATATTTTAAATTTTTTATATAAAAAAATATCAGGTGAAGCATCATTCAGTGGTCCTAAAGGAGAGCAAGGTAGTGCAGGATTAAATGGATTAAGAGGTAGGCTGTAACTTTTATTTCTTATGACTACTAGTAATACTTAAATTTCATATTTAATAGGATTTGATGGTCTCCCAGGAAAAATTGGTATGCTTTCAAAAAAACAATACCCTCTATAAAATAATTATAAATTTTTGCTTTATAGGTTTTAAGGGAGAGGAAGGTGACGCAGGAACGGTAAAATATACATTTAATATAAGATTTATTATTTATTATATATTTTTAAATTTAACTTTGAAAAGATCATTGATGGTGCGCCAGGTCTTAAAGGTCTTCCTGGTAAAAGTGGAAGAAATGGAAGAAGAGGTAAACGATATAGAAATTATTTTAGTATTATTACAGTTTATTTTAAATAATTTTTAACATTAAAAATAAAATAAAGGTTTGAAAGGAATCAGAGGAGATAATGGTCTAATGGGTGAACAAGGTAAAAAATAATTAAAGAATTTAATTAAAATTGTATTAACATTTAATTGATGTTTTATCAAATAAATAATAGGAGAAACCGGTGAAATTGGTCGTGCAGGCTTCCCAGGATTTAAGGTGAATGTTGATAATTTCATTAATGTTTATACTTATATTCTCAAAATATTTTTTTAATAAAAACTTATCATTCAGGGAAGAGATGGCAGACGAGGGATTCCAGGTAATAAAAAATAATAAAAAATTAATATAAAAAAAATATCAGAATTTAGATTTATTCTTAAAAACTTTTTCTTTAAAGGTTCTCCTGGTATCGTTGGTGAAATGGGACCAATGGTAAAAAAAGATAATTTAATTTAATCCAAATAAAAATTTAAAATATCTTGATTTTATTTGAAAATAAATAAAGGGACCTCCTGGAGATATCGGTGATCCAGGATTTGCTTTCAAAGGAGAAAGAGGTTTGCCTGGAGATAGAGGCTTACCAGGTATTTTTCGAAAGTCTTTTCGCAAAGCTTTTTAAAAATTAAAAAATGTTCTTTTATTACAATCTTTTAGGTATTCAAGGAGAAACTGGTGACAGAGGGTAAAGATTTCGAAAACCTAGTTGTACAATCAATGTTAATAAATTCATTTATTTATTTATTTATATTTTTGTAGCTTTCCGGGGTTGACTGGTCTTACAAGTCAAGGGTATGAATTAAATATTTAACACCCTTTTCAATTATTAAATTATTTTTCCATAATAGATGGGGAACAAAAGGAGATATTGGAGACATTGGTTTAGCAGGTACTTATACTGTGTCATTTTTTATCGTGCAAATGTTCTGTTTTTTTCTTGAAGACCATAATTTTTACTAAAAATTTAATTTTCCAATTTTTTTAATGTACCTAATTTTTGTTCAAAATTAAAAAAAAAAAAAAATCTTTATGATTTCTTTGAATTTTCTGTAAATTTCTTATGAATTTTTTTAAATGTTTCAAAATTGCAAAATTTTAAAAATCTAGATTAAAAAGAAATCAAAATTCATAAATTTTCTGTAAAAAAAAAAAACTATTTTTAAAACATTTTTTTTTTTATCGATGCAAATTTTGAACAAATCTGTATGATTTATGAAATATAGTTTCGTATTTTAAACACATCATACAGATCCTGTTTTTTTTTCTTTTTTTTTCTTGAAAAATCGATGGTCGCTCTAATTAAAATATAAATGTTGTTTTCATTTGTTAAAGGTTACCCTGGCCACATTGGATTGATGGGAAGAAAAGGACAAAAGGGAGATTTAGGAATGATGTAAGTAAAAGACTTATCTTTATGGCATTAATTATTCATAATTAATTATTATTAATATCGTAAAAAAAGGGGAGCATTTGGTCTTGACGGCAGACCTGGATTAAAAGGTACATATTTTATTTTATACTATTAAAAAACATAAAATTACCAAATTTATAATTAATTAATAGGCATTCAAGGAGAAAGAGGTTTTAAAGGAGAACGTGGACCAATTGCTGAATGGGCTGAACCTGGAGAAGAAGGTATTATTGTATTATAATGGTTTTAAATTTTTAATTTAAATAAATTTTCTTTATTGAAAATCATTAGGTGTGGCTGGTACTGATGGAATCCCTGGAAGACAAGGAATAAGAGGACCAAAAGGTACTGTAAACTTATTATAATTTTATTTTTAAAATTTTAATATGAATTTCAAAATGATGTATAAAGGTGCTCCTGGTGATTATGGACAAGATGGTCTTCCTGGATTAATTGGTGAAACTGGAACCAGGTATTTTTTTTTATTCCACGTAATAACAACAAAATCTAACTAACAATTTTATAAAAATAGTGCTGATGGTCCTAAAGGAATGACTGGAGATATTGGAATGCAAGGGCCTCCGGGATTGCCGGGTTTAGGTGAGGATATAAAAAATAAAAATCAATGTAACTAAATCAAAATACTTAATAATCTTATTTTTTGAATAATTTAGATGGATTGCCAGGTTTGAGAGGAGAAATTGGACTTCCAGGTCCGATTGGTGATACAGGCATTTCAAGGAGAGGTCCAAAAGGTAAAATTAAACTAGAAATTTAATTAAAGAGTTATTTTTTAACTTTCTAACTTAAATAAAATAAAAATGAAAAGGTCCATCTGGTGACGTTGGTTTACCTGGATTTGACGGAATTGATGGTCTGAAAGGTGAAACAGGAGATATTGGAAATGTCGGTCGCCCAGGACTTCGTGGCTTAAAGGGTAAAATGGCAACTAAAAAAGTATTTAAATATTATTTTATTTTTATTTAAAAAATTTCTTGATTTTTATAAAAGGTGAAAGAGGTTTGCAAGGTCTAACAGGTGAAATTGGAGAAGCAGGTTTAATAGGTAAAACTAAAGATGAAATTTTGTTATTATACATATAAATTCTAACTATTTAAAAAAAAAATATTAGGTAGAAAAGGTGAAAAGGGTCACAAAGGAGAACCATATGATTCAAGCTCAATTAGACGACCTTTCCCTGGCTATGATGGTCTTAAAGGACAAAAGGTAAAATTAATAAGATTTGACTAGTATTTTTGAAAGTAATTTAAATAAATAATAATTCGTTATCAAATAATTGAAAAATAGGGAGAAACCGGAGATAAGGGACTTCCAGGTATTTTCATGTACTTTAATTTAACTATGTTAATTTCTAACAAATTATTTAATTAATAGGTTTACAGGGTGCTCAGGGACGTCGTGGCTTAAAAGGCTATCAAGGATTACAAGGGTTAACTGGTTAGCATTACTATTTATATTTAAAAATAGAACAATCATTTTATTATTATTATTTTATATAGGATTACCTGGCCCACAAGGTTTTAAGGGAGAGAAAGGTAGTTTAAGAAACTCGTTTATTATTAAAATGAAGAAACATTTTCAAATAAACATATTATTAAATAGGTTTTAGAGGAGCTCCTGGTTTAGATGGATTAGGTAAAAAATTATAATTAAATAATATTTGAATTTGAGTATTGATTCATGATATATTACATTTAGATGGATTCAGAGGACCACCTGGTATTAATGGTGACCCAGCGCCACCAGGACCACCACCAAGAAGTCGAGGATATGTATTTACACGTCATTCACAAACAATTGCTATTCCAAGATGTCCTGCTAACACAAACCTTTTATGGGAAGGTTATTCATTCGTATCAGTTGTTGGAAGTAGTCGTGCTGTTGGACAAGATTTAGGTCAATCTGGATCATGTTTGAGACAATTTTCAACCATGCCATTTATGTTCTGTAATTTAAATAATGTATGCAGCTACGCAGAAAATAATGATGATAGTATATGGCTAACAACAGGAGAACCTATGCCAATGTCAATGACACCAATTCCTGCAAGAGAAATGGAAAAATACGTTTCACGATGTGCTGTCTGCGAAACAACTACAAGACTTATTGCTCTTCATAGTCAAAGTATGGAAATACCAGATTGTCCACAAGGTTGGGAAGAAGCTTGGATCGGTTACAGTTACTACATGCAGACATCGGATACACATGGCAACTCTCATCAAAATCTTATATCTCCTGGCTCATGTCTTGAAGAATTTAGATCACAGCCAGTTATTGAGTGCCATGGTCGTGGTACATGTAACATATATGATGGAATCACTTCATACTGGCTTTCAGTCATTGAAGATCACGAACAGTTTAAAAAGCCTAGACCACAGACATTAAAAGCTGACCAAACTAGCAAGGTGAGCAGATGTACAGTTTGTAGGAAAATGGACCGTAGTTTCCGTGCACGTCCTACCCAACCAACTATACCAAATGCATCAGCATTTTCGCAAAAAGAAACTGAAACATACTATCCCCGTCAAAGAGGAGATGTATCGTTTGTTCAGCCAAATACACCTTTAGAAAATCCACAACCATTGCCTAGAAGAAGAAGACCTTCACAACGTTCTCGCCCAAATCGTAACAGAAATTATCAAAGAAATCAGCAACAATAAAAATTTGATGTTGAAAAAAGGCTTTTTGGGAAAACGGAGGGCTAATAATCAATATACACCAAAAATTTCTATAAATAATTAAAAATTTAACTTGAAAATAAAAATAAAATAATTGTGTTCATAAATTGTAATCAAGAATGATTTATTACTTTTTCATAAAATTTTTTTTTTTACTTCAAGCATAACACAAGTAAAAATAAATAATGCAATTAAAAAGAAGAAAAAAAAAATTACAAGATGTAGAATGGTTAGGATGTGGATTTTTATTTTTTTTATTTTTTTTTTTTTTTTTCATTCACAACTCTTAATCCATAAAAATTAGATTTGAACCTAATATTTATTCTTATATCAGGAATCGATCTAGTTCTTTGTTGATTAAGATTAGTTACACTTCTCTCTTCTAACTAACGAGCATCAGCTGTTAATCTCATTTCAAATTATTTTACAAATTCAGGATTTTTTTCAAGAAAATTGTCAGTAAATTGTAAATGGCTTTCAATAATCGAAAATAGTTCTTGCGGGGAAGGAATTCTTCCGGTTGCTAATTTCGACCAAATTGGTATATCATTGAGTGAAATTTCAAATGCACCACTTGATATCAATTGAGCCTCCAGCATATCTAAAGAAAGAAAACACATGACGTGAGTGTTTGAAGTGTGATAACATTTCAGATTTTTATACAGTATATGTACTTACTTCCAAAGAAAAATGTCATCATAATGGCGAATAATTTATTTTCTATTGCCCATGTCCAGAACATTGGTTGAGCGATTCCGAGATGTCCAAACAGATCGAAAGAACTTCCAATAAGAGCCATTAAGAGATATTTTGCCACAACTAGAAGTTTAGACAAATACATGTTGAGTCCAGCAGGCTCATAATTTGCTCCTTTTACTTGAATATCAGGATACTTTTCTAATAGAATGTGTTCATATTCCTCAAATGCTTTGCGATATCCACATGAGTAACTAAAATGAATTAATTTAATTATTGATATATTCAATATGTAATTTTTGTAAAATATTCATTGGCATGAATGTAGATTTTTAGATTGTAAATTACGTACATTATGGTGTTTGAAAGTAATTAAAGTAATTTTAGTTATTTTCTAACATTTTTTTTTTTTTACTTAGATTTTATGATAACATACCAATATAAAAAGCTAATTGTCGGTGCATTACTTCCAAATTTTTGATTGGTTTCTTGACTATTTACATTATTATTATTATTAACTACGACTCCACATAGTATAATTAGCACTAATATAGACCAATTGCGACAAAAGAATTTGATCATTGTTTAAGATTTTTTTTTTTTTAAAAAAAAATGTATTTTATTTAATTAATAAATTAAAGAGTTCTCTATTTGTCTTTTTGAAGATAATCCAAAAAGTCGTAAAATATATGCGAAAATTATTTGAAGAGTTTTTTTGGAGACATGCGATATTTAGTTTTTAAATGATTTTTTTTGTCAAACTGATTTGAATTATTTTTAAAAAACAAAAGATAACTAAATTTATCATACTTAATATTGCTAAAAATCAAAATAAAATTCAGTATTAAATCACCTATTTATTTATTTTGGTATTTTTTCATCGAATTTTCGAAATTATTATCTCATTCCACCCACTTCTGTAAACCACCCTCACTAATACAATCATTCATGTATAAATGTTTGCTAAACATTTTCCCATTTTCCTTGTTAAGAATTCTTGATAAGTAGACATAAAATTAATAAAAAAAAAAGAAAAATTATAAATTTAGGGAAAATAGTTAATAAATAAGTAAATTTAATTTTAACTTTATAATAAAATATAATATTAATATTTTGCAAGATTCTGCTAGAAAAAAAGACTAAAAAAAGGATATTAAAAAATAAATTTTATCAATATGGCTTAAAATGAAACAGTAATTAATTTTACAAATAAAATAGTTTCACTTGCCAAAAAAACTCATTAAATATGTAAGTATTAAGACATTTGTTCAATTTTTCCTTCAACATTTAATTTTTCTCGTATGGATTATTGTAACTTTTTGATTTCATATAAAAAAAACATCAATGCAAAATATCGATTTTTTTTTTGTATGTAATTCATTTGTTAGCGGTTCAACTTGTTTTTTTAAAACATTTTCTCTTATTTAGATGTCTAGATTTTTTTAAGGAAGCACTCTTCAATTATATTAAAAAGAAAAATGTCGCATGATATGTTCAATATGACGAACATAAGTGAAAGTAATAATAATCAAAAGAAACAAGAAACTCATCCTTTGATTTTGCATGGATGTGATGACACATGGACATTTAGTAAGCGTGACCGTTCTCAAGAAGTGTATTTAAGTAACAATAATAGAACAGCACATTTTCACCCTAATTGGAGTAAAGGAACAGCAGGTTTGATAATTTTTTTTAACTAACAAGGTTTATTTATTTTTAATATAAATGTACTAAATGTACTTAGGTATAAGAGGAACGAGAATTTTAAATAATGGGAGATACTTTTGGGAATTGAAAGTCAGCAGACGAGTATTTGGAACAAGGTATGCTTGAGTGTTATTTGTTTTCGTGTACATTTTCGGTGATTTTAAATATATATTAAAATTAATGTATTTTCAGTATGATGTTTGGCATAGGAACCAAAGCTGCAAGATTACATGTAAACTCGTTCACTAATCTTCTTGGAGAAGATAAAAATGGGGTAAAAAATTATCTTTAAAAAAACGTTAACATAATTTTTTTTTTACGCACAAAAATGCAGCATTAACTAATCCTTAATTATTTTCAAAAAGAATTCTCTGAAGCAACTTCAACTTTAACTTCAAAAAATAAAAATAAATTAATTCCTTCCAGAATCTTAGGGACTGTTCACTTAGTACGTTCGCATTTTAGGGGGGAGTGGGGGTTTGGAAAAATGTAACCATTTGTAAAAAGGGGGGGGGGGTATTTGAAAATGTAACGTTCTAGCAGCAATAGTAATTTTATAGTATTTAAATTTTTACCAACATTTTTTATAAAATGAAAAAAGATTTAAATGTTCAGGGGGGGGGGGGAGGAGTGTTGACAATTTGTAACCATGTGTAACTAGGGGAGAGGGGGTCAAAAAAGTCATTTTTTGCGTAACGTACTTTGTGAACGGCCCCTTATATACATAAATTTGGGATAGGGTGGGTTAATATTTTTACGAAAAATCTTAAGAAATTGAAGAAATTGGCTAGTAAATAGGAGGGAGGGAGGGGGGATGGGTTGGGGATAGAAATCTAAACCCCCTCCCCCCTAGCTACACCAATTATTCAAGAAGTTTATCAGTATTCACTATTTACTTCATTTTAAACTTTTTTAAGGTTAAAGTTGCTTGGGGAACTATTTTTTTTCAGGAAATAATAATGATAATGCTTCTATTTTCATGTCTTTACCAAAAGTACGGATTAAGCCATAAGGGACTTTTGTGGAACAATGGAACATGTAAGAAAGATGATTTTAAAGATTTTAAAATTTCAAATAAAACTAGCCCCCCTCCCCCCTCATTTTTTTTTTTTTTAAAAATTAAACGAATTCATTTTACGAACTAATTTTCAACTCTAAAAATAACTGATTTAAGATTTTGACTAAGATAGATAAGAGGGGGGGGGGGCTAGATGATTTTGAAATTTCAAATGAAACTAGCCCCCCCTCCCCCCTCAAATTTTTTTTAAAAAAATTAAACGAATTCATTTTACGAACTAATTTTCAACTCTAAAAACAACTCATTTAAGATTCCGATGAAGATAGATAGGGGGGGAGGGGGGCTAGTTGCTTTTAAAATTTCAAAACCATCTCCCCTTCCTTTTATAATTTTTTTTAATAAATGTGCAAATTTATTTCATAAAGCCGAATTTTGAAATTTCAAAAATCCATTTCCCCCTCTCTGAAATGTTCGTTAAAATGAAAGTCATTTTAATTTATCAATTATACCAAATATATGAGGTCATATAAGAAAATGACCGTTAAATTTTGAAAAATTTACTAACACCATCAAAACTTTCTATACCGGAAACAATGGAAAATTTTGATAGTTTTAGTTTTTTTTGGGGCGGACTCTGTTCATATGACCTCATATACATATATATATTGAATTATACATAAATATTTATGAAAATCATATATTGTAGGTAGACAATACACAAACAGATTTAAAGAGAACGAGGCTACCAAAATTGGAATACTGTTTGACGGAATCGCTGGAACATTAACATACTATAAAGACGATGTATGCCTTGGAGTAGCGTTTCGAGGATTAAATGAAATCTCTGAACCACTCTATCCAATTGTGTGTTCAACTGCCGCTAAAACAGAAATGGTGAGGATTGTGTTTATTAATTTTTTTAAAAACATTTAATGCATTTTATGAATATTTTAGGTTTTATGTAATACGAAGAGAGATTTTGCGAATTTACAGGATAGATGTCGTGCAGCTATTATGAAATTAGTTAGAACAAGAGATCGCTTGGAAATGCTAAAGCTACCATCAAGAATAACAGAGTATCTTGCAGAATCGATATGCGAAACGCCAGACACGATTCTTAACAACTATCCAAACTATTACGACTGTTATATGGTTTAAAGAGAACCACTGTCTAGTCATTTTAAATTAATGCCTGTAATATTAATAATAATAATTAATAGAGGAGTGAAGAAAATTTTTTGTATCTTAAATTTCATGATGAGTAAGATGCTAGTCATTTTGTCTACTTAACTGTAAGAACGTACTTTTTAGAAATAAGTTTATGGATAAGTCAATACCATTTTTATATCCACCAAGCGCTTTTTAGTCAAATTTTTTTGTTTCCACATACGATTGTTAATTTCATTTGTTTTTTGCATGCTTGGATGATACTCCTGTGACATGTTTTTTTTTAAAAAGAAAAATCAATAACGTAATTTTTAATTACGCACAAGTATTACTTTTCTTACAATTAATAAGTTGATGTAAAAAAAAAACGTAATGTTTACATGAAATTGTTCTTTTGTTTTCATTTATAATTTTAAAACTTTATGTGTGCGTGCAATGACTTAGTCGTATTTAAATTAAATTAAATGTTAAAAAACTTATTTATACACTTCTTTTATTATTAATATTTAGTATTGAAAGTAAAAATAAAAAATTGAATTTAAGGAAAATATAAGAAATGGAAAAATTCAAGAATAATTTCCTTTTATGGAATTTCATGAGTTTATTACTGCATTGTAATTAGGATTATTACAAAAGATGAAATATTTGACGTTAATTATTCTTACTTTTTGTTCATTTTGTTTCCTTGGTTTCTTTTGCGCTCTGTAATGCTTGAGTAAGATATAATTTAGCAAGCGATTGTGAACAAAATTGATTAATATGTTGAGAGACGGTGTTGATCTGTCCAGAAATAATCATTGGATTAAGACGAGGTGGAACAGGAAGTGGTCGGAATTGCTTAAGAATATCTTCCTCTGGTACAGTAGATTCACCTTTGGCAATTCTTGATGCATTCTCCTGTGCTAATTTATTCAATTGGCGATGTTTATCTTGTTCTTGACGCATTACAGTTTGTTGATATTTATTAAATTTACTTGCTTCTTGATAAAGTTCATCAACTCTATCCATCATAGCACGAATGTGATTTTCTAATACACCAGCAGTTCCCAAATCCAGAAAATGCGATCCTTCCTCTTCTTTAACCATTTCTTGCAATTCCAACATCATAATATTCGTAAGAGGTGAATTTTTAATCTGAATTGGAATTTCAACAAAAAGCTTTTCATATCCAATCTTTAATTGTCTTAATGCATCAGGCGTAAAATCTCCATCTTTATACATTGCAATGGCTTGCGGTGTTAATCTATATGCCTTCAAAGTAAGAAATCCTCCTGCAGATTTTTGTGTGTCATAAACAACAACAACAGATTCTTCAATACTCGTTTGATAGTGATATTGTGACTCTAATAATGTCAAAGACAAAAAGTTTCCAACATCCGAAGATTGATACCATCCAACATGAAAGTGATCAACATTAACGCGTCGTAATCTTCTCATCATTGCCAATTGATATTCTTCTTCGTCGACATTTTCGTCTGTAGATTTTGGGAATGGGAAGCAATTTGTTATTTCGAGTCTATTTCCTTCAGCCAAGCCTAAAAGAGCTCCTTGTGCTATTTCCATGTTTCCTTGTGATTCTTCATGACAATGCTTAACCATTTTCATTACAGCCTATAACGATTAATTAAGAATATAAACATTTTATTATTGGGGTTAAAGTATCCACGCATGCTATTTTCTTCCATTAATGAAAAATTTTATTAAAACATGCATTTAAGAATAGATTTTACTCAAAATATCTTTAATGTTCGATTATAAACTTACCAAACCATCGCATTGAACGTAAGTTATTTTACTATCTCCCATATTTGCACTTCTTTAAGCTACTAAATTTTTTTTTCAATAATGAAGAAAACTCTTTGAGCTAACACAGTAAAAACTTCTCAAATCGACCCAATTTTTTTGGTAGAAACTTTAATTTGGTATTTTTTTAACGGATCCTATAATTTTTTTACGAGATTTGCTATAATTTTTTCTATTTAGGGAATTTCCACGGATTCAAAACATCTTTTTAATAAAGTTAACAAGACATTGACAAAATACTAAATAAGTAGTAAAATTACCATTAAAAGTGACTCAAATCTTAGAAATTATTATAACAAATTAAAATAGATAAAATATTTGTTTAGATCGATAAATCATCGTCAGTTTTATTTATTCATAGAATTGCCCATCTTATTCATGCAAAATATTGATTTTTTTTGACAATATTTTTGTTACAAAAATATTATTAATCTTAGGTATTTGGTATAAAGTTTCGTCTCAATATTAAAATCATTCACAAGTAAGTACCTATATATTCACATTTAATAATAAATTGTTAATATAGAAATAAGGGTTTGAGATAATATAAAAAATTAAGTAGTGCTTAAATGTTTCAAGTCGCATTTTATTCCCAAAACAATTAGCAATCATACAATAATCAGTTCGTGAAAAATTTTAATTTTCATTATATTCACACCAACAACATGATCAGCTTAATCATTTTGCAGTGGTCCAAAATGAAAATTTTCCGGCAATGAAAAAAAAAAATGAGGTCGTTTTGGAAAAATTCTACTATAAATGTTGAGAAATGTCTTGTTTTAAAGCTGACATAGATACAGAACGATTCCCCAAGTTTCAGCTTTTTTCGTCCATTTAGCTACCTGGCAAATCTTTAAAGTTACAGCGAAAGTTCTCAAAAATCATGAAATGATATTCAAACTCAATTTGCGCAGATTCTCAACCAATCGAAAAACGGTTTTGAGTTCTTGAAAGGACACCATAGTACCTAAATTTTCAGCAAGTACTTTGATGCAAAAAAAGGGGTCGATTGCCAGAAAATTTTTATTTTGTACCACTGTTAAATGATAAGTGATTCTCCTATAATTGTAGAGAAAAAGGATATAAGGTGTGAATATATGAACCTATTAAACTACCTTGCAATTCAATACATATATACATACTACCTGTCGAAAAGGTAGATTTATTTATCTTTAAAACTAACCATTTGTAGAGTTCCTCCCTAAAATATTTTTAAGATTTTTAAAAACACTGGTCAAATGCCAATCATAATAGTACGCGGAAATTTAGCAAGCTATAGCCAAAAAACTAATGAAAAGTTTCGAGTGATGGTAAGCGGCTTGAAACGTAAGTAACGTAAAAAAATCCTTTCTTTAAAAGTAGTTATGCTACAACATAAATTTGTTAAAAATTCTCCATTTTGAATGTTTCTTTAGTTTATTAATTAATTATTATTACATATACCTAGTTGTTTTACAATTCAAAAGCATAAACATTCTTGAATTCTCATGCTGTAAAATTGCTAATATCTGCTATTTGTCCTGTAGCTGTCGACATTGAACAATTTTCTAGCCGATTTGCTTGTGGAGGATACTCTGACGAACAGACTATTGTATTTTTAGCTCATCCTTGCATAATTTTGTCTGCATTAGAAGTAATATAAATTTCTATAGTGTTATGTCTACATACTTCAAATTATATGTATTAATTTTTTTAAAAATTATTACCTATATTTTAAAGGTCCTTGGATATCGAGTTGTTGCATCTTCTTCGACAGCAGTCAAACAAGATTACAATGAGTATATGTGGACTATGAGAAAAGAATTTTCAGAGCCAGAACCTGACGATTATCCACATAAAATTGACGTTCCAGAATAAAGCATTTTATTGATTTTAAATAAGTCGAGAAAAATAATTTAAAAATCTGCTTAAAAGTTTTCTACATTTAGAACAAAATAAGTTATTAATAATAATAATTAATCATTTATAAAAAAAATGTCAGCATCACCAAATAATCAACAAACATCCCCTCCTTCGTCAACTACACAAAATGAGGTACATGCTAGTAAAGTGGTTGTTCCTTTGCCCGTGTTGACTCATTCAGATGACATTTATTGTTACATTTTCGTAAAAGGCTCACTTTATGCGAGGTTTGATTAATTTTTTAATCTTAATGAAAATGATTTTTATATAAATTTATTAATGTTTTAGTGACACTCATGTTTTTGGCTTAGAAGCTCAAGAAATTCAAGCACTTGCAAAGAAATTTAATTCACCATGCAAACAGGTTGAGAACGGTGTAATGTATAAGAACACCGTTTGTCAAGTGATTAACAGCTTAGCTCAATTGGGATATCGAGTTATTTCTAGCTGTGGTGAGACGGAACAAATTTTTACATTACAACGTGAAGTATAAAGCACCAATCAACTCAACTTTCATTAAATATATACCTAAATGTTTGTTAGCACGTTACTCATTCATTATATCATACATAAATGATAAAGGAATTAATTGATGCCTATATGAGATGTTTACATTTTAATTCAGTATTTCTTTCAACAAACGAATCTATTATTTTTTATTTGCAAGATAACATTGTTAAAAAATTTTTTATTAGTGATGAATAAAAATATATAATATAATTTATGATACCTAACTAAATCAATACTCTTCTTATTAAAAACATATTTTAAATTGTTGAGCGACCAACAATAAAAGTCTCCAAAAATAGAATTCTACAAAAAAAAAGTAGGCATAAGACATTCATGAACAAGACCGAACAGAATAAAGGAAAAATTGTATTTTTAAAATAAAAAAATTAAAATTAGTAGTTAAAAAATTTCAAATTACTTCATTCATAGCTATGAAGAATTCTATAATTCTTCAAATATTTTTTGGTTTTTTTGCAATATGTTTTTTGAGTCTGACAGAAGTTTCTACTCATAAACATTCATTCGGAAAAGAGAGACTTGAAGACGGAGCATTTAGTCCTAGAGATCATATGCATTACGACAATCAAGGTTCGCAATACTTTCTATTTTCATTTAGACGTTTTAAACATAATAATGTGAATAAAATATATTTTAGATCATCACCATAGTGAATTTGATCATGAAGCTATTATTGGCAGTGTAAAAGAAGCTGAAGAATTTCATGATTTACCTGTGGAAGAATCCAAAAGGCGTTTAGCCATTCTAGTCAAGAAAATGGATTTGAATAACGATGAATTTATTGATCGTCATGAACTGAAAGGTAATTTGTATTATTTGATTACGTAAAAATTCCAATTTATTGTTCAATATTATAATTAATTATCTAGCATGGATATTGAGATCTTTTAAAAAGTTATCCGAAGAAGAAAGTGAAGACAGATTTGAAGATTTAGATGAGAACAATGATGAAAAAGTTTCTTGGTCGGAATATGTGAAAGATGTGTATGGAATATATGGTGAAGACGGAATTAAACGCAACACAATAGATGATGATGAAGAGAAAAAATTGCTAGAGGACGATCGAGAAATGTTTAATGCTGCAGATTTAAATAAAGACGGATTTCTGTCAATTAATGAACACATTTTATTCCATAGTCCAGAAGAATCTGAAGAAATGCTTCCAATCATTCTTAAACATACTCTTCGAGATAAGGATTTAAATAAAGATGGACTAATCAACTTCCAAGAATTTGTCGGCGATAATGCAAAAAATCATGACAAAGAATGGCTTCTCTCTGAGAAGGAACGATTCGATAACGATTTTGACAAAGATCATGACGGGGTTTTGAATCATAATGAAATATTATCTTGGATTGTACCTAGCAACGATGAGGTAGGCTAAGTTATTTAGTTGAAATGTGATTGCTAACATTTATATTTTTTTGCTGTACTATAGGTTGCCACAGAAGAGACATCTCATCTTTTTGCATCTGCAGATGATGATCATGATGATAGATTATCTTATGAAGAAATTATAAACAAATACGATATATTTGTTGGAAGTGAGGCAACTGATTATGGAGATTACCTTCAAAATATAGAAGAATTTCATGACGAATTATAAAAAAAAAAATCTTTTTATTAATTTCTTCAATGCCATATAAAGTGAAACCAAAAAGAAGAATTCATTACTTAAGATTACAAAGGAACGGAAATCTCCTGAATTCGTATTTATTATTATACTAATACTACTATTTATTGTAAAATCTTTTCTGAAAGTAACTCATTTGAATCTACATAATATAAGTCTTTGAATTTATTTAAAATTTATTTGTTTCCATATTTTTTTTTCTCTTTATTTTGTGTCGAAAATTTTAATAATTGGTAATAATATGAAAAACTTTTGTATCAGACACAACTTAAACATAAAGCGAAAACAGATAGCATAAATAAAAAATGGTACTTTTTACTGTAAAAAATGAGTCTCTGCCCTTTTTGTGAAGAAGCATGTGATGGAATTTGTTAAAACTTTTTTTTTCCTAAAACCCTCAGAGACGTAAACCTGGGTTTGTGGCGGCAACATAATTCAAAAGTTCATCATTATCCTGTATTGTTGAGTAATAAATTTTAAAAAAAAGATAAATTATTTAAATTAAACATTTAAGTGGAATGAATATTATAAATTTTACCTCACAAATAAAAGGTTTTTCATGATAACATGCTGTGAAGATGAATCGTGTAAAAGATATTTATTTACAAAAAAGTTACCTAAGTAATTTCAAAATACTTACCAACATCGTGCTAAATTGTCAAAAAAATAAAAGTTTTAAAATACTATAAAATCATTATTTTTAATAGGTAAATGCAAAACCTTACCCATGCAATTCCATCATTATATACGTTATTAAGAACAGACAAGCATGATTCTGATGTTTGATTTATATCAAATTCTGCATTATCTGGTTGCGGAACCTGCAGAAAAATGTCAAGAAGATTTGAATAAACAATGAATGAATACAACTAGTTTTTTTAGCCTTGAGAACCAAATAAATATAACATCTAGCTTAATAATCTCTATATATCTAACGTGTGTATCCACTTAAAATAAAAGCATTTTTTTTTCCTTCTTTAAACTTAAACAGTTAGTGACAAAATTTGACATTTACAAACCTTTTTGTGTCCAGTACTCGACCATGGATTATATCCCTATTTTTAAAAAAATTACATTTATATTTTTTTTTTTACATTTTGAATAACAAAATTGTTAATTACCCATCCAACGGGAATGCGGTTTGTTGGTTGAATTTTCTCACGGTTTGCTGACCAAAACCATCCATTAAGATTCTTTGGCAACAAGTCTTTACGTCCCTCACAACCTAAGAACATAAATATTACATTTATAATTTCCAAAAAATTCAAGTATGTAAATCTTTTCAAGTTTGAAGCAATTACCGCTGAAATCACACAATCGTCCAGACGTCCAAATGTATGGCACATCATTTTCTTGAATTAATTTATAAACTAGATTGTTTTCCTCTTGTGTTTCTATAGATACAGCATCCATACAATATTCGCGACAAATATTACGTGCCTCTAGCCAATCGACACGTTTATTTGCAAGTTCTGAAATTTGTCCACTATAGAAGTAATTGTGGCCTTTGTAGCTGAATTTTTTTGGACCTGTATAATTAACATAAATAAGTGAATGTTATTTAATTTAAAAATAATAAAATTCAGGTTTATTACGAATGGATTCTTAATTCAATTGGGAGAAAGAGAGAGACACAAAAATAAAATAAAATATTTTTAAAATAATAGTGCGAAAGATAATATTCGATCGATTGCATAATCTTGAACATCAACAGTGTTGACCGACTTTTTAAGTCTTTTTTTTTTTTTTTTTTCTTTTACAGTCTTTTCGTATTATAGATATTAAAATGAAAGGAAAATCAGGTGAATACAAACATAAAAAAAATGTTTATATAGCCGGCATTTAAAGCACTTTTTAAAAGTTTAGAGATGCTTTTGAAGGTCTTCATAATGTCCCAAATTATCCACGTTTGTTATCTCAAATTTTAAAAATAATGCTAGCACTTAAATCTTATACACACATGTCATGATTAATCTTTTTTAATAAGTCAAAGAGGCATTTTATTTTACCGGTTAATCGTTCTTCTCTCAACATCCACTTGTCACGTTTATGATCTCAATAAATTATGGGGATATTTTACTTAGTGTTAATAAAAAAACGTGCTAAACTTTCAGACACTCAGCATGAAGACGAAAGTTATGCAAGTATTTACAAAAAAAGATTGCAATTTAAATGTTGTTCAATATATAATTTAAATGAGGTGAGGGAAAAGTTAACAAATGTGCGAGTGCTTGAACCTTTTATGATTAATTAATATAGTGTCAAGATGGAATTAGTATAATTTATGTAGTTAATGATGACATAGTGTTATAAATACAAAAAAAAAAATATTCACGAAAAACATGTTTTGCATCATTAATTTTTTTTTTAATATTGAGATATTTTCTTCTTGTCAAGTGTTCAAACAGGTTTTGTTACCCGTTTGCTTGAGATGAAACACTTTACAGCATCTCTTTTTTTTCGAATCATATGTATACCTTCCACAGTCATGTAAAACGTGGATGAAATAAAAAAAAAATTCAATGTGACAAATAATTGTTAAAAAGCTAGACGATCAGCAATAAAATTTCCTTTAAATGTCACGAGATATAATTTATGACAGAAACTGCAAGTGATGAATCTTTTCTTCCCATTAATTAATATTTATCTTTAATGCATAATAAAAAATAATATATAACTTACGTGTCGAGCACTTTGCTGGTACTGGAAGTGTTAAGAAGCGTCCTTTTGGATCACCAGTTTTACTTCCACCATTCTTTACTTCGCTTATTGCAGCAAAGCATATTGCAATACAGCAACATAATGTCAGAGCAATCAGTGTGAATTTCATCTACAAAAATTAAATGCAATAAGACTTGATGCGAAAGAAATTTGATTGTATAATCTCAAGCTTGATTCATTCAGTTGTTTATAAATTACAATTCTTTCTCACGTTCTTTAAACATCTTTTCTGACAGATTATACAATTGCATCTATACAATTACACAATCGCTTACAAATATTACCGGATATATTGCAAAATGCTGTTCAAATTACATAAAAATCTGATTCTAGTCTCAATTGAATTGACAATGGATTTTTATATTATCTAATACTTGTCAAATAAAGCAAGATGAGAAGGCAAAAAGAAGAGTTTTCTTATCCAAATATTACGTTATAAGCTCATGCATAATTGACATTTATTCAAGCGACCTATTTTTAATGTTGTTTCAAATACTTAAAAAAAATATTTGGATAAAAACACTTAAGATTTTTACATGATGTTCTTCATAAACTTTAATGTCAATTAACTTAAAATAATTTTTTCTTCTAGTCTCGTCATTAAAGAATTAACAAAACATAACATATGTCCATATATTGTTAACAAGCATGCACTACAATTTGTCACGTTTATTAATTTCATTTTTAGAAATAAATAAAATATTGCACTGATATCATTTCATAACTTCTGATCACTTTTAAGGATCCATTCTTACCTTAATATTTTTTTTAAAAATATATTACAGAACAAAAAATCACTGACACGTTAGTAAAAAAAAAGTATAGTCTTTATAAATTAAAAACGATGTCTATACCACTCAAGAGATTAACGAAAACAAAAGTAATTTCAACGATTGGCATTGATTTTATAGGTGGGCATCACTACAACAACAGCAACTTTGAATTCTTGTTTTATTTTTGCTAGTTTGTGCAGCTATATACATCAACGCGAAGAAGATATTTCTGGAAGTGGGGAAATTTATTTATTGTGTGACCGAAAAGTACTTTAAAAAAGGATATATCATTAGAGTGAGAGACATACATACGTTCATAATAAAACCTTGTCAATACAGTCAAGTATTTGTGCTTATGATATGGATGATAGATATATTAGTATGAATTTGCAAATTCATAGAAATATTTTTGTGAGGATTCATCATGAATGATTGTTGTCTAATTTTAAAGGAATTTTAACTATTTAATATAAGTTTTTCTAAGTAGATATTAGGTATAATAAAAGGAGGAAAAAAGTTTCTTGATTTCATTAATAATTTTAGGAAAAATGAAATTCTCTAAAATTAAAATTAAGGATTATTTTTTTTTACAATTCGATCAACGTTTCATTATCTTAAAATTTTCAGGTGAGAATTAAGTTATTGAAAAAAAATATTTATTGTTATAATGAAAATATTGAAAAAGCATCAGTTTTATGAGAATCGTATCTTAAACTTTGAGTTTAATGAGCAGTAATTATTGTCATCGTAAAGCCATAATAATGGTTAAACTCATGTGACAAGAAAATTAATTAAATATGCATATAACGTTATGAGATGGTACTTTACTTTGAAATTATTGTATTAACACACACACGAAAAAAAACCAACAGCCACAGAAACCGAGTCAAGGTTGGTTTCATATAGATTGTGATGATTTATTTTTTTTTTAATAATTTCTCGACAATGTATATTTATCATCTTTACTTCTATTGGCATTTTTAATATAAATGTGTTTAAAATAACTTATAAGTACTTGAAAAGAAATTAGATGCCAAAATTTCTCCATTCAACTTTGATCAAATCTTAGATTAGGTATATAAAGCCTACATGTATTTTTTGACCCGGCAAATGTTTTTAATGTAACTCATCTTTCAATTGATATCAAATAAACTTGTTGTTAATTTTTTGACTTACTTTAATTTAAAAAAAAAAAAAAAAAACCAATAAAAACAAGAACGTTTATAGACATAATTTAGTTGACATTTAAAGGTAATAAAAATATTAATCAAAAAATCAATGCTCAAAGAAGCTTTAGATTTGTAACTCACCTCAAAAACGGTCATTTTTTAAATTCATCATAAAGTTCACCACATATGAATTTGTAAGGTTCTATCCGTGTAAAAATTGTTTATTTTCATAGCCGAAAAACAGAAATAATTATTTTCTCAATTAATTGTGTCTATTATCAAAGCTTAAGGATATAATTATATGCAATGGCATCTGAACGATACTCTTTTTCATTAACAACATTTAGGTAAGGGATTTTTCTTTTAAAAATGATAAAATTAAAAAGTTGCAAAATCATCTTAACCTAAGTACTAATAAAATTAATTATTTAGTCCTTCTGGAAAGCTTGTTCAAATTGAATATGCTCTAAATGCAGTCGCATCTGGTGCTAGTACTGTTGGAATTAAAGGTATTTATATTTTTGTTCATTCATTTTTAAATTAAGATAATTTTTTTTTTATTTATCATTCCACTAGCATCAAATGGAATTGTAATTGCTACTGAAAATAAGCAAAAGTCATTACTATATGATGAAAACTCTGTTCATAAAATTGAGAATATTACTGACAACATTGGAATCGTTTATAGCGGTATGGGTCCTGATTATCGATTGCTCGTTCGTCAAGCTCGCAAAATAGCTCAAAACTATTACATGATTTACAATGAAAGTATTCCAACGTCACAATTAGTTCAACGAATTGCAGGCGTTATGCAAGAATACACTCAATCAGGAGGCGTTAGACCATTTGGAGTATCACTCTTGATTTGTGGAATGGAACCATCACATACAAATAATGATGAAATGATTCCTTTATTGTTCCAATGTGATCCATCTGGTGCTTATTTTGCATGGAAAGCAACAGCTATGGGAAAGAACTCGATTAACGGAAAAACTTTCCTCGAGAAGCGTTATACTGAGGATCTGGAATTGGATGATGCCGTACATATTGCTATATTGACATTAAAAGAAGGTTTTGAAGGCCAAATGAATGAGTCAAATATAGAAGTTGGAATCTGTGATTCAAATGGTTTTCATCGTTTGGATCCAACTACAATTAAAGATTATTTGGCAAATATTCCATAAATTATCATTACTAATATTATTTTTCTTTTTATAATCATGTTTAATTCAGCAAAATAAATAAATTTGAATGAATTAATCATAAGATATTTTTTATTCGCAAACATTTCTTTTAACTATTACTACCAATTACTACAAACAAATTTTGTTTTTCAAAAATCTTGAGTAATAGGTAAATTACATTATGTTTAAATAGCCTCGCGCTTGTTGTCTTCTCCTACCAACAATATATGCAATCAATACAATTATTATTAATGCAATTAGTGAAAGACCAACTGCAATGGGAACTATATCAGGCTTAAATGAACTTTCACAGTCTTTTGCTAATGAGAATGTATTCTTGTTTTTTCCGTTAGTTTTATTACTTCTGAATGCTTCAAATTGAACTTTGGATAAGATAATAAAAGATCCATCTCCTTTTGTAGAATTTAAAATTTGTTCTCTATTACAATGATATGAGAAATTTGCAGGCGTTATAAATGACGAATCGTTGCTCATATGTTCATATATTATTTCAATGGAGCTATTATCTATAATAAAATTACATTTAAAGTGGTTTAAAAAATTAATAATTTGATATTGTGTGACATAAAAAAAGATTAATGATCTTACCAGAAACTTTAATTGATGGAATATCCGAAGCATTTAAAGAAATATGAATTTTTGATAACTCGTAAGAATCATTATTTTTTATAAATGACATTTCAAATCGATTTCCATTAATCCAATCTACAGCTAACATACTTTCCGAAACATTACAATAACTACTCTTTAAATCAACTTTAGTTACATTATTAGAAATTTCGTAAAGAATGTTCTTGATATTGGAATCATCTGAAACGCAATAGAGATTATTATTATTATTATTATTTTTTTTTTGTGTGTGACTCATAATTCGTTTTTAATTCAATTACCTGAATCTTTATACGAAAAGTTAGCCTTAATGTTCATATCAGCAAGCAAGCATGGGAAATCTTTATCGTAAATTATCCATTGAATATCTATTAAAATAATTGAATAATTGAAAAACAAATTGAAATGTTATCATTTTAAAAAAATTATCTGTTCCATTTTTTTTTTATTTTTTATTTTATTACTTATTATAAGTTTTATTTCATTCTTTTATAATCTTTTGCACATACCATCAGCATTTACTTCTCCATAACAATATATTATAGCTAGGATCACAATTAGTTTCATTTTTTTTAATTATTTTTAAGATCGACACAAACAAAGAACAAAACAATGAATAGTCTAGCTTCAAGAAAAAATCCATTATTTCATCAATGATGTTTTATTACAAAGGAAATAAGTAAGTACTTAATACTGCTTAATACAATATATTTCCGTATATAACATTATTACAAACATTATTTTAATTTTGATTAAGTAATATAATAGGTAAGAATAATTTCTGAATGTAAAAGAAGTTTTTTAAAGTCTTAGATCATTAGTTGCTTTATCCATTAAAATGATGTTTTGCTAATCCTTTATCATAATTGATTATTAAATTGAAATTCGTTATGAAATTGCAATTGAAATAAATAAATGATTAATTTTATCAAAGATCTAATTAATCTCGATTGAACTTAGTAAAGAATATTAATATATATATTGAATGGAATATCCAATGAAAATGATTGCATGTAATAATCCAGAGAAGACTTTTGTTTGTTTTTTTTTATTTATTCTTATTTTCCTTTTCTATATTCTATGTTGATAACAAACTGATACGTACAAAGTGATTTAAGCTCATTTCAAACTAAAAGTTGATAGATCTAGGAAAATTATATTTGAAAATGGATAGGAAAGATGATGTCATTAAATGTATATTCTTAAGTGAGGTAAATAATTAACATATATCTTTATGTAAAAATCTGAACAAATTAAAAATTAATTTTCAATCTCATTATAGTTTCATGCAACAGTTGGAACTAAAATTATTGATCAATCTCCCAAAAACTACATCACTAAAGAAATTTTTGGTAAATTTGCAAATTTAAATATCATAATTCAGGTATCATTTACTTATGACGTCTTCTTAGATTTACTATATAATATATATTATTATGACACTGTGTTAAGTTAAATATTGCAATTTATCAACTGTGTATCGTGTAGAAGACGTATAAGCCAATGTCCAATTTACTTGAAAGTTGTAAGAAAGATACCTGATAAGAAATATTGAATTTATTTATGTTCTATGATTGTTTAATTTTTAATGTTTTTTTTAAACATAGATAAAGTTTCAAACTATGTAATACCGAAAGTTCAGCTAGTCCACTGCTTTATAAGTATTTCTCTCAATAATCTTAAAATTCTTGGTTTCCCAATTAAAATTGATAACAAGGCGTATGTTCGTAATGCATTTTATTTCAACTTGTGCTTTGTCTTTGAGAATTTTACCAGAACATTTTGCTTCGAAAGTATAATCAAAAAATTTACAGAATATTTGGTAAGTATACCAATCAATTAATACTTAATCTTTTAAAAATAAGTACTAAAGATTTAAGATAATTATGATAAAATTTTTGGTCAAAAATAGTAGTGAAAAAATCCATATTTCCATCACAAGTAGTACAATACAATATATATAGATGGGCCAATACAAAGTATACTCGACCATACGCTTTTTTTCTGTTTGTAAACAAACAAATGAAACAAAATTTTTGAAAAAAATCCAAATTTAATTTTTGATTTTTAACTCAAATTTGTTTACTGGATCTAATTTTTGTGATTAGTAAAGTAACATTATCATGTGAAATATCATATCTAATACTTTTTACCAACGAAAACTAAATGAAAAGTCCAAAAAATTGAAAATTAAAATTTTCCAAATTTCTTTCTAGGTGTTAGTGTTTACAAAAATTTTAAATATTTCAAATTTTTAACCGCTAAAAACGGCAACTTTTTATATATTGGCCCATCTATATATCTTGGTACAATACATTACATATTTTCATAACGACAAATCTGATAAATACACATCTAATTCTATAATACACTAAAAACTTTGTTTTCTTTGAAATCCAGCTTTCTTTGGAATTATCGACAAAATTTTTATCGAAACTTGATACTGAAAAGTCTAAAAGGTTAGAATTGATGCTTACAAAGATTCGTTCAGAAATCAATGAATACGGCAACTGTATGCTGTTAGATGAGCAAAATATTCTTCCATTATGTGTTGTTCCGTATTATAATGATAAATTAAATGAAATTGATGATATGGGAGAGTTTTCACATAAAGCACCAGTTCTCCTTGATTGCTTTTTTGAGAATTATTCCTTAGAATCTTGGGATTTAACTACTAAAAAGGTAAAAATATTTTTAAATCATATTGAATGATGAAAAAATTATTTTTTTAATATTTAAATTAGATTGTGCCTTTTATAAATGGATTTCGTCACATAAATCGAATTGCATATTTGGCTGATGTTTCGATTACAATTGTGCTTCAATGTGTCAAACATTTAGTTTTGCTCGATGTGTGCGTGTTAGTACCTGCTTTTCAATACTCTAACATTTATAGACCAACTCCAAAGCTTAAACAACTTGCAAAATCACCAGAAGTTCAAAAACGTGCCATTGAGAAGTGCTCAAAATCAGAATTAAAGAAAGCTAAAATTAGAGATATTCTTTTACTATTCGCGTCAATGACACATGGTGCTACTTTAGGAGAGTTATGTGTTAGGTTTAATCCAGCTAAGCATAACATTGATGAGAGAAAAACGGTTCTATTTGGTCTAGTTGAACAATTAATTAGGCCAATTTTTAAATATCCAGTTGCGGTCAATAAAAATCTTTTTATTGGGTACGATGATTATAAAAAACAAAATTCATTCAATATCCCAATATCGTATAAACGGCAAAGCTTGGATAATGTAAAAGTTACACGAAATTCCTTTACAGGACTGAAAACTTTAGGTAAATATTTCATTATCTAAAAGCTTAAATACCATAAATATTTGTTATAGAACGTCCTGCTGCATCAATTTCTATTAATTTTTTTAAAATAATTTTTATAACAGACGAAATCTGCATGAAAACATCAAGCTCCACAAGACAACTTGAAGAACAACTTGCCTGCGACAAGCATGTTATTGTCTTACTAAAATGAAATAGTTTAATTGTGAGATTATGTATTATTCCCATAAATAAAATGAAATTCAGTAAAATTTTTTATGTTACAATATAATGTTGTTAAAAGTTTAAATAAGGAACTTATTTAACTGTTAAATTGTCTTTATAAATATAATATATTTTGTAATTGAAAAAATTTATGCATTTTGTAAAATTATTTATCAATATTAAAAATCTTATACCTAGATATATTTTAATCTATATTAAAAAAATCATAATAAAAAAAATTTCTAAAAATTTAAAAATTTTTAGGCATCAAAAACACAATATTGCGCAATCTAATGAAAAATGATATCCGTTTTCAAATATCTAATTTCCTTTTTTAAAATCCAAAAAATATGCTCGTACTAATAAAACAAAGGTTTAAAAAGCATTTTAATAATTTTCATTTATTAAATCTTGTTATCTTAAGCTAGTTATAGTCTTCCGATTCAAATCATTGTACATTTAAATTCACCAAAGAATTTTTTACATCTGTAAAATTGTGACTTTTTTTCTGATTTCACTTTTCTTTTTCGATAAAAAAATTAAATTTTTAGAATTTTGAAAGAAAAATGCGTATTGTTTAAAAGTAAATAAAGCTTAATAAAAACTTTAAAAAAAAATTAAATTTATATCAATCAGAAGAGTTAAAAAGACACCGAAATATATTCAGTATTAAGAATTAAAATTTTTAGTTATGTATCGTATCAATAAGAAGGCGGGAGATATTTCGGCAGAGGAAATGCAATTTTTGGTTTAGGATAGTCATATCCTTCTTTGACTTCTTCTTTAATAATTGTTCTTTCAGTAGGTTTGGGAGTTGTAGTCGTTCTGAAATTAAAAAAGTTAATAAATGAAAAAAATATTTGAAATATTTTAAAGTAACATTTACCTAGTTGTTGTGGTCAATTTCTTAGTTGTTGTTGTTGTAGGCTTTTTGGTTGTTGTAGTTTCGGGAGGAAGATATGTTGAAGCTATTGATTCTATAGATTTTACTGAAATTTTTGGTGTTGGAGGCAATGTAGTTGTTTCAGATGGTAAAGGAAACGCAATTTTTGGTTTAGGATAATCATATCCTTCTTTGACTTCTTCTTTAATAATTGTTCTTTCAGTAGGTTTGGGAGTTGTAGTCGTTCTGAAATTAAAAAAGTTAATAAATGAAAAAAATATTTGAAATATTTTAATAGTAATATTTACTTAGTTGTTGTGGTCAATTTCTTAGTTGTTGTTGTTGTAGGCTTTTTGGTTGTTGTAGTTTCGGGAGGAAGATATGTTGATGCAATTGTAGGAGGAAGGTATGTTGAAGGTATTGATTCTATAGCTTTTACTGAAATTTTTGGTGTTGGTGGCAATGTAGTTGTTTCAGATGGTAAAGGAAATGCAATTTTTGGTTTAGGATAATCATATCCTTCTTTGACTTCTTCTTTAATAATTGTTCTTTCAGTAGGTTTGGGAGTTGTAGTCGTTCTGAAATTAAAAAAGTTAATAAATGAAAAAAATATTTGAAATATTTTAATAGTAATATTTACTTAGTTGTTGTGGTCAATTTCTTAGTTGTTGTTGTTGTAGGCTTTTTGGTTGTTGTAGTTTCGGGAGGAAGATATGTTGATGCAATTGTAGGAGGAAGGTATGTTGAAGGTATTGATTCTATAGCTTTTACTGAAATTTTTGGTGTTGGTGGCAATGTAGTTGTTTCAGATGGTAAAGGAAATGCAATTTTTGGTTTAGGATAATCATATCCTTCTTTGACTTCTTCTTTAATAATTGTTCTTTCAGTAGGTTTGGGAGTTGTAGTCGTTCTGAAATTAAAAAAGTTAATAAATGAAAAAAATATTTGAAATATTTTAAAGTAACATTTACCTAGTTGTTGTGGTCAATTTCTTAGTTGTTGTTGTTGTAGGCTTTTTGGTTGTTGTAGTTTCGGGAGGAAGATATGTTGAAGCTATTGATTCTATAGATTTTACTGAAATTTTTGGTGTTGGAGGCAATGTAGTTGTTTCAGATGGTAAAGGAAACGCAATTTTTGGTTTAGGATAATCATATCCTTCTTTGACTTCTTCTTTAATAATTGTTCTTTCAGTAGGTTTGGGAGTTGTAGTCGTTCTGAAATTAAAAAAGTTAATAAATGAAAAAAATATTTGAAATATTTTAATAGTAATATTTACTTAGTTGTTGTGGTCAATTTCTTAGTTGTTGTTGTTGTAGGCTTTTTGGTTGTTGTAGTTTCGGGAGGAAGATATGTTGAAGGTATTGATTCTATAGCTTTTACTGAAATTTTTGGTGTTGGTGGCAATGTAGTTGTTTCAGATGGTAAAGGAAATGCAATTTTTGGTTTAGGATAATCATATCCTTCTTTGACTTCTTCTTTAATAATTGTTCTTTCAGTAGGTTTGGGAGTTGTAGTCGTTCTGAAATTAAAAAAGTTAATAAATGAAAAAAATATTTGAAATATTTTAATAGTAATATTTACTTAGTTGTTGTGGTCAATTTCTTAGTTGTTGTTGTTGTAGGTTTTTTGGTTGTTGTAGTTTCGGGAGGAAGATATGTTGATGCAATTGTAGGAGGAAGGTATGTTGAAGGTATTGATTCTATAGCTTTTACTGAAATTTTTGGTGTTGGTGGCAATGTAGTTGTTTCAGATGGTAAAGGAAATGCAATTTTTGGTTTAGGATAATCATATCCTTCTTTGACTTCTTCTTTAATAATTGTTCTTTCAGTAGGTTTGGGAGTTGTAGTCGTTCTGAAATTAAAAAAGTTAATAAATGAAAAAAATATTTGAAATATTTTAATAGTAATATTTACTTAGTTGTTGTGGTCAATTTCTTAGTTGTTGTTGTTGTAGGTTTTTTGGTTGTTGTAGTTTCGGGAGGAAGATATGTTGATGCAATTGTAGGAGGAAGGTATGTTGAAGGTATTGATTCTATAGCTTTTACTGAAATTTTTGGTGTTGGTGGCAATGTAGTTGTTTCAGATGGTAAAGGAAATGCAATTTTTGGTTTAGGATAATCATATCCTTCTTTGACTTCTTCTTTAATAATTGTTCTTTCAGTAGGTTTGGGAGTTGTAGTCGTTCTGAAATTAAAAAAGTTAATAAATGAAAAAAATATTTGAAATATTTTAATAGTAATATTTACCTAGTTGTTGTGGTCAATTTCTTAGTTGTTGTTGTTGTTGTAGGTTTTTTGGTTGTTGTAGTTTCGGGAGGAAGATATGTTGATGCAATTGTAGGAGGAAGGTATGTTGAAGGAATTGATTCTATAGCTTTTACTGTTGGAGGCAATGTAGTTGTTTCAGATGGTAAAGGAAATGCAATTTTTGGTTTAGGGTAGTCATATCCTTCTTTGATATCATCTTTGCTTTCACTGGATTTTAGCGTATAAATATTTTTTTTATAAAACGTTTTTTTTTTTTAAAAAAAATGTTTTAATGCAAGTTAACTTACGATTCCGCTAATTTTGGTTTCACATTTCCTGTTTTAAACTCAACACTTGGTTTTGGGTAAACATATCCTTCAAATTGATTTTTATTTAGTTGAGTTAATGAAATATCAGCTTGGCATAATGCAAAGAGGTATACGAATATCAAAAAAACATCAAATTTCTACAAAATGAATAATTAATTTTAATTAAACGCACGTTTTTATATTAAATATATTAATTTTAGTAAGAGAGTTGAGATACGGTGAGAATACCAAACTTCTTTTTTTTAGCTTATAAAAGTTTTCTGTATGATGGAATTGAAAAAAAAAATAAATTTGCGATTTTGTAAATAGAATTAATTTAAGTGAAAATAATTTTACATTTAATCGCAAAAGTCAGACGATTTTAAAATCATTAACAAAGTTTTTCATTATTAATTCAAAATCTCAGAAAAAGACCAAACCGATCGACTTCTTAATAATTGAAAAAATTTTTAAAGTTATTTTTTTATATATATTTTTTTTAATTATTTTTTTTTATATATGAATTTTTAAAAATATTTTTTTAAAATGTTGTTTTTTTTTTAAAAAAAAATTAAATTTAAGTTTTGATTATATTTATAACGATAATCTTATGTTTTCTATCTATATATTAATAAACTAGACTTTTTTTAGAGTTTAGTTCAAACTTATAGGTGAACTTCCAATAAATTTTAAAGAACCAAACTCTCCTAAAAAAATTCACGTCAAATTAGCGTCAAAAATAAAAATTAGTCCAAGTCTCTAGTAATTCAAACTACAAAAAAGTGAGTATAGCTCATTTTCAAGAAATCACCCAAATATTTAAAAACTTATTATTATTATTTTGTAAAATATCGAAACTCAGTTAAATGAAGTTATAATTTTTTTGAAAAAACTTCAACAATAATGAAATGTTCTGGAGGGTAAAAATTAAAACTTTGCAATTTTGTAACTGGCATGATCACAACATAATTTACATGTTCTTTAAAATGTTTTATTATCATAGGTCATATCCGTACTTAACACCCACGTAATAAAAGATATTTTTAAAACATATCAATTCTTAATTTTCTTCAAATAAAATTTGCACAAGGAATTAGGTATTCTGATTTTTAAAACTAAATTAAACACATCTTCCATGAAAATCTTTATATCAGTTTTTTGATTTAAAGTTCCAATAGATTGCAGTAGAAAAAATGATTGTATAATTGAAATGAAATAATTTGTTTTTTTTTTATTTTGTTATTATTATTTTTTTTTTTTTTTTTTATTTTGTTATTATTATTATTATTTTTGTTAATTTTGATAGGTAATATTCACATTTTTTATTAACACTTTTTTTAATTCACTGAATGTTTTTAAAATTATTAGGTATTTTTAAAAAAAGTAGGTTGATTTTATGTTTTGTTAAGATGCAGTTTTTTGAATATTCGTTTCTTGAATAATTTATTCATGATTTTTTATTTGTCACATAAGCTACAACATGATATTTAATGATAGTTTCATAACTTTTTCTTCAAACAACACATCACAGTCCAATAGAAACATTTTTAAAAAAATTCACATATTTATTTCAAAGTTACGTTATTTCTGTTCTTTTGTTCTTACCATTATTTTGTAAGTATATCACATTCGAAACACTTATTTCTATACAAAAGATTTGAATATTGAGTTCCGCACGCTCTTTCGATAATATTATCTTTTGATTTTACTTGACAACTACCTAAAACCGACTAAAACAGAAAAATTGTTATTTCCCATATTTATACCAATAAAAAACGATATAAAAGAAGAGTTGTGTGATCAACCACATAGATTACATAGCGCTCATCTTAAGTTAAATGTCTCATCAAATATATAGTCCAACTAATATAAATTGTTCTCATATTGAATTCCATTCACATATATTCAAATGCACATGTTAAGAAAATCACGAATATGTAGGTACATCAAACAAGTATCATCACCAAGAAAATATAGATTATATATACATGAATACACACAATAAGATCATTAAATACATTACGTCACATTATTTATGTTAATTTATATATTTTAGTATTGTCATTTATGAGTTAAATTTCTGTTATTCTTTATTTGAGAAATTTTTTATTTGATAATTAAATATTTCATATGTACTTTTTTGCAAGCTTTGAATAAACCAAACTTTAAACATATTGATGTATGGTATGACTTTTTAACATTACGTTAAATATTGATTTTTTTCGAGTTTTTTAAAATTAGTTTTTTTTTAATTTAATAAAATGTGACTGTTAACATTTTAAAAAGATATAAAAAAATTAGTACTAAATATATCCCTTAAAAAAAACCAACATAATTTTTGTATACTCAATTAACTAATTCATAAACTTTTCAGTATGTAAATTTCTTTAAAATTCTATAAAATATGACTTTAAAATATATTTTAAAAAAAATGTACTTTTAGAAGATTATTTTTTTCTTAATTTTTACTATACATAACGATTAACAATTGTGTGATTGTATTTTTAAAAATGTCACATCTGCTATTATATATACCTGCTCGATTTAACATTTAGAATAGAATAAATTTATATCCTCTTGTGAAAAAGTTGACATTTCATGTTAGAATGATTAAACACTATGATAAGTCAGACAAGTGTGAGTCTGGCTTTTCTTTTTATTTAACTTTTCTTAAACTTTATATGACTAGACTTCTGATTGTTTTCTGGTTTATTTTTAATGGATTTTGAAAAAAAAAAAGTTTTTTATGAATTTCTCTGATGTAATATTTTTTGATTCGTTTAATGAGAATTTTCTGAGTTAATGGAATATTTTTTCAGGAAAATGAAAGTTTTTAAAATAAAAATTACAATAAGGATCGAAAAAGAAAAAAAGAGACGATGTTTAGTAATTTCAAAATTATTTTTTGCAATACATAGATAAACTTAGTTCATAATTTTCGATTCTAGAATTTTTTTATTTTATACTACAATCACTCAAATCGAGGATTTTCAGTAATTTTTTAAAATCAAGGTTGCTCATTTTCAAAATTTTTTTGATACAGATTAGTATATAGATCAGGTGTGCGAGACGTATAGAAAGCAAAAGTATGTATAGATAGGAATATATAAGTTTAGCTTTTTTTCCGTTTAAAGCACAATAATTTAAGAATATAAACCAGTTTTTTTTGTGTTTAATAGTTCCAGTAGTATTATTTAAATATGTTGATCTATTTTTCTGATACATTCTTGCTTTTATGGCAATTTATAGTTTCAAATTTAAATTTCTTATTTATTTTCTTGATCTTATTTTTTAGCAGACAAAAACTTATTGATACATTTTAAGGAAGCAAGCCAAATCGAGTTTATCAATAAAAATGATTTTAATAGAAAGAAATAAATTATCCAAATTAAAATGAAGGATATCTGTGTTTAAAAATTAGGTCCTATTTAAATAAATATGTACTGAATAAACAAAAAAAATCTACAATTCAAAAATTGTATCATGAACATTCTTTTATACTCAATCAAATCATCTTTATTCTTTGTAATATTTTCAATTCACAATATAAGTTACAACACTTAATATAAAAACGGAATAGATGGCTTATTGTAGGAATAACCTTGTGAGGTATCACAATTTGGACCTACCCCCCCATTTCCACAAACTTTTTCAACTAAAAAAATTAAAATAAATATTTCATAAAATATAATTTTTAAGATTGCTTTACCTTTTACAGTTTGCCTGAAAAATTAAAAATAAAAATATAAAATAAATTAAATAATAAAAAAAGCCAGAAAAATATGTTTTTTGTGTTAAATATAGTTAAATATTTTACAAAGAGAGTAAGTTTCACTCATTTAAACTTACGGTGTTGGTTTTGGTCTGGAAGAATAAAAATATTTTTTTTTTTTGATTCTTAGCTTGATTATTTAATTTTTTTCTTACGTTTCTAGTTGACATCCAGGAACATTGGATCCATTTGTGCAACAATATTTGCCTTTTCCTCCATTCTTACAACAGTCGGGATATGTATTATCTGCTGCTCCGTTTGCGCAAAGAGGTTTCTTTACTGGTGGTCTGAATAAAAAATTTAGAAACTGTTAAATATTATGTCATTATGAATTGAAACTTACAGTGTTGGTTTTGGTCTGTAAGAATAAAAATATCTTTTTATTTGATTCTAAGCTTGATTATTTAATTTTTTTCTTACGTTTCTAGTTGACATCCAGGAACATTGGATCCGTTTGTGCAACAATATTTGCCTTTTCCTCCATTCTTACAACAGTCGGGATATGTATTATCTGATGCTCCATTTGCGCAAAGAGGTTTCTTTACTGGTGGTCTGAATAAAAAATTTAGAAACTGCTAAATATTATGTCATCATGAATTGAAACTTACAGTGTTGGTTTTGGTCTGTAAGAATAAAAATATTTTTTTATTTGATTCTAAGCTTGATTATTTAATTTTTTTCTTACGTTTCTAGTTGACATCCAGGAACATTGGATTCGTTTGTGCAACAATATTTGCCTTTTCCTCCATTCTTACAACAGTCGGGATATGTATTATCTGATGCTCCATTTGCGCAAAGAAGTTTCTTTACTGGTGGTCTGAATAAAACAAAACCATGGAATTTACGGCATTTTAAATTTTATAAAACAAATCTTACGATGGTGGTGGTAAATATTCTTCCTTCTTTCTCACTGAAATGAAATATCAATTTTTAAAATGTACATATTAATTAACATTTTTTCGTACCTGGTACTTGTGGAGAACTGTGCAAAAAAATACAAAACAGAATTTAATAAAATTACTTTTTCAAAATTTCAATAAATTTGTAAAAAGTAAACCTCAACTTACGGTTGAATTACACATCCAGGAACATTGGATCCGTTTGTGCAACAATATTTGCCTTTTCCTCCATTCTTACAACATTCGGGATATGTATTATCTGCTGCTCCGTTTGCGCAAAGAGGTTTCTTTACTGGTGGTCTGAATAAAAAATTTAGAAACTGCTAAATATTATGTCGTTATGAATTGAAACTTACAGTGTTGGTTTTGGTCTGTAAGAATAAAAATATTTTTTTATTTGATTCTAAGCTTGATTGTTTAATTTTTTCTTACGTTTCTAGTTGACATCCAGGAACATTGGATCCGTTTGTGCAACAATATTTGCCTTTTCCTCCATTCTTACAACAGTCGGGATATGTATTATCTGCTGCTCCGTTTGCGCAAAGAGGTTTCTTTACTGGTGGTCTGAATAAAAAATTTAGAAACTGCTAAATATTATGTCATCATGAATTGAAACTTACAGTGTTGGTTTTGGTCTGTAAGAATAAAAATATTGTATTATTTTATTTGATTCTAAGCTTGATTGTTTAATTTTTTTCTTACGTTTCTAGTTGACATCCAGGAACATTGGATCCGTTTGTGCAACAATATTTGCCTTTTCCTCCATTCTTACAACAGTCGGGATATGTATTATCTGCTGCTCCGTTTGCGCAAAGAGGTTTCTTTACTGGTGGTCTGAATGAAAAATTTAGAAACTGCTAAATATTATGTCATTATGAATTGAAACTTACAGTGTTGGTTTTGGGCTGTAAGAATAAAAATATTTTTTTATTTGATTCTAAGCTTGATTATTTAATTTTTTTCTTACGTTTCTAGTTGACATCCAGGAACATTGGATCCGTTTGTGCAACAATATTTGCCTTTTCCTCCATTCTTACAACAATCGGGATATGTATTATCTGCTGCTCCATTTGCGCAAAGAGGTTTCTTTACTGGTGGTCTGAATAAAACAAAACCATGGAATTTACGGCATTTTAAATTTTATAAAACAAATCTTACGATGGTGGTGGTAAATATTCTTCCTTCTTTCTCACTGAAATGAAATATCAATTTTTGAAATGTACATATTAATTAACATTTTTTCGTACCTGGTACTTGTAGAGAACTGTGCAAAAAAATACAAAACAGAATTTAATAAAATTACTTTTTCAAAATTTCAATAAATTTGTAAAAAGTAAACCTCAACTTACGGTTGAATTACACATCCAGGAACATTGGATCCGTTTGTGCAACAATATTTGCCTTTTCCTCCATTCTTACAGCAGTCGGGATATGTATTATCTGCTGCTCCGTTTGCGCAAAGAGGTTTCTTTACTGGTGGTCTGAATAAAAAATTTAGAAACTGCTAAATATTATGTCATCATGAATTGAAACTTACAGTGTTGGTTTTGGTCTGTAAGAATAAAAATATTATTTTATTTGATTCTAAGCTTGATTGTTTAATTTTTTTCTTACGTTTCTAGTTGACACCCAGGAACATTGGATCCGTTTGTGCAACAATATTTGCCTTTTCCTCCATTCTTACAACAGTCGGGATATGTATTATCTGCTGCTCCGTTTGCGCAAAGAGGTTTCTTTACTGGTGGTCTGAACAAAAAATTTAGAAACTGCTAAATATTATGTCATCATGAATTGAAACTTACAGTGTTGGTTTTGGGCTGTAAGAATAAAAATATTTTTTTATTTGATTCTAAGCTTGATTATTTAATTTTTTTCTTACGTTTCTAGTTGACATCCAGGAACATTGGATCCGTTTGTGCAACAATATTTGCCTTTTCCTCCATTCTTACAACAGTCGGGATATGTATTATCTGCTGCTCCGTTTGCGCAAAGAGGTTTCTTTACTGGTGGTCTGAATGAAAAATTTAGAAACTGCTAAATATTATGTCATTATGAATTGAAACTTACAGTGTTGGTTTTGGGCTGTAAGAATAAAAATATTATTTTATTTGATTCTAAGCTTGATTGTTTATTTTTTTTTACGTTTTTAGTTGACATCCAGGAACATTGGATCCGTTTGTGCAACAATATTTGCCTTTTCCTCCATTCTTACAACAGTCGGGATATGTATTATCTGCTGCTCCGTTTGCGCAAAGAGGTTTCTTTACTGGTGGTCTGAATAAAACAAAACCATGGAATTTACGGCATTTTAAATTTTATAAAACAAATCTTACGATGGTGGTGGTAAATATTCTTCCTTCTTTCTCACTGAAATGAAATATCAATTTTTGAAATGTACATATTAATTAACATTTTTTCGTACCTGGTACTTGTGGAGAACTGTGCAAAAAAATACAAAACAGAATTTAATAAAATTACTTTTTCAAAATTTCAATAAATTTGTAAAAAGTAAACCTCAACTTACGGTTGAATTACACATCCAGGAACATTGGATCCGTTTGTGCAACAATATTTGCCTTTTCCTCCATTCTTACAACAATCGGGATATGTATTATCTGATGCTCCATTTGCGCAAAGAGGTTTCTTTACTGGTGGTCTGAATAAAAAATTTAGAAACTGCTAAATATTATGTCATCATGAATTGAAACTTACAGTGTTGGTTTTGGTCTGTAAGAATAAAAATATTATTTTATTTGATTCTAAGCTTGATTGTTTAATTTTTTTCTTACGTTTCTAGTTGACATCCAGGAACATTGGATCCGTTTGTGCAACAATATTTGCCTTTTCCTCCATTCTTACAACAATCGGGATATGTATTATCTGATGCTCCATTTGCGCAAAGAGGTTTCTTTACTGGTGGTCTGAATAAAAAATTTAGAAACTGCTAAATATTATGTCATCATGAATTGAAACTTACAGTGTTGGTTTTGGTCTGTAAGAATAAAAATATTGTATTATTTTATTTGATTCTAAGCTTGATTGTTTAATTTTTTCTTACGTTTCTAGTTGACATCCAGGAACATTGGATCCGTTTGTGCAACAATATTTGCCTTTTCCTCCATTCTTACAACAATCGGGATATGTATTATCTGATGCTCCATTTGCGCAAAGAGGTTTCTTTACTGGTGGTCTGAATAAAAAATTTAGAAACTGCTAAATATTATGTCATCATGAATTGAAACTTACAGTGTTGGTTTTGGTCTGTAAGAATAAAAATATTATTTTATTTGATTCTAAGCTTGATTGTTTAATTTTTTTCTTACGTTTCTAGTTGACACCCAGGAACATTGGATCCGTTTGTGCAACAATATTTGCCTTTTCCTCCATTCTTACAACAGTCGGGATATGTATTATCTGCTGCTCCGTTTGCGCAAAGAGGTTTCTTTACTGGTGGTCTGAACAAAAAATTTAGAAACTGCTAAATATTATGTCATCATGAATTGAAACTTACAGTGTTGGTTTTGGGCTGTAAGAATAAAAATATTTTTTTATTTGATTCTAAGCTTGATTATTTAATTTTTTTCTTACGTTTCTAGTTGACATCCAGGAACATTGGATCCGTTTGTGCAACAATATTTGCCTTTTCCTCCATTCTTACAACAATCGGGATATGTATTATCTGCTGCTCCATTTGCGCAAAGAGGTTTCTTTACTGGTGGTCTGAATAAAAAATTTAGAAACTGCTAAATATTATGTCATCATGAATTGAAACTTACAGTGTTGGTTTTGGTCTGTAAGAATAAAAATATTGTATTATTTTATTTGATTCTAAGCTTGATTGTTTAATTTTTTCTTACGTTTCTAGTTGACATCCAGGAACATTGGATCCGTTTGTGCAACAATATTTGCCTTTTCCTCCATTCTTACAACAGTCGGGATATGTATTATCTGCTGCTCCGTTTGCGCAAAGAGGTTTCTTTACTGGTGGTCTGAATAAAAAATTTAGAAACTGCTAAATATTATGTCATCATGAATTGAAACTTACAGTGTTGGTTTTGGTCTGTAAGAATAAAAATATTGTATTATTTTATTTGATTCTAAGCTTGATTGTTTAATTTTTTCTTACGTTTCTAGTTGACATCCAGGAACATTGGATCCGTTTGTGCAACAATATTTGCCTTTTCCTCCATTCTTACAACAGTCGGGATATGTATTATCTGCTGCTCCGTTTGCGCAAAGAGGTTTCTTTACTGGTGGTCTGAATAAAAAATTTAGAAACTGCTAAATATTATGTCATTATGAATTGAAACTTACAGTGTTGGTTTTGGGCTGTAAGAATAAAAATATCATTTTATTTGATTCTAAGCTTGATTGTTTAATTTTTTTCTTACGTTTCTAGTTGACATCCAGGAACATTGGATCCGTTTGTGCAACAATATTTGCCTTTTCCTCCATTCTTACAACAGTCGGGATATGTATTATCTGCTGCTCCGTTTGCGCAAAGTGCTTTTTTTGTTGAAGGTGTTGGAAGCTTAATATAAATTTTGAGTCGTCATTTAATTTTTTTATTTAAATTAACTAAGATTTTGTAAAGCTATCTTACAGAAAATGGTATTTTTGGTTTATCATAGTGGTATCCATCTTCTTTTAAATGAGTATGAATTCCATTCAAATGTGAAACGTCTGCATTTATTTTTACTATGAATAAAAACAGTAAAAAAAATTTTACTGTAAGTTTCTGTAAAGAAAAATGAAAACATATCTTTAAGAAAATTTAAGTAGTTTATCTTAGGTCTATTTTTTTAAAGTTTCAAGTCCCGCGTGAAATAAACTTGGAAAAAAATTCATTTAATTAATTAAATAGCTTTCAAGTGAGTAATAGTGTACAAAACCACTGAAAACGAAGCCCAGCATCGTCAGCTCCCCACCACAGGTTGAGGTAGGCTGAAAAGAAGACCTGAATATCAAAATTTCGACTTTGAAAAATTTCGATAAAAAATAAAAATGAAGTCCAACCAAAAAACTGCTGCCTGGAGTATTGGGTCTTTAGGCAAGCATTCCAAGTCACCAAATTAGTCAACTACATCAAGTTCTTGTACATTCAAGCCTTTGAATGTACAAGATGCTCATCGACATCCAACAAGTGAATTTTCTCTAGAAATTTCACCATAACCTCAAGAAGGATCCAGAGGATCATCAACATTAGTGTAAAATCAACTTCCAGCATTGAACAATCCATTTCATATATAATCTATTTATTATTTTAGTATATAAGCATAAAATAATTTTTCACTTGGCTTTTTTACTTTTTATGCCATCATCTCAAGAAATTTGTAAACCCCATGCTTTAAAAATATTAATCATTCAAGATGAATTTGAATTAAAGCCGAGAACAGGCTGGTGTCAAAATAAGAATCAGAGAAATGTAACAAAAATTTACAAACATTCCAATTTTGAAATAAAGATATTATTATCTTAGGTCTTAAACATTTCTTGTTATTTTTATAGTTAATTGATTTAATCATTGATGACCAATCGGTGTGTAGAGGCACACTAGTGTGACGAAATAAACTCAAGCCGCGATTTTTTTGAAAATACTAAAATTTGCTATTCCTAGATTTTAGTAGGTAGGAAATTTTTTAAAAAAAAATCTGTTTTGAATTTCGGCAAACACTTGATTAAATTGATATACACGAAAGCTATTGTATCTATGGATTATTTCGAATAATTTTATTTTTTTTCTGTACACACTTTAGTTTGAACAAATTAATTTGACTATTGAAGCCGTTCACAAAGTACGTTACGCAAAAAAATGACTTTTTAGACCCCTCCTCCCCCCCTCGTTACGCTTTTTGTATAAAAATTCTTTTGTTTTGTTTAATCTGTTACATAATCTTAGACCCCCCCTCCCCCCTAAAAAGCGAACGTACTAAGTGAACGACCCCATTTAAATAGGTATTAATTTTTTTTAATAACATAATTAAAATTTAAGTATAGATATTTTAAGTCGTTTTCAATAAAGAATTGAAGAGTTGTAGGTTTTTATTTAAAAACAATTTCAATATAAAAACTATTTATTGACTAAAATATTTTGTTTCTCAACCGTAAACTACAAATAATAAAGATGCTTATGCATCTTGATAACCGAAAAAAGTAAAGGTTCTTTTTAAAATCCTTTTTTTTTTTTTTATATTTGACAATTTTTCAACAAAATTTTTAAATTTTATGTTTCCAAAAATTGTACGTTTATCTTGAATATTCCACGAAGAAATTTATTCACATAGGTATGTCATGACACGAACAGTTTGACCTTTTCATTTTCTGACCAATCATTATTTTTTTTTTTCTTTAAAACTATTTATTTTATATTAGGTATTTATATTAAATTTTTTTATTATTATTATTCTTATCACTGAGCGTTCTTATTCTTTATTAGAAATTATTTTCTATTTTAACTCATATCACGTTTTCAATTAAAAACTCAAATTGTAATTTTAATTATCTTAATTGTATACCATTATTCTTATCCTTGTTCACTATGGTCAAAAATATTTTTTTTTATTCCTTGATGTTTACCCAACAATTTATAACTTGCAAATAAGCATCGACCTGGTGTCATCCTCATATTTATATTATTTTCAACCCCAAACTACAGCAAAAAGATGACTTTTGTGTGTCTATAAGACAATACAATGCTGCTATGATGATATATAGAAAACAAACTTGGATGCTATAGGTGAACACGGAATCCCAGTAATGATATTTATTTCCATTATTCTTTTTTTTTGCAAAAAATTTCTTTAATTTATTTTAAAAAAAAGAAGTTCCAATTATTGTTCAATCAAGTAAAAATTAAAAATCAATGTTTAATAAAATTGCCTGAAAAAGCCATTTACTAAAATATTTATGCTTATGATTTTATAATAATTATTCATAAAAAAAAAATCTAATATTTCTCACTGGGATATACGCGTAATTCATTGAAAGCGAAATTGAAGGTGAACAGTCGAATATATGTTGTTAATAGAAGATGAATACAGAAGTATCGATGCTTAGCAACGTTAGTACCTATTTAGTTAGAGAAGAAACAGGTTGAAGTTGAAGAGGTTTTATGTGTGAAATACTAAATATATCTAATATACAGATATATTGACTAAGACGTATAGAGTGAAATTATATTTTTTTACATAGGTATTTTTTATGTTTCATTCATTTGTCACATTACATTTATTTATAATTTTCTTCTTTTCTATTTAAAAATAAATAAGAAAGAAAAAGATTTTACCTTTAAACTTTATTTAAATCATAAGAAAAACATTTCACATAAAGCGTTCAATTAATCATAAATTTACTTAAATTTAAAAGTGCAAAAGTCATTAAATAATAAAATATTTAGTCTGTGAAAAAAATTTACATAATTTCTTGGCAAAAAAAAAAATGTTATGTCTGCATAAAATAACGTGTTTTTTTAGTAATCGAAATAAAAAGTAATGAATTAAAATAAAGAATTTGCAAAGAATAGAAAATGCGGGAGTTAAAAAATTACATCACACAAAAGGTTAATCTAACCAAGAAAAGAATATATAACTTTTTTTATTTATTATTTAACGTTCACGATTCAGGATATAAACAGTTTAGTGTGGGTTCTTTTGAAGCCTTTGATATTCATTCTAACCATTTACTACAAAAAATGGTTAGTTAGTTTTTTTTTAAATATAACAATAATAATAATAATAATAATTATAAAAGTTTTAGGTAAAGCATTTTTTTTTTTTGCAAAATCAAAATTTTTATGTTTCTAAGTATTTCATTTTGAAGATAAGTGAATTGTTCTTTTCAAAAATAACTCCGTTTAAATATGTTAAAGAATGGAGCTCTAATTCTGAAAAATTTCATTACTTCTGAAATTGACGTTTGTAATTTTTATTTAAAGAATCTACTCAGAATCTACCAAATTAATTCTAAATTAACCTTTTATATTTTTTTATACTAATCTCATATATTTCTTTTTTTATGAAAAAAAAAATCTGTTTTAATGAAAAAAGCAAGCACAAAAATAAAATTATTAATGACAAAATAAATAGATCACTAATACCAAATTTGAATGTTAAATGATTAGATTTCAAATATAAAGTTTTAAAAAAAAATCAGACAGACAAACGAAAATGTGAATACGTTTATTGTGAATAAATGAATAATTTGTAATAAGCATGCAAATTGAATTAAGAAAGAACAAGGAAGTTTGTTTAAATTCCTCATGTCTTTATCATCTGTATAAAAGTTTTTTGACATGTATTAGAAATAAAGGAGAAGTAAATTTATTTATTTGATTTTTTTTAACTTTGCTTTTTTAAAATTTAATTTAATATTAAAAAAATTTATAAAAAAAAAAAACAAATGCATCACTGAAAACGAAAAAGATAATCTTATGAGCGAATGAAAATTTATAAAACGTTAATTTAATGATGTGTGAATATCAACATTTATTAAGTTCAAAATAGATAATAATTTTTATATCACTTTATTTAATTTACATAGATTGAATCAGCATCAAAAAATCTTGTTTTAAATATTCTTGAAGTTGTTTAGATTCGCCTTCATAACAAAACTTCAAAACTGAATTAGGAACAAGCCTGTAAAAAATACAATTTGATGTATGGTATACGTATAGAGAGATATGGTTATATTGGGTATACATAAACCCATACAGATAACCAAATATCTATCAATGAAAAATTATATTATTACCTCAAAGCAGAAAGCGTCTTTTCACTGTCTTCATTTGAAAATTTAGATCCATCAAAAGAAATTAATGAAAACTCGGAGTTTTCGTATTCCAAAGATCCCAATACAAATTCATATACGCTTGCCAAGTTCTCATTTACTCCAAAAGTTCCCTATTTTTAAAAACATTATTGTCACATTTTTTAATAAATTTACACATCGAAGTTTTTAATTTTACCTGTAAGTATAAACCATCGGGGAATCGGATGCGAATTAAAGTATATTTAAACCTGTTAACGTATCTTTCTTGTTCCTTTTCTCTCATAGCCTGTTATCATAGAAGAAAAAAAAAATAGAAAAAATAAATTTTATGACAAATAAAATAAAGTATAAATTATAAATGTTGCCTTCGTTTTCAAAATCTGGGCATCCTCGATAGCCGATGTTCTAGAATAAAAAAAAAGATAGTAAATCATTCTAAGGAATAAAAAAACACGAGATGAATAAAAATAACATTTACTTTGCTTTTTGCTCATTGAGAATCTCTTCTTTCGATAAACGAAAAAAATCGGGAGGCAATGAAACATTTTCAGCTTGTGATGGCAATAATACTTTGATATTTCGATCGATTTCAAGCTGAATCACCTCACATAAATCTAAAGCTTCACATAGTTGAATTAACATTTCTAAAGGATAGTCAGATGTCCATTCTAAAAATGCTTCATCGTTACAAGTTATTTCTTTAAATCCTGCTGCCTTCAAAAAGTCAATTCCGCCCTTGACATTGGAAACTTTTTCACAGAAAATCCTATTTGACATCCTTATTTTTTGATACTTTGGTTCTGTTGGATTGGATATTATATTGGTAAGATATTTTTTCAACGTTTCAATACAATCCTCTGCTTTATCCAGAACATTGCAGTTTTTAATGATTAAACATGCTGTTAGAGCAGGATCACTCGACATTTGCTCATAAAGAAATTCCTCTATCTTGACCTTCCAATCTTTTTTTGGGAGAATTTCGTCACTAATTAAAGGACATCTAAAAAATACACCTTCGACACTATACTTTTCATTTTCCGGTGTTATATTCAATTTCGAAACAGATGCTTCCAATTCACTTTTATTGTTTTCTTGTTCGAGCTCTTTTCTAGCTTGCTCTTTAATTGATTTAAGTGAAAAGTTTATTGGTACACTTGCATTCTGCTTAACATTTAATCTCTGAATCGCTGCATCTCTTGCCATTTTGGCTTCATGACTGAGATCATCTCTTTTTACACTAACGTATACATCAGTTGGCTTCTTCTTTGCTTTTGAATTTTGTGAACTTGATGATTCGTCATTAAGCGACCTTCCTGGACCAGCTTTCTTAAACTTCTTGTCTAAATTTTTTTTTGTGAAAAAATTTTTAATCTTATTTGCAGTTTCTTCCATATTTCCTTTTCTTAAATTCGTGGAGTATGTTCCTTTGGTAATTTTAACTTTTCAACAGATTTACGTAAATCCTCAATTTCAATCAATGTAGACGATTTAATAAAATGCCGACTAATCGTTGAACCGTATCGATTCCAGTAAAATATTATTAAGAAAAAATTGCACAATAAGATAATCAACAAAGAATGGAGAATATTTCTCTGGAATTCTGTAACTACAAAATTTCACATTATTACCTTAACACAACACTTATTTTTATCATTAAATTTATTAACTTACAACTTGTTGACAGCTTTTCATAAACTTCATAAAATATAACTTGAAGGAAATCTTGAAACATATCAAATTTATTTTTTAATAAATATTTTGAATCATATTCGTCACAAAGAAAAAACAATACTTAATAGGGGGACGATCACAAATTTGTGAAAGAAAATAAATGAAGATGTCTAGATAGAAATGTATTAACTTCATAAGAATATATATTTATCACATCGATACTAAAAATATTTTAAAACAGTTTAAGATTTCTTTGATTTGGTAGTTGTAATGTGTATTATAATGTGTATTAAAGCTTTTTTCTCTGAAGAAACAACATTTACGACTCTTAATATTAACATTAACCCTATCAATCATCATTGAATGATGAGTCATAAAAAATTTTCTATCATAAATCATTTTAAATAAGCAGTAAAACTAAAGATTATTAAGGAGTATTAATGGAAAATATATCTAAATTGGAAGAAAGGCTTGAGCAGAGTAGAAAGCAGCGTAAAATATTGAAGCATGAACTTGGTAAATAAAAAAAAAAATTTTTATAAATATTGAATAAAAGTTTTCATGAAATTTAAATTCAACAGGTGCCGGAAAATCGTGCTTATCATGTAAAGAAAAGTGTGTCGGAGGATTAAATCTTCATTTTTGGAGAAAGATTTGCATAAATTGTAAATGTCCAAAATCAAGTCATAATTTATTGCCAGAAGATTATGATGACGAGAGCCATATTTTTGAAGTGTTGGGTGTTAAAATTCCCGATCACAAGAATCTCTACAAATACATTCGTAAAAATCCAACAACCAATGTGCCATTAGATGATAAAAAGGATACCTTTGTGGATTGGGTACCAATTGTTTCTGAAAAAGATGAAGCAAAGAGGAATGAAAAGATTAACAAGTATTTTGAGGAACTTGGAGAAAAAGATATTCCATTCAAAAATTCTGACGCATCAAAAAATAGAAAGATCCTATCAACTTTACAGCTTCCACCTCATGATTTCAATCCAGAGAAATGTGACAATTTGAGTGAAATAGAAGCATCTAAACTAAAACATTATGTTGACAACATTAAGAACAATTATTTTGGACAGGGTCAAGTTGATGTTATTGAAAATCCTTCAATCCATCCATCATTCCATTCGATAAAGACTAATCTCAATTCTGTCAATAATAATGAAAATGTTTGTGATATGCTTCAAAATTTAAATATTACAAAAACAGAATTATTATGTAAAGGATGTGGACATCACATTACCGGAGCATTTGTTAAAGCTGAAAGATTAGGTAAAAATGCACAGTGGCATCCAAAATGTTTCAAATGTAAATCATGCTCACATCTTCTTGTCGATTTGATTTATTTTCACTATAATAACGAAATTTATTGTGCTCGAGATTTGGCAGCAATAATGGACATTCCTCGATGTGCAGCATGTGACGAGTTGATTCTTGTTTCTGAGTTTACATTAGCTGATAACAAAAATTATCACCTTAAACATTTTTGCTGTGCAAATTGTGATAAAACACTTGCTGGATACAAATATGTTAATGATGAAAAAACTAATAATCCTGTATGCCTTTCATGCTATGATTTAATTTATGCAAACAAATGTTCTATTTGTACGGAAATCATTGCTCCTAATGAAGAAGGATTATCATTTAAAGAGATTCATTATCATCTCAAATGCTTCAATTGTTCAAATAAAAAGTGCAACAAGACTTTAATTGGTAGCCGTTTTTGCATCAAATCAGACATTCCTTTCTGCTCATCTAGCTGTGTAAACAATTTCAATATAGCAAACTAAAAGTATAATAATATAATCATGGCAATATATTATATTAGGTATATATATTTTTCAGTATTCAACTTTAATTAAACAACTTTCGTTCTGCATGTTTTATAAAATTTTTTAAATGTAAAACTAGTCTCTGAACTTTTTCTTTCTACATTAAATTCATATAATTCCTGAATTCACGTAAAAATGCATGATAATACTTAATATTATCCTAAGACAGACAGATTCCATGAACAAAAAGATTGTAATAAATTGCCTTAAAATTTTTTAATGTTAAAAAAGAAGAAGAAACTATACTTCCGCGACCAATAGTGAATTCAAAAATCACGTGAATTATTAGCAAGAACAGAATTCTATGTAAAACACATGTATGACTTATATTTCATAATTGAAATAAAAAATAAATGCAATGAAATATTTTTTTCACTTATGCATTTCGTCGGTAAATTTTCTCTAAAATCTTAAAGAACAACTTGTGTGGTAATCCCCGAGAAATTTGCTGGATATGAGTATTGATGATTTTGTAAGACTCCTCTTCATAAATTTCGTAGGTATGTGGTAATAATAAGTCCTCATACAATTCTTTGACTCGCTCAACTTTTTCGGGGTCTAAAAATAGATTGATCATTAAGAAAGATAAAGAAAAATAAGATTTGGACTTATTGTTTACACGTCTCTTCTTCCTTCCCTCACATATGCATGAAAACATATCAACGCGTGTAAGTTTGTTTTTAATTTAAGTAAAAATACATCACCTTTTTGACCGTAACACTCTTTCATGATTTCCTTTTGTTCGTTCGTACATCTCTATGGATATACATGACAATGAAAATAAATATTGAAAAGATTAAATAATTAGATTATTTTCTGAACAAAAGGATCTTTCAAATCTAAAAAAAATAATAAATAAATACCTGAAGTGCGACAACCGATAACCATGTACACTTTCCGTCCATAATATCCGTTCCTACTTTTCCAGTTATTGCAGAATCTCCAAAACAATCAATAAAATCATCTTGAACTTGGAAGAAATTGCCTATTTCTAATAAAATAGTTTTTGCTTGTCTAAAAACTTCAGGATCCTTTCCGAAACCACTCATGTACATAGCTAATGCAACGGGCAAATAAAATGAATAATATGCTGTTTTATTTGCCACAATTGACTTATATCGTTCCATAGTAAACAAATTCAAGTCCATTTTTTGACTGGCCTTAATATCTTGCAATTGACCCAATGTTGTAATAAATGATACTTCATGGAACAAGTCAACAATTTCCTGATAATATTCCTTATTCTTAAAGTGCTTCTTTAACAAATAATATATTCCATTCTCAATCATCATTGCATCATTGATAGCTGAAAGACCTACATCTTCCATTTTATACCAACATTTTTGACCTCTTCTTGTCGTACTTCCATCCATAATATCATCATCAATGATAAATACAGCTTGCAACATTTCAACACACCAACCGAGACATTGTATGAGCTTTAATTCCTCATCATTTAATTCACCATTCTGCTTTAGAATTTTATATGCCATTACAACTACTAGACCGCGATTCTTTTTTCCAGTAGTCACATTATATTGTAAAAGCTTAGAAAACCATTTAGGAGCATCATGATGTTCAAAATTTTTAGCATAATCTGTCAAATCTCGAACTAAATCAGGCCAGACACTCATAAATTCTCTGATATCATCTTTGCTAGCAGCAGATTGAAAAGCAGCTTCTGAATTTGTATAAAAAAAGGTTGTTTGCTTAATTTATTTATATTATATTATATATTTTTCATTTAGCATGGATATAACTCATTAGATAAAAAAAAATCTTAAAAATTTTTTAAGCAAACAACTGGAAAAATTTTATACGTATTTTTTATATCTATATATATCTATAGATGTCTCTTAAAATAATATTACATTACCTGGTAGAATGTGATGATTATTTTGATGAGATGAAATAGCCCTGACATAGACAATACAAAATTAAGAATAAACAACAGGATCAACTTTTTAATTCCTTTATGATAAGAAAATCAACAAACCTCAAAGGCAAGCTATTACTTTTGAAAGTTGGCTCAAAACATTTATATGCGTTTCTATTAAATGCTCCTAATGCTCTCGAGCCTTGTGTTAATAAACGAAAAGTTGGTCTGAACATTATTTACAGTGTGCTTTCACGTCAAAAGTTTATGCAAATCTATTCGTGGACTTTAAATATTTTCACAAATATAGGCAGTAAGTAAGTAGTAGATGTTTTTTTATGTCTAACCAAATCATCCAGTGATGTCACTTACGTACTCTCATTTTAATATCTTATGTTAAGGATTGAATCATATTAAATTTCAAAAAAAAAGGTCTAATTCTCAGTGATTTTAGTCTTTATGTATTATTGTTTAAGTAATATAATTAAAATGTTTAATAACATTAAGAAATACGTTTAGTAAAAATAACGGAAATTTTAATTTTTTGAATTTCGACTTTAGAATAGAAATAACAAGTTTAACGGTGGTCACTCGTGACCGACGAAAGCGCATTTTCCTCGATCAGTAAATACACAAATAATTAAAACCCCAAAAGTACAAAGCCTCATATTTAAAAAAAAAGCAAAAAAAGAATAGGTATTGTTATCGGTGGGATTTGAATCGAGGACCTAGGGATTGGAAAAAGTCAACATTTTAGCGCATTCGACCACACATACAAAGAAATGTCATTTTGGAACTTTTTACGCTGGTTCCAGCAGAGGAAGTGACCGTTTATGCTGATTTACATGGTAGTCAGACGTGCCATACACATTTTAAGCAAAAAAGCTTAAACCTGGAGAAGAGATGCGATGCTAGACAGACGGACAAAGTGCGGATAATAGCGTCTTTTTCCCAAAGAGGAACATGCGCTAAAAAATTTAGTAAGTCGACAATTATCATTTTTTTTCTAGTCATATGATTGAAAAAGTCTTGATAATTGAAAAAGTCTTGAAAAATTACAAATTTAAATAATGAGATTCTGTGGGCCAAAATTATCCTTGTGTGGACTGATTATTTCAGTTTGGGGAATCATTCAATTGGTAAGTAAATTTGTATATTTTTAAGGTAAATAGAATTGAAAATAATAATAAGAATTTTTTTTAAAAAAAAAAAACTTTTAGCTACTTATGGGAGTCTTCTATTACATTCATAGTGTAGCATTGATTGAAGATTTACCTATTGAAGAACATTATCCAACTCCATCAGAGTTTTATGCTGCTGCAGACAGAGCATACAGTCAAGTAAGCTAATTTTATTTTATTTAATTCAATAATCCCTTTAACAATTTTTTTCAGAATGCAATGAACTGCTGGATTGCTGCTTTAATTTATGTTGTAACATTGGCGGTCTCAACATGGCAATTTTATGCCAATAGTCGTGCTAGCTCAGTTAATTAAATTTCGTTATTTAATTTCAATCATGTCCGTAAATTACTAGTTCATTCCAAACATCAAAATATGGGAAAAATAATTTTCATTTCCTCGAGACTTTTCATCCTATTGTCGTATTTGTTCAATATTTAGATCAAATGAATCATACTTAATAATGAACGATATCAATATAATTATATCTGATTATAGCATAAATTAACAGATTCAAAATATTATTTGATTTCAAAAACAAATAAATCACGTATATTTCAGTATATATTTATTAAAAAATTTCTGCATAAATACATTATTTCTGACTGTATATATATAATTTTGCTGTTAAATAAAATAAAAACTTATTGAATTCATTAGATATCATTTGGGGTTTATTTTAAAAATTTTCAGAGTCAACTTATTTTGTTCTTTTTTAAAAATCACAAAAAATGTCATAATCGCATTTCTCGGCCTCTACATATAAATATTCCTCATTATAATCACCATAATTGCTAGTATCATCGATAGATTTCACATTTGGCTTTATTGGTGGCTAAAAATAGATTATCATGATTAAATATGACGCATTATTCATTATTAATTGCATTAGCAAATTTTGCAACCAATATTAGAAATTTCTTACATCGTATTTGCGATCAAAAACGTCACTCCAATTAACGTCCTTAAAAAAACGATGAAACTTTATGTCTCTTATTCCGTTTTTCATACAGCCCAATCTTTTTGTCCTAATGAATAAAAATATCTCTTATAAATAATCAATGCTAATTTTCAGTCACATTATTTTGTGTGGCTGAAGTACCACGACATGTCATGTTTTTGATTGGCATAATTTTTAAAAATTTTAGTAAAATTATTTTACCTATCCACAGTCAAAAGTTTCTTTATCAAGTCCTTTGCAACCAAATCAATATTTTTTGGCCATTCAATTTTTCCATTTATAATAAGATCATAAACTCCGAAAGGATCATCTGCGTGATATGGTGGACGTCCAACTAACATTTCATACAAAAGTATTCCTAATGCCCAAAAATCAACTAAAAAAATTATGAAATTAAAATTTTAATAAACGATTGCAAACTGTAAAATGCTACCTCCTTTATTGTGGCCTCTATTTTGTATAATTTCTGGTGCTAAATATTCACTTGTTCCGCAAATTGTCCATGTGCGTTCTTTCAATTTTTTGCAAAAACCAAAATCTGTAATTTTCATGTGGCCTTCTGAATCCAGCAACAAATTTTCTGGTTTCAAATCCCTAAATCATTAATTAATTTATTGTGTAAAAAAATACAAGATTAAATAATTTTTAAATTAATAACGCACCTATAAATGATATTTAAAGAATGCAAATACTCTATAGGTAAAATAATTTCTCGGGCATAAAAATTTGCTGTTGCCGTATTGAAGCATTTCATTTTACGTAAGTAAGAAAAAAGTTCTCCACCTGCTACAAACTCGAAAATCTGTTAAAGTAGAATTAAGATGTCAATTTTTATTCTAAACATTTAATTTTAATATAATTTACCATATAAAGATTTCTTTGATCCCGTGAGAAACTTTTCCTTTATATATTTTGAAGTAAATATAAGAAATAAACGATTAATCATATTTTAATCATAAATTTTATAATTACATACATATTTACAATAAAAGGATGGCTAATTTCAAGAAGAATATTCTTTTCATTTTTTACATGCTCTATTTGTTTTTTATTGATTACATCGTTTATAGGCAAAATCTTAACAGCATAATAAGTTTTTTCACTTTTTTCCAAGCATGAAACCAATACAACATGCCCAAAAGTTCCGGTACCTTATTTTTTTTTTTATTTGTACAAAAATGAGAAAAACAAAACAAAAAAAAGGATAAAAAAAATAAATCAAATCAAATTTGATTGCAAAATGAGCTAGAAAAATGAGGAAATGAGGGAATTCTAGTAAAAATCTTTTCTTTTTTTTCTCATAGAGAACACGTTAATATTATCTCTTAATTTTTTATTTTGATGTGAAAATACATCTTAATAGAAGTCACTTGTAAGTCGTATATCATTTAATTTTCAGCGCCCACATTGGATTTCGATAGTGGATTTCAAATGCAAACTATAATAAAAATAAAAAAAAATATGACGCTGACGACGTTTAAATAATTAGTTTATTTATAAATAATAAAATAAAAAGGAAAACTTCCGAAATATTATATCTCTGACAAAGTAATGTTGTGCAATTACAATTTGCAATAGTTTCAAAAAGAAAAAAAAAATTGATTGTTTCAACAGGATTTTAATTAAATATCACATTTCTTTTAATAAATTATACATTTTTTTAAAAGTTGAAATAAACGTACACTGATTTCTTTTAAAATATAAAAAATAAAAACAGAACAGCAGAGAATTGTTTTTATCAGTTTTTATGATTTTTTCGGTAGTTAAAAAAATACAAATATAGGAAAATTTTCACATTAATTATTTACGATTAAAGAAAAGAAAAATTTATTTGTGGATTGAAATCTCTTCGTATTTTAAATAATTTGAAATATTTAAGCTTATTTAGTTTATATGCAAAAAGTATTTTCATGTGCTTGGAAAAATACAATACCTAATGTTTTCAATACATTAAAATTTAACTCTTTTTCCTCGAGAAGGTTTTCATCGTTTTTGAATTTACATACGAGAGAAATTTCTTTTTCCATATTAATCACTTCCATATTTATCACTTTTCAAAATTAAAACTTTATTTTCAGCTGTGTCAAATTTTTCTGAGTGATTTTAAGATGTTTTTTGGACGAACACTTTTAAGACACTGAGACGACTTTTCACTATTGTCAACAAATATACATATGTATGTTTTCTTCCAAAATATTAGTCTCGTGCAAAAGCGAACCTAAAAATAGATGTTTGTATAGCATCTGTGCGATTTGCAGACAGATTTTAGGTGTTCAAATAAATTGTGTTTTACACCATAATTTATTTTGTCGGAAAATGTGTATTTCTGGAAAATTTCAAAAATTAAATATTTAATATGCAATAAGAGTTTCGATACAAGATTTTTTAATGGAGACATTTTTGTGATTCGAATTCTTAAAAATATGTAAAAAAAAATAAAAACTTTTTTGTTTTATTTTTTATTTCAAAAACTTTTACACGTCTTTATGTTTTTGTTCGAGTTTATTGATTGATCATTTTTGATCATGATTGCTATGATCATTCTATTTTACATCTCCCTTCTCTTATGAAGCTCCCAACCTTTGAACTGGTTTCGGGATTCTCGATGACCGACGGAGCAGTGGTTGGTTCGATATGTTTTGCATAGATGTTGATGGTTGTTGAGATATGGAAGATGTGATATTTGCGTTTGAATTCAGAGGTAGATCATGCAGTGACTCTTCCGCAAAATAATTGTCTAAATTAATCCTGTACTGCTCTGAGTTAATGCATTTCTGATGATTAATTTGATTGGATACTGACTTATCAACTCGCAAAAATTTTGAGTTACGTCTAAGAATTCTATTATTATCCATACAAACTTCATACGATCTAGGCTCTGAACATTTATTTACAATGAGTCCTTTGGACCAAGTGTTGTTAGGCAATTGAACCCAAACTTTCTGATTTAAATCAAAATCTTCTCGCTCATAAGCATTGCGATTATAATAAAACTTAGTTTTCTGCTGTTTCCTATCGAACTTTTCACCTAAATTGTGATTTATCTTGGGTTTCAATAAACTATCCTTCATGATAATTTTTGTTCTCATTCTCCTGTTATTTAATAATTGACTTGGAGACAAGTCAATATCAGCTAATGGAGTATTGTTATAATTATAAATAGCTACCAATACTCTATTAAAATCAATGCACTTCTTCATCATATTCTTAACTATTCCTACAGCCTTTTCTGCAAGACCATTAGATTGTGCATAATGTGGACTAGAAGTTACAATATTAATATCCCATTCTTGGGCAAAACTCCTACACTCAAAAGAATTAAACGGCATATTATCTGCAATTATTGTTTTTGGAAAGCCATGTTCAGTAAAAAATCTCAATAAATTTAGAAATGACTGTGCTCGAATTCTTCGAACTTAAATATTTACATGAGATCCACTTTGAGAAGTAATCCATGACAACGAGATAATTCTTTCCATTGAACTCCAGGATATCGCATCCTACTTTTTCAAATGATCTAAGAGGAATCTCGTGTTGAATTATTGGTTCCTTCTTATTTGATCTCTGAAACTTGTTGCATTCTTCGCAACTATTAATCAAGTTTTCAATACTAACGTTAAGTGATGGCCAATAAACTGATTCTTTGGCAAAACGCAATGTCTTTGTAATTCCCATATGACCTTCATGAAGATCAACAAGAACTTTTTCTCTTAATGATTTGGGAATTATTATTCTGTCCTGATAGTAAACCAAATCATCAGAAACGTAAATCTCATTGCGCATTTTAAAATAAAATTTTACTTCATCCGCAACTTTCGATTTATCTGAAGGCCAACCTTCAGCAAAGTATTTTTTCAACAAAGAACATTCACTATCTTTATCTGTCTCATCTTGATAAACTTTTAATTTATCATCACTAATATTAACGGAATGAACCATTTGCTTCATGAAATTTTCCTCAAAATTATTTGAAGTTTTTCCTGAGACATAACGAGATAAATAATCTGCTACTGGAATGCTTTTACCTGATTTATACTTTAACTCTATATCATATTTATGCAATTTCAATCTAATGCGCTGTAGACGCTTAGAGCCTATTTTGCTAATGTCCTTATTAATAATGCTTTCTAAAGGACGATGGTCAGATATTACGGTTACTTTTCTTCCATAAATATAATTGTGAAACTTTTTACATGCAAAGAAAACTGCCAAAAATTCTTTTTCAATCTGACCATAATCCTTTTCTGTATCTGATAAACATCGTGAAGCAAAACTAATAATTTTCTCTCCTTGCTTTAAACATGCACCTAAACCGTATGACGAAGCATCGGTTTCTAAAATTATTGGCATGTTTTTCATCGAAAGTTGTGCATGCAGTAACATTTTTAATTACATCTTTAATATTGTCAAATTCAGCTTGATGATTTTCAAGCCACAAAAATTCGCTATCTTTTTTAACAAATTACGAATATTTACAGTTAATGAAGGTAAATTCGGAATGAAATCTCTAATATAATTAACTACTCCTAAAAACTTTTGTACATCTTCTATATTTTTAGGATTTGGAATTTTATCAATTGCTGAAATTCTTTCTGGGTCAACTTGAACTGAATTCATCGAAAAAATGTGACCAAAAAATTTCACTGAACTTTGTGTGAACTGTAATTTCTTTTCATTAAATTTCACACCTTTGGCTAATGCCCTAACCATTAATTTTCCTAAATTTTCATCATGCTCTTTAAGCGTTTTGCCTGTTACTATAATATCATCTATATAAAACTTTACACCAGGCAAATCACCAAAATTATCTGTCATGTATTTTTGAAAAATCTCTGAAGCTATATTTATACCAAATGGCAATCTATTGAATTGCCATAAACCAAAAGGAGAACTGAAAGTGCATAATTTTTTAGATTCTTCATCCAATTCTATATGCCAAAACCCATCCTTTAAGTCTAAAACAGAAAAATATTTGGAATCTTTCAAATCCTGCTTTAATTCTTCAAGTGAAGGTATGGGAAAATGAAATTTGTTTAATGACTGATTTAAATGTTTAGGATCAATACAAATTCTAATCTTGTCTCCTTTTTCAACTACAACAATACTATTAATCCATTCACGTTGCTCATGCACCCGAGAAATAATTCCCAACGCTTCCATTTCATTCAATTTATTACGAAGTTTATTCTTCAATTTAAATGGAATACGACGGTTCTGATTTGCAACCGGAATGGCATTTTCTTTAAGTTTTAATTTCAGAGGTTTTTCAAATTTTCCTAAACCTGTGAATGCTTTTTATAATAATCTGTAAACTTATCCTTTTGCTTTTCAGAGCATAATAATTGATTCAACTGTAATGAATCTAAACGAGATATAAGTTTCAGATTGATGCATGATTCAAGGCCTAATAAAGGTTCTGTTTTTTTACCGATAATTACAAATTCTTCTAGAAAAATATTATTATTCATTTTAATTGGAATTACTGTCTTTCCTACAGGGTGATTTACTTCACCAAAATAACTTTTAACAATATGTTACTCTTCTCTATTTTAAACTTCTTTCCTAAACTTTTGAATATATCAACACTAATAGTATTAACCTGAGAGCCTGTATCCAATTTAAAATTAACCATCTTATCGTGCACAAGTAATTTTTTATACCAAATATTTTTGCCATCCCTATTCAACATATCACAATTAATTGTCTTTGCAGACTTACTGTTCACGCGTTCATCAACTGCAATGACCTTCTCCTTCTTCTTAGCGCCTATCAAACTCTCGTCTTCATAGTTTCTTATAACTTGCGAAGTCTTTACGCTCGAAGTTGTCGTTTGCTTGTGATGTATAAAGTCCGATTTCTGACTCACTGAAGCTTTGTCTGCTGACAATTCTCTTAATTGTTGCTGATTATGATGAAAACCTTTATCTTGCTAATAACAGCATGCAATGACTTTTCTTCAGATAAGATAATTTTCTCTCTCAGATTTTGGTTTTTCAGACCAAACAGAATTTGATCACGAATAGCTTCTTCTTTAAAATTATTGAATTCACAATCCTCAGCTTGCGTTTGAACACTGTTGATGAATTTCTCAACTGATTCACCTTCTTTCTGAACGCGATTGCGTAACTTCAAACGCTCAATGAAGAAATTTGTTTTCGGTGAAAAATAATTTTGTAGAGCTTCTAAAACTTTCTCCAAACTCTGCTTCTCAGCTTCTGTTAGCAATAAATTGTTGATGATATTCACAGATTCATAACCCATTAGAAGTTTTAAATAATTTAATTTGATTTCTTCTGACTTCTCTTTGAGACCGTTGATTATCAAATATGACTGGAACTCCGATGAAAACCGTTTCCATTCCTTTTTCAACGATGAAGCCTCAAAATTAAACTTCTCTATGCTTACATACAGCTGCGCCATGTTTTATTTTTTATTTCAAAAACTTTTACACGTCTTTATGTTTTTGTTCGAGTTTATTGATTGATCATTTTTGATCATGATTGCTATGATCATTCTATTTTACATTTTTTTTATCATTTAAATCATAAATTCAAAAAGAATTAAGCTGCTTATTCAGATTAAATAATTATTTATTTTTTTTTAAAAAAAATTTTATAATGTAAAGATGGGTAAAGATATCTGGAAACAAAATTAAAAGAATTAAAAAAAATCAAAATCAATCAATTGAATTTTAATATTTTAAATTTTTAAAATTTAATGAATTAAAATCGTAAATATTAGTAGATTTATTTGCTTCTTACAAATATATTTTTATCTTTATTTCTTTCTTTAATATTACAATATTAAATATATGAAAAGCTTTTTACAAACCAATTTTAGTTTATAGGGAGTGGAAAAGTGAAGACAGAATAGTTGTTTAAACCAGATTAATTTATTAAATGCTGTAAAAGAAAACAAAATAAAAAAAAATGATCAGTAATATAAAGCAGATGTAGCATTTACATATCTCAAGTTATATTTACCGAGATCTTTCAAATAATGAGGGATCTGTATATATAGGTTCACTGTCATCATCAAAATTTCTAGTTGATCCATTAGATTTGTTAATTGGGTTTATCACAGGTATTTGACAAATTCTAGATAAATTTCCAGTAGCAAAAGTTTTCTGAAGATTTGAACCAAATATTGATACAGTTGAACTTGAACGATATGCCTCATTAAAGTCATCGCCTTTGTTTTTATAATCTTGTGCTTCACTTTTGTGTGCATTTCTTTCGCGATTGTAATTTGTGAAAGAATTCGGGCTTGAATGATAATCCAGAGATGTATTTTTCAAAATAATCTTCCAATATTTTCTGAAAATGATTTTTTTTTTTATTTTTATTAAAACTTTTTTTTTTAAAAAAAAAGCAAATATGTGAAATATTATATTCCATACTTATACAATAATCCAATTATAGTAGCCACTGTCAAGAGTAGTGCAAGTAAGAGCATAGTTGAAATTATCAACCCATAGTATTCGGTAACAGATAGGCATACACTTTCTGTACTTTCTAATGAAATCATTTTCTTAGCAATCGATTCTTGTTGCATTTCTTCTCTTGATTCGAATACTTCTATCATTTCTCTCACTTGTTCTGGAATATCTTCTTTATTTTCATTTTCCTTTTCTTCTTTCTTTAAAGAGTTTGTACCTTGAGAAATAAAAATATACATTTTTATCTTTATGTATTACTTATTGAAAGAATAATAATAAAAAAATATACCATTTCCATTCTCAGTAATGTCTGTTACAATTTCTTCATTTGAATTTTGAGTAACAGTATTTTCGGTTTCATTTAGCGATCTTTTTCTTCTTCCAAATGAAGGCTCAGAACGTCCACTAAGATTGTTGCAATAAGCTGGTTGACAACCATCTCGACAAGTCCTTACAGTTGCTTCAAAGACCAAAAAGTTTGATTCCGGTATTTTGAATGCATTAAATCGTGCCTCTAATGAATCTCCATCTCTTGATCTTCCAAGCTCAGGAAAAACAAAAGTATCCACAGGGCATCTGAAAAATAAAATAAAATAAAAAAAATTAAATTTAAAAATTTGAAGTTTAATTTTAAATCAATTATTACCCATAGCGATCAATTAATTGAACACTTCTTCCGGAATATGGATCACGAGCAACAACGTTTGTAGCAAAAATATCATTAATATGATTATATCCATCTTGAGCTTCTAATCTAAATGTTAACGGATCTCCAACAGCAATTGTCGTGGTCGGTCTTCCTTGATAAAGTATCATTAATCGAACTTTGGAACTCATACTATTTTCAGCTGGTAAATATTCAATTGGAACTGGACTGCCCGAGCTGCTAACACATGATTAAGAACAATTTTATTGTTAGTTTTTTAAATATTCATAAAATATTCGAAAGACTAACCCTGCTCCAATGTATCCTGATGTTACAACAGATTCACCAGGACCGCGGAAAAGACAAGTTAAATTGAACCGTTTATCCCTGCTTGTTTGGAGATGCTCGCTAAATTGTACCACAATTATATTGGTCATGGTGTCTCCATACTGAAAATTTTATTTTAATATAACTTCTTTGTGTTATGTATTAATTTTTTTAAGCAACGTTACCCTTTGCGTTCCACATTCTGGATACCCTTGAACTCCACTTATACGAAGAACATTTACTGTTCCACCATTACCTCGGAAGAAACATCTTAATACATATTATTTATTAACAAAATTATTGAAAAGCTTCTTTTAAAAAAATATATATATAATAAAAACAAAAATTACCTATCATAAAAACCGTAAGTATAAATACGCCCAGCAAATGGTTCACTTGTTCTCAGAGTAAACTCCATTCCGTCCTCGTTACATACTTGAGATACATCTAAGCATTCTCCATCCATACTTCTACCGCCTATAGATCTTTCATAAAAGTCATAGCTGGCACTTTCAAACATTTGAGGATTATTGAGGTCTAACTCTCTCGTATCTCTATCACTTAATTCACAGTTAAAAGATTCGACTCCTTGTTGCGGTGGCCTTTCCCCATCATCTCTGTAGTTGAAGCTTCTGCATACAAAATCTTTAGCGCCAGAACATTCTCTTTGACAATGTATTAAATCATGTGCCTTTAATTTTCTTCTCACAAATTGATTTCTCATTTTTTGTCTTAAACCCATTTGTTTATAACTGTCTACGTCATCACATCGAGTACCAGCTACAGGACGACTTTGGCCATAAGGTGACCCATACATATCAGAACCGGGAGCATAATCTAAATCATGTCCCCCAAAACCCACCATAATGTAAGGGGGTCGAGGCGGTTGTCTAACGGGTGGGCCATATCCTCGATTGTCAGGTTCATACATAGAAGGAACGTTCATTGGTGGCATATACATTGGAACACGGTCTCTATTTCCATATTTGTAAATGTTTAAAGGAAATCTATCATTTCCTACTGGAAAACGATTTTCTGATACTGGAGGCATTCGGTTGTATGGAGGCATCATTGGATATTCTGGATATCTAACGCTATACATAGGATCAATATTATAAGGTGTTTGACCTCTATTTGGTGGTCTTCTCATATCAGGATACATTCCTATATTAGGATTTCTATCATCCGGAATGTACCTATCTTTCGGCGCATTACTATTGTCTGGATAACTATTGCTTGTTGGAGGATATTTTGGATTTGAATCAAGCGGATCTCCTGTTGTAGGACGTAAAGGTTTATCGAATCCTGGACCAGGCATTGGATAACGATCTCGGTCATATCCTGCTGAAGGAGGCATTGGATAACGATCTCGATCATATCCTGATGAAGGGGGTGGCATTGGATAACGTTCTTTGTCATATCCAGGCATCATTGGGTAACGATCTCGGTCATATCCAGGCATCATTGGATAACGGTCTCGGTCATATCCTGATGAGGGGGGCGGCATTGGATAACGTTCTTTGTCATATCCAGGCATCATTGGGTAACGATCTCGATCATATGGGGGTCTTGGATAACGTTCTTTATCGTATCCTGGCATCATCGGATATCTATCCTTATCGTATCCTGGCATCATTGGATATCTATCCTTATCATATGCTGGCATCATTGGGTATCTGTCCTTATCGTAATTAGGCATCATCGGATATCTATCTTTATCGTAATCAGGCATCATTGGATAACGATCTTTATCATAATTAGGCATTGTTGGATAACGATCTCTATCATATTGATCTGTCGGGTATCGATCATAAGGACCATATGCCGGGGATGTTGGAAGTCGATCTCCTAATTTCAGAAAAAATATAATTTTATAATGAAATCATGTTTTATTTATAAAAAAAAATAATAAAAATGATTTACCTGGATACATTGATGGATACCGACCTGGCATGTTTTGAGGATACCTATCGTCTGGATGAGTAGTTGGCCAATCCATATCAGGTCTTGTGCTGCCCATGTCTTTATCAGTTCCCACTATAAAAATAATTTAGAAAAAAAATTAAGAATACCATAAAATTCTGTAAATTCAAATAGTAAAAAATAGTAAAAAAAAATAGAAGCCTACACATTAGATTTTCATAATAGTCATAATCTGCATCGTAAATAATTCGCTTAGAATCTTTTTGATTATATCTGCTAAGTCTACAGGTTCTAAAACGGTCACTATAAACAGCAGATCGGCATTGAAAACTTGTTTGTCTTAAGCATTCGTCTAGGCACTCGCTCAAAGATCGTCCTGTAATTTCAGAATGAAACTCTCCACTTAAACGACTGTTTCGATATCGCTGAAAAGCAGTATCAGGTCGACGACCACTTATTCCATCAAATAAATGTGAAGTTACAGAATTATCAGGATATTCAGTTCCACGTTCTAATGAAATATGAAAATTAATGCTTCAAAATTGTGCAAAATAATTAGATGAAATTTCTTACGATTGTCAAGACAAACTAGATCAAAAAAATGATGGTAATCAGAACTGATAGTAATATCGTCCTTTTGTGAGACAGAATCTTCTTCCAGCAATATACATTGTCTAGTTTCTTCGTCAAATTCAATTGAACGACAGATGTATCTAGAGGAATCAAAATGCTTCTATATTCATAATATATAATTTAAAAAAGATATATGGAAAATTTACTTCTCTGCGCGTAAGCACATATTTTGACATTCTTCTAAGGTCATGTTGTTGAAAATATCTACTTCAAATGGTCCCCCAAGTTTTTTGTTTGCTTCTTTGACGAAAACTATCAATCCGTCACATCGTCTATCAGCTTTTTTAAAAATTAAATTAGATTTAGTAAATTTTTTTGTACTTTTTTAATTTTCAAAATTAGATAAACGTACAATTAAGACATGTATTTTCCAAATAATCTGAATTAGGATCATCCTCAAGGAGTTCTGGGTGTGTTCTTCGTGTAAATCTACTAAGTGAGCAACTTCTTAAAGTTGAATCATAATTAGCAGACCGACATACAAAAGAGAATTCATTTAGGCATTTATCTTCACAATCAGTACGGTTTGCAGCTGTAACTTCCTTTATGTCTGAAACGGGCAGCTTCAATTTTTTTCTTGGATATCTTTCAAATACATATCTTCTACTGGGACATTCTCGTTCAGGGCGATTTGCTGTGTTTAATTTAGATGTTTATTTATTTATTTATTTTTTAAAGTATTGCAATACTCACAGGTTAGACAAATTTCATTAAAATGTATGGAGTTGGGAACTAGCATTAAATTTCCAATTCCTTCTGGAGTGGCTTGTTCACGAGTCAAATAGCACGTTGACTCTTCATACTCTATATTTCCCCCGTAGGCAGCTATTCTTGATCCCGGTTGAAAATCAAAACTAGAACAAGCTCTAACTAAATTATTTGATACTGTTCTATCCCGTAAACATAAATCTTGACATTTTTCCAATGTTCGAAATGCTGGAGCACTATCTCTTACAACTTCATCATCAAAACCTTGAAGTTGTTGATTAGGCAGCCTCTCATAAAATATTCTTCCTTGTCCATTATTACATGTAGTTTGTGCTAATACAGTTTTTGAGAAGGCATATACAGCCAAAAGCTGTATAATTATTTGAGGATGTTGTATAATTTTCCACATTTTTTTTTTACTTCATTTCTAGTCACAAAAATTTTTGAACTGTGAAAAAATAATTTTTTTTAATAAAGGTAAACGCATTTTTATAATGACAGATTTGTGAAAATTCAAAAGTCAATGACCAATAGTGAGTGATTGTGTGATTGTTCATCAGTAATTCTTTCGCTTCAATTACTTGAATAAATAGAGCGGGAAATTGTTAAGAATATTTTTTCTTTTTTTCTAAAAATTTTACTGGACGTGTTTTCTCAATTAAATGCAGATTATATTTTAAACATTTTTTTTTTTTTTTTTTTTAAAAAAAGTAATGTTCAATATTTCATTCACAATGCTAAATTTTTGTATTTTAAAAATTTTATTCACAATGTTAAATTTTGAACTGTTTTGCTTTTCTTAAAAAATATTAGGTATTATTTTATTATTATCAAGGCTTCCGCAGATTATAATCTTTAAAAAAATCCCATACAAAGATTATAATCTTTAAAAATCAAAGATTATAATCTTCATACAAAGATTTTTTTCAAGATTATAATCTTCATACAGAGATTATAATCTTTAAAAATCTTTCATACAAAGATTATAATCTTTGATTTATAAAGATTATAATCTGCGGAAGCCTTGATTATTATTATTATTTTTTGAATTCAATCTTAACACATAATCTTAAAGAAACATTCGCGTGAATCAGTTACTGGCTTTTTTTTTAATTTTTAAAATATTTGAAAACAACTTTTATTAACGTATCTTTTATTAACTTTTTTTATTTTGCATTTTCATATTTTTTAAACTATTAATTAATATTTTGATTTTTCTAATTTCTCTTTAAGAATTTCTTGAATTAAACATTGGAACCAATAATTATATTTTAGGTATAAACCTAAAACTTAGCAAATTTAATATAATCCTTAATTTAAAGTTCCAACAACACTCAGTTGAAAAGTTCTTATTAGAAACACTGTACAACATATATGTACCTGAATTTTAATTATGTAGCGAACACTTAATTCCAAGTAATTCAATTTAAAAAAGTCCTTACACAATATATTTTAAGTTTTAAATTTTCTTTAAAATCGCGAAACAATTTCAAATTGAACTGTCAGCTTCGATGGATCGCGGTGGACTGACTGATGATGTTAATTCATCATTGAGAATAATTCTATATTTGAAAAAATTTAAGTTAACACTAGCATGAGTTCCATTTTAATTTTTTTAAATTATTATTACAATTTACCTTTTCAAAGCTTTTGCATATAAATAATTTTCATTTTTTCTCATTAGTATTGAGTAAAAAGTTTATCAACCGACAACAGGAAGTTTGTACATTACGTGTACATGCATGGGGTTCACAGAGCCATCAGATGTTCTGACACTTTTTTTCAACATACAATCACTCAATATATATACTAATAAACTCATCTTTTAAAAAATTTGAAATCTCTGAGCATGACGATTTTTTTGAAAACTACAAATCTATGAAATTTAAATTCATGAACTGATCATATCTCTTTTGCACCAGTACAAGTATAACATTTTTTTTTCTCCACAAATACTGGACAAATAAAAGCGGAAATTCTTTTGTATTCGCATATCCGGAATTTTTTAAAAAAAGAACTTTGAAATAATTTTATGGGTCGTCGGCTCAATGCTATACTTAACACATGAAAGTAACCAAAGAATATATAGCATTAGTTCGCACATATTTTAGACTGCTAATATCTAAAATAATCTTTTTTTTATGCTCAACTATATTAGAACTTATAATTCTTAAAATTTTTGAAAAACTTAAGACTAAGAAAAAACTTAAATACCTAATTTAAGACATTATTACCATTTTGATGTTAATTATATAACATATATAACAAGATTTTTACAGAAAATATTTAACGAAATTTACGAAAATATTTATGAAATATATCCTTAAATTTAATTATAGGCATACTTCAATAAATGAAATAAAATTTTTAAAAATATAAAATTTAAAAAAGTAAATGATTGTATGTTTCAACAAGAAAAAAATTAATAAAGTTTTAAATTCAAAACTTTAAATAAATAAAAATCAATTCAATGCTTGAAGTAAAATTACCATTTTTTTTAGAAAATCATAATCAATTTACTTAAAAAATTAAATTTATTTAATACCTTAGAATATTTCACGAAAGTAAAGATCAGAAAAAGTAGAATATAGGAGAGTATATAAAAAAAAATGAGAAAGTTGATAGTAGAGTTTTTGCATTATCCATTGAACGCTCTATTTAGCAAATTTCAGTAAATATTTTTTTTTTGTTCGATTAAACTAAATTTTCGGAGCAATTTTTGTAGCCACTTTTAGTTTATTTAGCCAAATAGAAAACTAAATGCAAAAATATTTAATACCTACCTTCAAACATTAATTGACTTATTTTTTTTTCATAATTTGATTCATTTATTGCATTCAAGTGTTAACTAATTGTACATATTTCATTTTAATAATTAATTTTATTGATTCTGAATTTAAGAATAAGTGATGTATTCAAACATAATTGAATAAAAATAGTTTTATTTAGTGATGCTTATTTCTAATTATAGGGAATCAGTCATTAAAGATTATGAATTTTAATAAAAAAATTTTTGAATTCAATTTAAACGTATGTATGACACTCAAGAATTTTTTTATTGAGTTTAACTTGTTTATATGGTACAAAAAGTCTATCTGAAAAGTAACAGGAAAGTAATGAAAAAAAATTGGAAAACATCTTGATGAATCATAGGATTTCGTTAACTTTTATTTTGCACAAAATAATAAAAATATAAAATAAAACATTAATAAATGTAAAATTAAATTATGAAATTCTTATTCCAAGAAAAAGATGAAAATTATTAATTAGTTTTAAAAATGAATCGTATCGTTTTCATCATTTTGGAAAATAAAATAATGTTTTTTTGTTGTAATATTTTTAAAGAAATTCGTAAAGGCGATATTTTTCGCGAATGTGTGGTCTGACATCTTCGTTCTGTAAAAATATAATAAAAATTTATATAAATTAATAATTTGTTATGTTATAGAAAAAAAAAATATTTTACCAATTCAGCTAATCGTTCCAAAAAAGGCAAAATTTTCAGAAGTTCACAATCATCTTGATCGAAAAACCAGCTCTATGAAATTAAATAAAAATCAATTAGAAAAAAAATTAAAAGCAAATAAAGATTATAATCTCTGCATGAAGATTATAATCTTGAAAAAATCTTTGTAGATTATAATCTTTGATTTTTAATGATTATAATCTTTGTATGAAAGATTTTTAAAGATTATAATCTTTGTATGGGATTTTTTAAAGATTACAATCTGCGGAAGCCTTGATAATTCTTCATTTACCTGAATTGGAATGCCATTTTCTAGCTGATATCCAAAAGCTTGTGGTGAATTATCGATTATTATTGTTTTCGATAAATCACGTCCAAGAATATTTAGATCTTTTACATAATTACCGTTGACGAGTACACAATGCTCTCGAAAAAGTCGATACCTTTATGAGTATTTTTTTAAAAATTTCTTTTAAGTTAAAGGAAAATCAAAATTATTATTTTCATGAGTCAAGCTTACCTTATCCATTTTCTTTCTGGATCTAATAAATTTAATAATTTATCAGCATAAATTCTCTTACTTGCAGTAAATAAAATCACTTCAAATGTTTTTGATACCCTCTCGAGAAATTCTCTGAAGTAAGGTCTTGTTCTTACAAATACAGTATACTTGCAATCCTTTAAAAAAATAAATATAGATTTAATATCAAGTAATGAATATATTCGGATTAGATTAGAAATCTTACTTGAAAAAATACAGGAAAACTAAAATTGGCATCTTTTAATTCCTGCAAACTACAGTGAACTAGAGTCTCATCTAAGTCGAGAACAAGAGTGAAATTTTTTGAGCTTCTTGTACGAATAGGAAGTGCTGGACATTTTGTTCTTATTTCTGTCAAAGGTGGTAAATGCTTTATAAATGTGTATGGATCAAATTCTAGAGTTACTTCATGCTGTTCTTCATTGTCAGTTTCTATACATTCATGCTGTAATTAAATATATATTTTAATAATAATTAAAGTGGATTAAAGTTTATATGATTAAAAAAAATTTTAGCTCACTTCATCGTAGTTTTTGTTTATATCCTTTACACTATAACTAGTGCCAGAATTATTACTATAGCACGTTGATGTTATAATGTGATTTGAACAACTTGCATATTGTGTATCTGTTTGATTTGTGTACGTTAAATTAAAATTGTTATTTTCGACTTGATTTAAAAACTCCTGTGTTTCATCTTCAGAATCAAGAGGTTTGCATAAATCGTAATTAATATCTTTGTACAAACATATACTCTTATCCTCAATGTATGCTGTACCCATTTCGTAAGTACAACTTTCTTCATCGGCGCATTTTTCCTCGAAAGAGATTTCTAAAAAAAAATTAATACATAAATGCTAGATTTTTTTCAAAACATAAAAGGCGAATAAATTTAACTTACTTTTAAGTAAAAGATCAGATACAGCAAATTCGGTAGGGTTTTTAGAATAATTGCAATCAAAATCATATTGAGTATTAATTGTATGAAAATGCCCAGAACTGTTACCAAAATTATCAAATGTTTCATCTGACGTTATTGCACTATTTCGAATATTTAAATCACTATTTACATTATTGAGATCATATGAGATGGTTGTCGATGCCCCATATTGATTCAAGCTTAACTTGTGTGAATCAGATGAAAACTCTGAATTGCTCTTAATTATATTATGTTTCTCTGTAAATTTTTTAGGCTCAGAGGTTTCATCATTGTACATTTCTAATTCATTTGTATAATACTGTGATGCTGCTAGAACAGATGCCTTCTTTTCATTTTTCATTAATTTTATTGTTTTACAATATTGATTTCTTGTTCTCTTCCTTTTTTTCCTGTGACAATGTAAATACTTGGTTTTTATATCATCTCGTTTGCGTAGCTCTCGTATTGAAGTTCTTGTATAGCTTCTCAACCACATATTCCTTTCTTTTAAATTTATTTTACAAATTTAATCTAAAATTTGTTTTTCCGTTAATTTCGCTTGTGCAATTTATTTAGCCTATCTTGTTTTGAGATTAATTTTCACTTGTTTTTGATGTGTTAGTGCGCATATATTTTTATGCACTTATTGTATTTGGTTTCTTCTCGAATAAACAGTATATATATATTTTTAAAATGTGTGTAATAAACGACGGTAAACTTTACATGTTGAATATAAATTTAAAAAACTATATTTTCACCATTTAACGTTCGTTTTGTGTGGAATAAATGCAAGCATGTAACAAGAAAAATAATTATCTCACATTACTTTGAAAATTTTTAAGAGCTTTCTTTTCAGATTTGCTTGCTCACCTCTTTTGCGCTTTGTTAAAAAAAAAAAAAAAAAAAAAAACAGTTCTTCAGTTAGTTGCGTTCGGATATTCACTTTGTTAAGATCTTTACTAAGTTAGCATTAATTTCTCTCGAATCGCAGTTTCTTTCTTATTGTGAAAACATACAATTCACTTTCTACTAGTTAATTATGACAAAAAAGTGACAAAATGTGCGTAATTAACATTTAAATAATATGAAAAGGCAATTCTTTTCTTTTTTTAAATTTACAACTTACTTAAACAATGATTTAATTTTTTTTTTTTTTATAATATCCAAAAAGATTGACACTATTAAATTTAAAAAAGTTTCAATTTATATCTGGTTTACTTTGAAATTTATTATTTTCTTTATTTATTTATATCAAATGATCTTTCAAATAATTAATTTTTTGTAGTGAGAAAAATAAATGTTTTTAGAAAGAATTATTTTAAATTACTATAATCAATTAATATTGGTAATTTTTAAAACGAACTCTAAAGTAAATGTTGCTGAAAACCAAAAATGAATTGCAACCACTTAAAATATGCTCATAGCATCAAATCTTTTAATCATACTATGCCGTAACATAACGGTCATTTAATATAGTAAGTAACCAGAGAAAAATATCATAATGTTAAAATGGTAAAAGAAGAAACTACAATTTAAGAAGAGAAATATATTCTTTATTAAACGGTCAGTGGAAGACTTGAAATTGACTTTAACAGAACAGAAGAAGTTGGAAGTATGAAATCAGATCAACGAGTTTTATGAATAAAATCAAGCTTGATCAAGTCAGAAAAAGATATTGAAAAAAAAATTTGTGCTAGAAATTCTGTTAATAGCAGAATCATTATGGAAATACTATATTGTGCAATATATTTCTTATTAATAATTGTAAAATTTGTTAATGGAACAAGTGTAAATTCAAAACATGGAACTATGATAAATGCTAACGCTTTTGTTAACATTACTCGACATTATGATGGAGATATCATTTTTATAAAAGGTAGTTAGAATAACATATTATATAGGTAGTTAATTGTTCAAATAATTTGTATTTATTTTTTTTAAAAAAAAAGATGAAAATACTTGCAATGAAAACACGTGTTTAGAACTTTTGGGGGGTAGTGCTACACTTTATAAAGAAGTCAAATCTTTATCAAAATCTGCAAATTGTAAATGTCAATGCGTCAGTCATTTAAAAACGTATCGAGAAGATGATGGTTATTGTGTTGATACTATCAGAGGTATGTAACATACATTCTTGAATGCTGTGCAAAAATGAATTCTGTGTCACACAATATTTTTATTTTACTATAGAATGTTCAATAATACCGTTTGTTAGCAGCAGTACAGCTTTAGATACATTAGAAAAAATTCCATCAGTATTCCTTCCTTTACAGGGGCAAATAATTTATCCCAGTAAAGAATTATTTTTCGGCGATGGTAAGAATTTTTCTTGCATCTTATTCATCAAAACAAATAATTTTTATTTCTTAACTTTAGAATATGTAGATTCGAAATGTGTCATTATTGATGCGAATTATATGACAACACATGGTTGGAGCGATATGAAGAATTCTTTATACACTAATGATATTCCATTTCGGTATGATGAATTAAACGATGTTAAGACTTTTAAAATCATTTTTATTCCTCTATTTTTTTTTTTCAAATATCAATTTTGTTTAGATTATTTAATGACAAAAATAGAACCTTTTTACAATGGTCAGGAGATGCATCATATCGTTCTCTTTTGCAAGGTCGATTGGTTATTTTACGACTTGCTTGTTGGAAGGATACAAATATAAATTTGAACAGTATCGAGGATCCATTAAAGTCAATAAGGAATTTATCATCATGCATTTCTTTCCGTGTTCTAGGAAGTCTACTTAAGCATGCAACCAGTAAGCAAATAAATTTTCAAATGTTTTTAATTGAATGAACCAGAATGAACAATTAAGTATAAATCAATTTCTTTTTTTAAAAAAATAGACATAACGGAAGTTCAGTTTTCATCAGAATCTGCAAATGAAAAAGAAACTTTTTCTTCAAATGAATATATCATTATAGCAATAAGCAGTTTTTGCTTAGGAATAATGTATATTGCATCTGTGTTTTTATACATTTATTTAAAGAAAAAAAAAGACCGACCATCTAGATCGAATTCAGAAAATAATGATAAAAACTTTACACGTGGAGGTAATTTAATATTGACATGTACAAATTTATGTTTTGAATAATTATAATTATTTTTTTAATTCATTAATATTAGTAAATATTGACCTAGAAAGTCAAAGTTCAAACTATCATCGAAATTCCTCGTTATCAACTTCTATTGATTTTTTGGATAATCCCGAGGCGAATGTCATCAAAAGTAATCCTTTAATGAAACATTTTTTGAGTTTCAATGAAAATAGCGCATTTGTCAACGATTCATCTGATGCGGAATCATCGAATATGAATAAGGATGATTCTCAAGAAATTTCGGAACGAGAGTTTTTAGATTCACAAAGCAATCTAAGTAGTAGTAATCAAGAATGTATTCCCGATGAAGACATTAATATAACAGAAGAAAATGATTCTAAAAGTAATTATGGACTACAGAACAGTAATACACGGAGAAAACTATACTTCAATCCTGCTTATTTTGAGCCTGAACTTTTAGCATCACCACCTCAAGCAGCAGTTGAATTTTTGACTAAAATTAGAGAAGTGATTTCGATGGCTAAAAATAAAATGGCAACAAAAAGATTTCAACCTATTTTGCAATATATTCCTGAAGAAGATGACTGTTCAAATGAAAGTAGAAAGAATACAATAAGTACTCGTCGCAGTAATTTAAATGACTATTGTACTGGATGTCCTGGATGCTCTCAATCTGTTAAAAATAATCAAGTGACAAATGATTGCAAAAATTGTGGTGACAAAAATAAGAGCATTCAGAAATGGCTTGAAAATGTTTGTAATGAGACGATTGATGTATCTACAAGTCCTCATTTAAATGAAAAATCTGAAATGATCCAATCTAGCGTTTTAAAACCTGTTGATGATAAGATTGCTCAAGAAAAATCATCAACTATCGAATCATTAAAAGAAAAGAAAATAGACGAAGAACTGAAAATTGTTAAAGGATTCGTTAAAGAAAAGAATATTTTTGTGCAGCGTGATCGAAATGGGAGAGAAGAAATACTAGAAAACGGTTCAATTCCAAAAATAATTTCACACAGTCTTAAGAAGAATATTAAAGAAATGATTTACTCACAGAATTTCGTAAGAGATAAAGTTAATGTTTTTGAAGGAAAAACTAATGAACAACAGTCTCCGAATAAATATAGTGAAACACATGAAATATACAACAATCCAAAATTCATGATGGATAATGATTCAGAATCGAATATATTTGAATCAAATGCTAAAGAAAAACAAGAAGTATTAGATCAGTATTCAAATCCCATAAAACGCTCAAACAGGAAGAAAAATAATAGTTCAAATAAAATGCCGGATATGGTTTATGAAGCTATTGAAATGGAAAAGAAAAATTACAAAACTTTAAATTATCAATCACCAACACCAGACTATTCAAGTGAATACGAAATGACAAAATTTCATAAAGCATATGATAATGTTTCGTTTGCTCCATTTGTTCCAACACCAGATTATTATCATACTTACAGCAAAAACACATTGAAAAATCTTAAGCAATATCAACCAGACTCACCTATTTATTCACGAAAAAGTCCTGCATATTTAATTGTTGATTATGAGACAGATAGTTTGGAACGATTGAATACATTAAAGAGTATTAACAGATCAGCACTTACACCTACAAAAAGTGATTTTAGCGGTTCACAACCTAGTCCGATTGGTGCCTTGCCAATGGAAGAAGAAGTTGAAATCAGAAATGCTTTGTATGATCGAGAGTTGAGATTTCGGAAGGACACGGTAAATTATCATACTTAATACATCTTTGAAAATAGTATAAACAAATAATGATTTTATTTACAGGATACAATTAAAAAAGAAAGAGAAATTGATATTCAAATGAAGAAAACAAAAATAAAATATAATACACCAAGTGAAGGAAGTATGACAATTGAACTTGAAGGTATTAGTCCAGATGAAAATGAAGACACTTCGACAAATAGTGATGAATTTGAGCCAGACACATTAGATCGGCATACAAAAATTAACAAAAATTTACTATCAGAGATTAAGCGATCATCACATATTGATGGTAATAATATCAAGCATAACGGTGAGTTTTCAAAGAATAGAGAGAGTGATGAGTTTGGACGTATTTTAACATTAGAAATAAGACATTCAAAGCGACAAAGAAATGTTGGAGATGCATCTTTAAAAAAGCTTCCCAATGACCACAGCTCAAACTTGAAGCCATTTAATCCTCCACCAGATGTAATTACTAGTAATAAACCATTAAAAGGTTCATCAGAGTTAGACAAAAATTCTTCAGTAAATAAAAATAAAAATTTAGACCAGCATGAAATGAAAAAATCACAAATATCAGCGCCCATTCTTACAAATGGATTGGAATTTTTAACTGATAAAAAAGTGAACAAAACTTTACGAGGAGATTTTTTGAAAATGGACTTATTAAGTTTAGAAACAAACTTTTTGAATGAGCAATTAAGCAGCAATGATCAATCTTCTTTGATTAAAACAATATATCATGTTGATGTTCCTCAACCTACACAAATATTTCGAGAAAATGTCAAAAAAACAAAAGATTTTAAAAATGCTTGGAAACGCTTTATGGGCTTAGCATCATCAAAATTAAAAGTATATGATGTAAGTGATGAAGATGACGAAAATGAAAATAAGAAAATTATTCACAAGAATGTAAATGACATTACCTCAGAGATCAAGCAAGGAAAAGTAAAAGATATTGTCAGAAAAATGAGCATACGATATATGGACAGTGGGAAACTAAGGGAATATGATAGTGGATATCTTAGTGCAGAATCATTGTCAACAAATGAACGAGTATTTGAGGAATTGGCATCAAATAATTTAAATCATGAAAAAAATTCAAAGACATTACTAACAAGGCCATCACTTCCTCCTCCGCCAGTACCTACAAAAATGAAAGAAATTACATTTTCAAACACAGGAGTTTCTTTAAGTAAAGAAGATTTAATAAATATAACAATTTATTCATCTGATGATGAAGATGATCAAAATAGCTCAATTCATGATAATGAGACTCATGTTGATACCTGTGAAGACATTGATGCAGATTCAGATTTTAGTTTTATTAATTAAATAACATTAATTTTTACATCGTGCCAACACTACGAAGATAACAATAATGAAATTAACGTGCAATAAAAATTTTATTAAAAAAATTAAATTAAAAATTACTATAATATAAACATGAGATCAATCAATAACTGATATTTTATGAACTTTTGTGCAATAATAAAGAATTAGTATTTATTTTTTAAACAACTAGTTGTTATTATTTCAAAGTTTTAGCTTTTTGTTTTATTGATAGAAAATGCTCGAGATTGGCTTTATCAGGCTTTATCTCATAGACAGCAGAGCATCCTTTAACGGAAGAATAATTATACTTATTAGATTATCCTAAGATTAAAAATATTAATTTGTTTAGTCTTTAGTACCTTAGAATAATCTTCGCGAAGAATTACGATCAGAGCTGTGTCGCTAGCTGCTTGCATTTATTTTTAACGGCTTTTAAAAATTTAAAAATTTTGTAACGGGTATAAATATTTTAAGAAGCCCTAATTTCAAATAATTCTTTGTTTCTTTGTGAAATTAAAAAATCGAAAAATAGTACTGGGGGACCTCGATTTGAGTAACTTCGATTTGAGTAATTTCGATTTGAGTAACTAAAGTGCTCCCATACAAAAATTCAAATTTTCTTTTTTTAACGGTCATTTTCCATACATTTCGATTTGAGTAAATTCGATTTGAGTAGATTTTTTTCGGAACCAAACAATTACTCAAATCGAGGTCCCCCAGTATTTTTGCTTCTATTATCTCGTATTAAAAAAGGCCAAGGCAAAATATACTGTGAGATAGTTATTACGACATTACTTAAACAAGTCTTGTTTGAAGATTCATTGAAGATATTAGCAAGATAAACAGGAACAATGAATGAAAATGGTGAAGTGAAAAATTTAGATCGCTTAAAAATTTTATATCCCAACGTAACTGAGTCTTTGCCATTATGTTGGAGTAGCACAGAGAAAAATAATTCAATAGGTTTATCGAATGGAAATTTGCGTGTTCATTATAAAGGTAAAATTTTAAAAAATTGCAAAAGTATCCATAAGAAGAAAAATTTAGTTTAGACATTATCTACCTTTATATATATTTTTTTTTGTGAATGAATATTAATAAAGGAGTTGGAAAATCTCACAATGATGCAGCGTCTGTACGAACAAATTGTCCTATTCCAGCATCTTGTGGACTTTATTATTTTGAAGTGAAAATTATTTCAAAAGGACGAGATGGCTATATGGGAATTGGACTAACAGCTTCATCAGCATCAAGCTTTAAAATGAACAGATTACCAGGTTTTATATACATTTTTTTTGTTACTTTAATTGGTAATTGAAAAGATTAAAACTTTATTCACTAATATTGTTTAATTTCTTTGTAAAGGCTGGGATAAACAATCTTATGGATATCATGGCGACGATGGAAATTCATTTTGCTCGTCTGGAAATGGTCAACCTTATGGACCTACATTTACTACTGGTAATTTTAATCTACCTATGTTGTCAACACATAAAAAAATATGAATCTTTAAAAACTTTACAGGCGATGTTATTGGATGTGGTGTGAATCTTGTTGATAACACTTGCTTTTATACAAAAAATGGTCATCATTTAGGGATAGCATTTCGAGATTTACCCGCAAAATTATATCCAACAGTGGGCTTACAAACTCCTGGTGAAATTGTTGATGCTAATTTTGGTCAAAAACCTTTTGAATTTGATATTGAAGACATGATTAAAGAACTTCGTGCTTCTACGAAAGCAGCAATTTATACGTTCCCATTGCCTGATGATCAAAGCGATTGGACAGTAATTATGCAAAAGTAAGAAACTGTAATTATAAAAATAAGGAAACTTTTTTTTAAAAATATATATGTGGATTATTTTTTTCTAGGATGGTTTTATCATATCTCGTTCATCATGGATATAGCTCGACGACAGAAAAGTTTAGTGAAGTAACTGGTCAAAACTTTACGGAGGATATAAATAGCATTAAAACTCGACAAAGTAAATTTATTACTTTAAATTAAAGTGAATTATACTAATTAAGTCCTTTATTTTTAGAAATTCTAAAATTAGTTCAAATGGGGAGAATTGGCCAAGCTATTGAACTAACTAATAAATGTTTTTCAGGTAGCCTACATTTATATACTTAATAATGAAAAAAGGATATTCTATAGTGTATCATTAATATATCTATTGCATTTGCAGGTCTTTTAGATTCAAATCAAAATTTATTGTTTATGCTGAAATGTCGTCAGTTTGTAGAAATGGTCAATGGCTCTGATTTGGATGTACGTATTTCAATTCTCTTTTTTTTTTCTTTAAATTTAATGAAAAAATGAATTATGATTTTTCAGACATCGTCACATCCATCAGTGATCCAATCCACAAAACATTATCAGTCAGACTTATTGGATCAAAATATTAGCAATGACAATCAAAATTTTTCAATATTTAATGAGGAAATAAATACACCTAATCAGCAGCAATCTTTCAAGTTTAAACGAATAAATGATTACATTGAAAATCATTATCACGACAGTAATTCTGAAGATGTTGATATGGATGAAAATGGAGGTATTTTTTTTTTAAAAAAAAAAGAATTGATTAAATTAAATAAATTAGGTATATATATATAACAATATATTAATTAAAAAAAAAAAAACACATTTATTAGGTTACAACTCCAAAGCTTCAATAGATAATACAAATGATGATTCAGACGATATGGATGTTGATGTCTCTCCTATTAGTAATAAATCTATTAAATCTGGTATTGAAAGGATGCTAGAATTAGGTAGAGAACTTTTGCAAATGAGTTTACGGTTAGAGAAAAAATATCAGAATGTAAACGATGAGATAATAGCTGAAAATCGGAAAATGATGGAGGTACTCATTGCTTACTGTACATTTTTCATTACAGTTAAATAATATTATTAATTTTAGGAAGCATTCAGTTTATTAGCTTATTCTAATCCTTGGGCAAGTCCAGTTGGAAAACAGTTATCTCCATCTAAACGAGAACCAATTTGTGCAAAACTTAATTCAGCTATTTTAGGTATTTGTCCTTAATAATTTGCATTAACTTTTTAAAAACTTAATTTTTTTTTTGTTGTTTTAGAATCTATGAATTATCCAACTCGACCGCCTTTAGAGCTTTGTCTTGCTCATACTCGTCAATTAATGACTGAAATGTCCAATAATTCTCTCGGTTCTTGTGCTTTTGTGAACATGGATGAAATTATCGGTTAATATTTTTTGGTTTAATGGCATGTAAATATCACAAATAATTAACTGAAATAAAGCTCGTTGCAAATATATTCTCAAAGCAAATTTAATTTTAAACGTTCATGTCTTTAAAAATAATGAACTTTCTAAACCATCCGTTGCAAACTTTAGATTTATTCATAAAAATTAAATTTTAAGAAATTTATAAACATTTTAATTTTATTTTTTCTATAAAACAATTCATCCCCCTATAATGCTATTGCAAAGCTTACATGATTGTTTGAAGACTTTGAGTATGCATAGTTTCTCTTTTTCTCCTATTACTTTCATGATTCAGTGTTTTAGAAATGATTTTTAAACCATTGAAATTTAATATTTTAAAAATATAAAATCAAGGTATTTTTGAAAAGATATTGTGTTAAATTTAAATGAATATAAATCAAGAAATAAGAAAAAAAGGTTTTATCAATTTCCAAAAAAATAACAAAATTTTCTTGTAAGCTTGCGCAAAACAAATCGGCACGGCCGATTATTGCTCCGAACTTGATTCTTTTACACACACAATCATAAGCATTTTCCTATTTCATATCGCACCAAATTATTTTCCTTACGTTTAGATTCGAAAAAAGTTTTCAATAGGGCGCGGCGTGAAAACTTTATATTTATTTAACAATTGAACAATTTTGAATTTAACTGTAAGTAATTTATAAATATTATTAAAATTTGAAGTGTGTTTCATCATGAGAGAATGGCATTGTAATCAAAGTCGGTCGATAAATGGACAAAAACTTAAAAACATTTTCCGAAGCAATAAAATTTTCATCAAGCAAGGAAGAATCATGGAAAATGGCGGAAAATTACGAATTAAGTGCCAGTAAAAAAATTATTTTTACAACATTCCTATGCTTAAAATAATGTTATATGATTTATTATCAAAACTTTAAATTCAAAAAGTGCAAAACCAGTGATCCAATGAAAAATTGAGACTTTATAGACATAAAATTCGTCAAATAGAAAGGGTAGTTTTACTCAAGTGCTCAAAGTATTATTTTACAAGTGACATTGATTTTTCCACAAATGATATTTCAAATTGTTTAATGTAGTTCCGATCTAATTACGTTCATGAAAAATATTCAAGTGAAATATTTAGATGAAACATGCAAAAGAAATGATTATAATCTTTAAAAATACTTATATTCATTAACATCAATAATTTGTATGACATTTTTTTCTAAAATTTGATTTTTTTTTTTTTTGTAGGTGTCATATTACAGCACATATATATTCTAGTCATTATACAAAAAATCGTAAAATATTACGAAAAAAAAATAATTAAAAGAATTCAACAAAATACATTTTGCAGCAGTTTTTAATTAACAAAAGGAGTTGAATTCGGCAACACATTTTTGTGAGGCCGAAATAGAATAAAAGATTTCAAAACGTTCTGCTCAGAAGCAATACGAATTATGGGGTGCGCACAATCAGCGGAAGAGCGAGCTGCTGCCGCCAGAAGTCGCTTAATTGAACGAAACTTAAAGGAAGATGGTTTGCAAGCCGCCAAGGATATCAAACTTCTTTTGCTTGGTAAATGTTCAATGATTTAATTAAGCAAACGGGGATTTAATTTAACTCTTCTAATATATTTACCCTTAATTTTATTTTTAAAAATTAGGTGCAGGCGAATCGGGAAAAAGTACTATAGTCAAACAAATGAAGTGAGAAACATTATTCGTTTATAATATTTTTTTTTAATTTTATTTTTATATATTAAAATTCTGATAGCAGATGAAAAATAACAAATATCTATAATTAAACATATGTGCATATTTATTAACCGTGTACATTATTAAATTTTCTTTATCTAGAATTATTCATGAAAGTGGTTTCACATCCGAGGATTTTAAGCAGTATAGACCAGTTGTTTACAGTAATACAATTCAATCGCTTGTTGCTATTTTACGAGCTATGCCGAATTTAAACATCACTTTTGGAAATAATGAACGTGAGGTAAAAATAAAATAGATATGCAAATTTTTTTTTTAATTATATCTGTTTCTAATAATATTTTATATATTTATATATTATATATTTATATATATATTTCTTTTTTTGTTTATTTTAGTGTGATGCAAAAATGGTGTTTGATGTGGTTCAACGAATGCATGATACAGAACCGTTTTCAGAGGATTTGCTTTTAGCAATGAAACGACTCTGGTTGGATACAGGAGTGCAAGAATGTTTTTGTAGAAGCAACGAATATCAATTAAACGATTCTGCAAAATAGTAAGTCCATAATCCTTTTCTACTTAATAGTTTTGCTAAATAGAATTACTTGCTTAAAACTCGCGTTTTGTAAGCTGAAATTTCAATGGCTTATTCGGAATGTAGGTTGGGCTCACTTTATATGTCATAGGTCCATAATTGTATCTTACATTATACTTACGGAATATCTGTTGAGAAAATATTCTAACAATTAAAATCAACATTTTTTTCATACTTTAATTTGAATTTACAATACCTTTGAGATGAGAATTGCCATTTCCGCTTCGGCAAAACGCCTGCCTAAACATGTTCTTCGTCCATAGCCAAAAGGTAAACTCACAAAACGATGAATTTCTTTTTGTGATTCTTTAACGTTTTTCATCCATCTCTCTGGTATAAATTTGTATGGCTCGGGGAAATACTCTTCTTTGTTTGAAAGTACATAATGCGGGAAAATCACATGAGTCTAAAAAGAATATTTTGATTTGTAATAAGCATTTAGTCGTTTTAGTTAAGTATTGTTTTTAAAACAATTTATGACATACTCCTTTGGGAACATTATAACCACATATTGTAGCATCTGACTGCAAGCTTCTTCCGTTTCCAAGAACGACAGGATACATTCTTAAAGCTTCCTTTATGCAAGCTTTTAGAAATGGTAAATTTTCAAGTGTTTCCGGTGTTATTGGAGAATCGTGAGTCGGCAAAACTTTTAACAATTCTTCATATAGTTTATCTTGCTTTTCTGGATTTTGGGACAATTGTAACATTGTCGATGTTATCGCAACTGATGTCTAGTAATATTTAAAAAAAATCATGTTTTTTTAGAAAAAAAAAAGATTAGAATAATTGCAATTATTTACTTACGGTATCAACCCCTACAAGCATTAAATCTAATGCAAGGACAGTTGCAATTTTTTCACTTTTAGTTTCTCTTAATATATTCTCCAATAAAGAAACATGCTCTAAATCAACTTCCTTTTCCATATTGATCTTCCCCATAGCCACAGAAATGTGTTTCATACACAAACTAAGAAATATAAACAACACGTAAAATATAAAATATAATTTTCAAGTGAATTCTTACTCTCTGAATATGTCCAATGCACCAATATATTCTTTATAACTTTTTGTCTTGTAAAATCTCCAAATTGGTAATCGTAGTTCTACTTCCGCAACTCTCCAAAAGAATGTGTTGATGGCTGCAATAATTTTCTTTGATTCTGGATTAGGATTTTGCGATAAACATCCTAAGCGTGTATCTAATGCAACTCTGCATACGGCTGAAACAATATTTTAATTTAAATAGAATTAATCAGTTCTTAGAATACGATTACATACATTCCAAAGCCCATTTATATAATTCAGGAAGAAATTTGCCAGGAAGTTCTGATTTTTCGTCAAGTATCTCCTCGAGACTATTTTTAAAAAAAGAATTTATTAAAAGATGTTCATTCATTATTGTTTGAAATTAATAATTATTTCATTAGTTACTGATTCAAAAAGTCATCGGCAATTTCATTAAGAGGCGATATGTATTTTTTTGCTGCATTTGCTTGCAGCATAACCTGTTGAACGCGCGCTCGAAAAGTATCCCATTTTTTTCCATGTCTGCATTTTGATAAAGATATAAAGTTATTTTTTTTTATGATTCTATTAAAAAAATAAATTAAACATACACTCCAATAACTCCTGGACAATCACCAAAAAAGTCCTTATGCAGAACTTCTTTATAATTACGTAGAGATGGCATAGCTGGCCTATGAGGCAGAACCTCCTCTCTTCGAAATGTATTACGAATTTCATCTCCATCAAAAACAAAAAGTAGATCAGGATGACCAATCAATCCGCTCACTTTTACAATATTTCCATAGACTTCATGCAATTGTAGCATAACTTTGTCAAGTTGTTCAATTTTATGTTGTCCTTTGAACCAATAAAAAAAATTAAGAGTGAATATTTTCAAAAAAAAAAAAAAAAATTAAACAATATGTTAATGAATCAGCTGTTTGAAAAGAAAAAAAAAGATCTGTGAATGCTCACGCATAAAATTTAATAATCATGTTTTTTTTTGCGCAAATAGTAAAAATAGGGTAATGTGTAATAGGAAATAGATTTCAAAGCCAAACGAAAAGTAAAAGTAAAACTTTTTTGGCAGCATATTCGCTGAGTACCCTTTATATAATTCAGTACAAAATTCATACTATTTATTATTAGTGTTTATATAATTTTGTTTACATGTTATTAGTTAATTTACTATTTTTGTCTAACCACACATAAAAATGTTTTAGTAATACGAATTTCATATTGATTCTTATTTTTTTACAACTTAAATAATTATTGAGAAAAAAATAATATTTAAAGTGAATCATAAAAAGTATGTTGGTCAGTCAGTACGCTATGAAATATTTTACTCCTAAAGATAAAAAGAATTAATTGTTTGGTAGAGTCATAAAACCAAGTATGATAAATTTGTTTACACAAAAAGAAAAATCAGCTGGAAAATGATGCAACGAGTAAAGAAAAAAAAAAACACTCGCAGTTGAATTTGTCATCTACTAATTTTTTATAGCACATTCAGCTATGGTAAAATCTTGCGAGTGAAGAAAAGTAAAAGTCTATTTTATAACCTTTATAATGTATTACGCTGTAATGCAAAGCGTATTTTAACGTAATGACACCATTTAGTATGGTAAAAAATTTGATTAAAGCAATACTTAATCTAAGATAAAATTCCTTTTGAGATTACCACTAACTTACCAATAATAGGTGCAAATCTCCATGAATTACCGATTCCTGGTAATTCTTTTGGCCCGGGAATTTCATGAAATGGTTTCGAAATTTTTTTTTCGGTCCTAAAATTATTCATTAACTAATGGTCAATCTAATCATTTTAAATTTAATAGAATTTTCACATAAAACAAAACACATTTTTAAGAAAAATTATGAATAATTGCAGCTTGTAATCATAAACATTATTCACCTCAAAGTTGTATCACTAGTAATAATTGTTGATGCATCAAAAGGCTCTGATGTGATATTTATTAAAGATGAATAAGAATTATGCCTCAATAGAAGCGATAATAAAGCCCTTCTAGATATCATACTACTGTGCTGTTAACAAACTTTTTTCAGACTTATTTATTACTTAACGTTTTTTTATTTTGCACTTTTTTGGCTAAGCTTAAGTTTTTTTTTCTTTCAAGTATTACTTGAGTCTCTGTACTCACAAAATAAACTAACATGAGAAGTTACACGAAAAAGAAATATTTTGTTGTTCAGAAAAAGCACGTTCATAATTCCCCGCCATAAAAAGTTTTCGTCGCAAGAAATTGTGGAATCAGTATACAAATCTTTCTTCGCTCGAATTAGCTTTAATAAAGTTTGCCTTTGTTATGGTACGTAAGGGTTATCTAACAATAATAAAATTTAATTTCTTACTATTCTGCTTAATATATAGTTTTTTTTTTTGTTATATAATTCATTACAAATAGATTTTTCATAAGTAAAGTATAAAAAATTGTTTAGAATGAAGAGAAAGATCATGTTAAAAAAAATACAAGCGGCAAAATAATCGAAACTTTACATCTATACAGCGATCATATCAAATTATATCAACATGTAAACCTATTTACATTTCTCATCACAGAAATTTCAAAAAATAAAATCAATTAACAGTTGACAATATTTGAGTATGTAGTCTTTTACGATTGCATTGAAAAGTCTTTCACTTTAGAAAGTGATAAATATATGAAATCTTAATAATGAAATATCACAACCTTTATTATATTAACAAATTCGTGAATGTGAAATAGATACTAAATGCTACTGATATATGCTTACTTGTTTTTTAAAGTAAAAAAAAAGTATTCGATTTTTATTTTTTTCCTTAAACTTTTTTATTTATAGTTTTTTGGATGATTTAGATCGTTTGGGAGCTAAAGATTATCAACCGACAGAACAAGACATTTTAAGAACAAGAGTCAAAACAACTGGTATTGTTGAAGTTCATTTCTCCTTTAAGAACTTAAACTTTAAGTAAGTCACAAAGAAATTTCTAATAGAACTATTGCTTAGTTATTATTAACTTGTTGAATAATAAACAATGATATAAATATTTTATTTTTAATCACATAGACTATTTGATGTCGGTGGACAAAGATCTGAACGAAAGAAATGGATTCATTGCTTTGAAGATGTAACTGCTATCATTTTTTGTGTAGCTATGTCTGAATATGATCAAGTTCTTCATGAAGATGAAACTACAGTAAGTAAAAAAAAAAATATTATTCAAAAAATAACTTAAACTTTAAAAACTCTCATATTCATATTTTTCAAATTAGTGATAGCTGAAAATTATTCCTTTAAGTAAATAATATCATTTATAAACAGGGTAAAAAATATTGAAATTCGTACAAAACGAAAAAAAAAATTTTTGAAAGTCATGTAACTTTCATTGGAAGCATTACTGATTTCCCAAATTTTTCCTAGGACTTTGCTTGTCCTCCATATTTTTTTATTCAACCTTGAACAGAGCAATTTGTGCAGCATAAAGCAGTAATAAATCCACTTTATTTCAAATATTGAAATTCGTACACTCAAATATTGAAATCCGTACACCAAGTGCTTACGATTTTCGCATCCAAAACTTGAGAAAAAATTGAAATTCTTGCAGTATTTTCATTTGAGCAGGTTTTATTCATCCAGAGCAGCTTATTCATGCTTTAAAATTAATGTATTTACAATATTTTTTCTGTACGAATTTCAATATTTGGAATGAAGTGGATTTTTTACTGCTTTATGCTGCACAAATTGCTTTTTTCAAGTTTGAATAAAAAAATATGGACCCCAAGCAAAGTCAAAAGACCTTTACAAGTGACCAATGTTGAGTTTGAAGGTAATTTTTTCAATGCTGAAAATTTTTAAATTTTTTTTTCTGTAAATTTGTTCGTACGAATTTCAATATTTTTTACCCTATGTAATTTAAAACCCTTGCTAATTATTTCCCAAAGTAAAACAAAGTTTACTTTGAAGCAAGTTTACCAAATGAAGCATAAAATTCCATGAAACAATGAATATGGAACGAAACAGCATAAAATATGAAATGCCAATTTATTGCAACATTTGTTTAGTTTTTTAGCTTTTTTTAAATATGAGATTATTAATTTACACTCTTTAAAAAAAATGTGTATACTTTTATATAGATTATATTGAATATTTTGATTTTCTTCATTACAGAATCGAATGCAGGAATCTCTAAAGTTGTTTGACTCAATATGTAACAATAAATGGTTCACAGATACTTCCATCATATTGTTCTTGAATAAAAAAGATTTGTTCGAGGAAAAAATTCGAAAATCGCCTTTGACGATATGCTTTCCCGAGTACACAGGTATGGAAAAGCTACTTTTACATGATTGTTTGTTTGCATTTTAATATTCCCTCTAATTTCAGGCGGTCAAGAATATGGTGAGGCAGCAGCATATATTCAGGCTCAATTTGAGGCTAAAAATAAATCAACGTCAAAGGAAATTTATTGTCACATGACTTGCGCTACTGACACTAACAATATTCAATTTGTGTTCGATGCCGTTACAGATGTTATAATAGCAAATAATTTGAGAGGATGTGGTTTATATTAGATACGGAAATCACATCAATTATCTTTTTTTATAACTTTTACCATTTAAAATGATGGTATTAGGTACATCAGTACAATATTTAAAAAAATTCGATTTTTATAAGCCATCATTTAATCACTAACAGGAAGATCTAACATGTCATATTCATCACGTTTATATTTTATTGGTATTAAAAATCACTTAAATCTATAAAAAAAAATGCAGCTACAAATTTTGCTTTCGTATATTCTTATTAAAATTGAACCATCAATCTATCTTAATAATAACATTCCTTAATAATATATGAAATTTTTCCTCAATCAGAAATTAACAAGCATCGCCAAATTTCATTTAAGCACAAAATTTGAAAACTTTTCTTTTTGTTTTCATGTTTACAAGCGCAAAACATTAATTAATATATACATATTTTATTTTTTTTTTTAAAAAAAATGCATTTAACAATCCAAAGGACATTTGCTTCTAAACTGTTTACATCTTAAACATTCTTATCTTTTATTTATTACACATAACATAACGCTTAAAAATCTATAATTATTAATTCCGTGAAGTAAATCAGGAACTTTTAACTTTTCTTTTTATAAATTGAAGTAAAAAAAAGTAATTCATCAATTCACATTTCATCAACATTCAAAATATAATTCTAACAATCAATTTATTATAACATTCAAAGGATTTTTTATGAATCATAAACTTGTTTAATTTTACGTAAATTGTTTATTATATGAAATCTTATATTACTTAAAACGCAACACAATTCTTTCCACTTCTTTTTCAATGCATACATATATTAACAGAGTAAATTTGTTAAAGTGCATTTAAAATTTCATTAAACTTAATAAATGTGCGGAAAAAGATTTCGGAAAATGTTTAATCATATATCTAATGTGTTAAGTTTAAACCTAATTTCCTTCTAGAAGCGCATCAAAAATAAGTTTTATAAGAAAAAAGTCTTACAATCAAATTTAAACAATCGTTAAATGAAATTTCTGCATAAAATATTTTCAATCAGCAAAAATTAAAATTAATATGAAAACAAAAAAAAAAATAATATATTCTTCTTTACGTTTTCCTTAGCCTTAAAATATTTTTCTGACAAGAACAAAAATTTGATGAAAAATTATTTTAATTTAAGAGATATACATAGTAGTCAAGATGATTAAGGAATACTATGAAATAATTTGAAAATTTTTATGGAAAAGGTAAAGATGAAAATATTTTAATCCTATTCAAAGCTGAAAATTGTGTTGATTTTAAAAGTGATTGTCAAAATGTTGCAATCATTTTTAAAATAAAGAATTTTGTTTAAAGCATTTCTTTTTAAAGTTCCTGCATTTGTTTTTAAGTCAATATTTATTTTTATTAATTTTTTGCATTTCGTAGCTTATCATACCAAAAAATTTTAATTGTGATCTATTCAATTATGTATTTAAAATTTTAAGTTTTCTTTGGGTCAATGTTCAAATCTTTTTATTTTTGCTTATATTTATTTTTATATTAATATCTCTCTAGAAAATAATTAAAGAAAATATTGTTAATTCTTTTTGTATATAATTATAATGGAAAAACAATTCTTAAAAAAAAGCATTTTAATTTATAAAAATTAAGAAAAAATAATAATATATAACGTACGTGAAGAATGATGATGAAAATTGAGTAGAACATAAAGTAAATATGATTATCAAAATATTATTATTCTTAATCTAGTCGTTTCTTGAAAAGGAAAAAAGAAAAAAATGAATATGAAAACTTTATTTAATTTATGGCTTCAAGGAAAAAAAAGTTTAAAAAAATAAAAACGTAATGAAAACTGTAAATTCAGAAAAATTTAATTTAAATATTTAAAATGCTAAGATATTATATCTATACAAATTAAATTTGGTAGAACTCGATAAATTGGATACTAAGGTGAAGAATTTATTAAAAGCATTGAACATGATGAGAAATGAGAAAAAAAAAATCGAGCAGTGAAATTCAGTATCTCAAAAAATAGATGCTATTATATAGAAAATTTAAAATATGAATAATAATGATGTATGGCATATCCTCATACGGAAGGAGGAAGGTGAAATGTAGATTCAAATTAGTCACAACACCCAAACAAAAATTAAATATTGAAATTTAATTTGAAGCATCTATTTTTTTTAGTTTTCTAATTATTTTAATATTCAAATTAATATTTTTTTCTATGCCTAACTAAAATCAGACGAATTTTTAATGAATTTATTTTATTTTAATTTTTAATGGTGTGCAATCTAAATATCAAGGGCAATCACGACATACTAGGAGGATTACAGAAAAAAATTAAAACCCCAAAAACATTCAATATTTCAAAAAGTTGAATTTGCAGAAAAGTTTTACCAAAAAACTTAAAAATTTAAAAGGACATATTAATGTGGTATGGAAATGTGATACTAAGCACAAAAATTTTTCACTCTACTGACATAAAATTAGTAATTTCGGAATTAGATTTTTTTTTGGGGAAAAATATCATCAAGTTTTGTAAAAACAAACAAATTTTGTTCAACATAATTCTGAACTTTTATTTCTGGTCATTTATTGTTTATTCGTTTGTTAAAAATTTTAAACCGAAAATTTCTTAAATGCTTTGATTTAAATTTAAAAAAAAATGAACAAATAGCATAAATTTTTTAAGATATAAAATATTATTTCATTTTACAGAACAATCTTTGATAATGAACAATGATGCCATAAATAGAGCTTAATTACAAGCTCAAATAGACTTTAAGACCTAAACATTAATATTGAGGCACATGCATTGAAATTTGACAAACAATCAACTATATAGCTCAAGTAAAATATGTAATGCATAAATTATTCATTTTTTATCGTCCAATTTTTATTGTAATCTGAAATATTGTTTTTAAATTTAATTTAAATTTTACAGGTATTTAAATATTTTACGATAGAAAATACATTCATCAAATTGGACTTTCCTTTTAGTAAAATTAGTAACATTTTTGCATTTCATTTCTTAAAAAATTGCAATTTATACTTTTGATTCTTAATTTCTGAAACAAAATTACAACATTATTTTTTTTTTTTGAAATATTAAAATTGTTGTAAAAAAATCTAAAGCAAATACTAAATTTCCAAAGAAAAAAAAATGAAAAGTTGAAAATTACAAATATTATGAAAAATGATAAATCATTTAAGCACTTTGAAAAATTGCAAAAACCTCAAGTATCATTTTTGATTCGGCACTTAAACATTGCTATTTCTTCATCGATGTGTAACATTAGAATTTATATTTTCCTTAACTTTCTGAGAGCCCTTATTTTCAAAAATAAAATTTACTGATTATTGACATCACAGTAAGAAAAAAATATCATGAAATTTCAACTTTTCAACAAAAAAAAAATTGAATAAAAAAAATGACAGAATTCACCAGTGTTCAGTTTATATTATAAAAAAGAATAAAACCAAGGAAATGGAAATAAATACTAAAAAAGAATCTATTAATAATAAAAATTAATAATATTAAAAAAATCAACCAATGATGAAAACATAAAAATTTAAAGAAAAAAAAGAAAATTTCTGATATGAGAAAGGAAAATAATGTAATAAAACAAAACAAAAAGCTAAATGTTGCTCTAAAATTTGAATCATTAAAATATAATAAATAAAATGCACAAAAATAATTGGAACGAGTTATAATCACATTCATGCAACCTGGTATGACAAAACGAGCATCAGAACTTTATTTACAGCTTACGATCACGTCCATATTTTGTTTCATTTCATTAAAAAGTGACTCATCGTGTATGCAAAAGTAAAATTGATTCATTAGTACCACAGTGGTCTAAAAATGACTTTTTTGGAAATAATTCATGATATTTTGGTGGTTTATAGTTTTGAACTTGGGGAGTTCAAAAATGCAAACAAAATTTTTTTTCCTCAATATAGGTCCCCATACGGGCCTAAAACGTGTTTTTGGTACCAAAAATTTTCAAAAAATTCGTGTGCCTCACTTTGTGGATGAAATTTCACAAACTTTTTTTTATTCACTCAATACACCCTCTAGTTTTCATTTAAAAATACCAAAAGTTTGAAAAAAAATTATTTTGATGGTCAAAAATGCGAAAAAGTCCAAAAAATCGGCATTTTTTCAACATTTTTGCTTCCTGTGCCTACATGTCGATCTTAAAAATTCTAAAAACTCTTGATTCTTATAGTTCTTGAGTAGATCTATAAAAAACATTTCAATCGTCATTGCCAAAAAAGCCATTTAGTGCTTCAAAAATGAGGTCAAAGGTGAAAATTTTCGTTTTTTTGGGCATTTTTTGGGTTTGTCAGCCTATAAGATCCACAGGTGGCTCCAGGTAACTGTCAAGTGACATTTTTCTTATAGCTCTTATGTTGTACTACAAAATTAAGCAAAAAAAGTAAATTTTTTCCGGTCCCCCGATTCACCTGAGGCCCCCAAAGGGTGTCTGGTAGGGGGGTCCTCGAGACAAAAAAATTCATATCTCAAAAATATCTTCACCATATTGGCTGAAACTTTCAGAAATGATAGAAAACATCTATACCGACCATTTTCAGTCATTTAAACTTAATTATAACTTGATTTTTGGACTTTATGTACATTTTGCTGATTTTTGAGCTTGGTCAAAAATCGAGTTTTCACTTTTCGACTCCTACCACCTCAGGATGACTTTATATTTTATTTCTTTTGCATAAATCTTATAGCTAAGCATAGTACGCATCCAACAAGGTATGAAACATGATATATAGTCAAGATTTGACAGAGTTATGGCCAAAAAACTGAAAAAATGGTCAACTTTTTGAGGTTTTGACAACTTTCAACTCACATTTTCGCCGATATTTCTTCGAAATTTCAAGTATACGTAACAAATTTGGTATCATTGGAAAGGTCATTGCTTCAACTATGCAATAAGATAAAAATGTAAGTTTGGAAGTTCCTCTGTGGACCAGAAAACTTACAACAGTTTGCTTTGTCCTCTCATACAGAGCAAAGATAAAAAAAATTTATTTTTGTGTTTTTTCCACAGTTTAACACATAAACTTTTATAATATGATCAATAAAAGACTTTACAACCATTACTTCTTACATACAGATTTATAGAAAAAACCTCAAATTTTCGAATATTTTCGATTTTTTCAAAAAAATTACATTTTTTCTATAAGTCTGTATGTAAGAAGTAATGGTTGTAAAGTCTTTTATTGATCATATTATGAAAGTTCATGTGTTAAACTGTGGAAAAAACACAAAAATAAATTTTTTTTATCTTTGCTCTGTATAAGAGGACAAAGCAAACTGTTGTAAGTTTTCTGGTCCACAGAGGAACTTCCAAACTTACCATTTTATTTTATTGCATAGTTGAAGCAATGACCTTTCCAATGATACCAAATTTGTTACGTATACTTGAAATTTCGAAGAAATATCGGCGAAAATGTGAGTTGAAAGTTGTCAAAACCTCAAAAAGTTGACCATTTTTTCAGTTTTTTGGCCATAACTCTGTCAAATCTTGACTATATATCATGTTTCATACCTTGTTGGATGCGTACTATGCTTAGCTATAAGATTTATGCAAAAGAAATAAAATATAAAGTCATCCTGAGGTGGTAGGAGTCGAAAAGTGAAAACTCGATTTTTGACCAAGCTCAAAAATCAGCAAAATGTACATAAAGTCCAAAAATCAAGTTATAATTAAGTTTAAATGACTGAAAATGGTCGGTATAGATGTTTTCTATCATTTCTGAAAGTTTCAGCCAATATGGTGAAGATATTTTTGAGATATGAATTTTTTTGTCTCGAGGACCCCCCTACCAGACACCCTTTGGGGGCCTCAGGTGAATCGGGGGACCGGAAAAAATTTACTTTTTTTTGCTTAATTTTGTAGTACAATATAAGAGCTATAAGAAAAATGTCACTTGACAGTTACCTGGAGCCACCTGTGGATCTTATAGGCTGACAAACCCAAAAAATGCCCAAAAAAACGAAAATTTTCACCTTTGACCTCATTTTTGAAGCATTAAATGGCTTTTTTGGCAATGACGAATGAAATGTTTTTTATAGATCTACTCAAGAACTATAAGAATCAAGAGTTTTTAGAATTTTTAAGATCGACATGTAGGCACAGGAAGCAAAAATGTTGAAAAAATGCCGATTTTTTGGACTTTTTCGCATTTTTGACCATCAAAATAATTTTTTTTCAAACTTTTGGTATTTTTAAATGAAAACTAGAGGGTGTATTGAGTGAATAAAAAAAAGTTTGTGAAATTTCAACCACAAAGTGAGGCACACGAATTTTTTGAAAATTTTTGGTACCAAAAACACGTTTTAGACCCGTATGGGGACCTATATTGAGGAAAAAAAATTTTGTTTGCATTTTTGAACTCCCCAAGTTCAAAACTATAAACCACCAAAATATCATGAATTATTTCCAAAAAAGTCATTTTTAGACCACTGTGAGTACGTTTTAAAATATAATTCTAGTGTGAAATATGAAGAAACGTAATTAGGTATTTCTGAATTTGATTACAGTTAAGAAACTACAGATTATTGTTTCTTTTTTTTATTTTTCAGATTTGAATAAATATCAAATTTTATTAATTTCAAAAAGCGTGGAAGTTTGCAGATTTGATGTCTAATAAAAATTTGCTTGGGTAGTACAACTTAAACCTTTTTGGTTTAGTCATAAACATGACCATTTCTTGATATATATATTTTTTAATATTCAAAATTTTATGAATTTATTTTTTTTTTTTATTGGAACAGTGATTGGAATATTTTCAGTAAAAAAAAAAAATGATAATGAATTTTTAGGCCATAAAGCTTTACAAAACAAGGTCCTGTAATTTAATTTCACTTTTTTCAGTTCATTGCTCTCAAAAGAAAAAGATAAAAAGTCTAAAGTGTCAAGCTTATCATCACTTATTTATCGCTTACAAATCAGCAAAACGTCATCAATGACCTAAATTGCGTTGAATTTTTTTCTTAATTTCAAAATTTTTGCAAATCAAATTTTATAAATTTCAAATATTTGCGAAAATATTAAAAATTAATAAAAAAGTTTGAAAAAATAAAACTTTTAGGTCTGGCATGGAAGTATGAAGTACGAGCATTTTATATACATTTGTTTTAAATTTATCGTACTAACACTTAGTGTGAAAATTGCTTTAATTTTCGCATTTAAAATGCTTTATAGAATAGTATTCATGGATCTTCCTCAATTTTAAAATTTTGCGTTCATCTTGTCCTTGTGGCAATATTTTCTGAACGTAGTAGTTTTATGTACATAGCAATACATGGAAAAGGAACAACTGCGCAGTTAAGTTAGCAAAGTGATTTTTTACTGAGTCTGTGTGATACAAACAATTGCTTATGTTCAGGTTTATATATAAAATGTATTTTGATTGTATTGAACTTTAGAGAGGGGAGACCATCAGCTGTTTAATCATATGTTCGTTTCATTTGTAGAAAGACAGCTGAATTGAGAAGGCTAGTAGAAGAACATAAACATTTTTTTACACTAAAATTTTTTCTTCTCTTTAGTTAGTTTTGATGGAAAATGTTTTCTATTAAGAAGGACATTAAATAAACATATTAATTTTTCATAATATTATTATAAAGTGAAAATTTTAAAAATTAAAAAAAAGTTAATCAAATATGTTGTGAAATAAAAAAAAATACATACATACAAATATTTAAAAAAAAAAAAAAACAATTCACAAAATTGAGTAGATTAATGGAAGATATTAAAAACTGCAGAAATATTAAATATATCTTATTGATATGAGTAAAAACTAAAACAAGTGTATGTGAATGTTATATTGAAAAATAAAACATAAAAAAAAATAAAATATAAAAAACCAAGGTCATAATTTAAAAAATGGAAACACATAAAATGCCATTATTTGGATCTCAATTGATTGATTTAAACTCCAAAACTCCATATTCTGATGCAACTCAGGTAAGAATAATATTCTACGTCGTATTTTTTTTTTTTTTTTGTTTGCCCTCATTTCAATCTAAAAGGATTCGACACATGCACAATACATATATGACGACCAATTTATATGTATAAAACTTTCAAAGTTCTTCCAATCTTATTAAATATTGTATTTGTTATTTTTTTTTATATTTTAAATTCAAGAAACGTAATAATTACTCATACAACAAATACTCCTTCAAAAGAGTTTTTTTTCGATTACTTATTTACTTCTCATATGTATTTTGATGATTAATAAATAAATGGAATAAAAAATAGCAATAATATAAATTATAAAGTATATGACTCATTTTGCTTGATATATTATATATGTATACATTTTTATATATGTAAAGAGTCAGTCTAACTTTATATTTACACAATTTCATTTTTACATGTACAATATGTAAATAATCAGCTTTTTCTTATGTGTGCGCAGACACATGTTTATAACAAGTTCTGTCTTGGTATGAAATGAATTTTCATGTATTTATATGTACGGACAAGATTTAGCTTCTTGTGACTTGTTAGTGCAACTTGATTCATCATTTTTGTTCTATCAGCTTATATTATGATGACTTAGAAAAATTGCGTTCCCTTTTAAAAATCATACAATTTTCATAATGACGCATTTTCAAAATAAAAAATGAAAACAAAACTATAAATAAATAAAAATTAAGTACTTATTGCGATTTAGATAAACTTTAAAAATATAATTGAAATCCCTTGAATTAATTTTCAAAATTGACTCAAATATAAAATATGATTTTTTTACAGACAAAAAAGCACAATCCAGGACACATAAAACGACCAATGAACCCATTTATGGTATGTTTTAATACACTAAATATTAAAATATTTTTGTAACATTAAAAAATGTTTGTAAAATAGGTTTGGTCACAAATTGAACGTCGTAAAATTTGTGAAGTTACTCCCGATATGCATAATGCTGTGATCTCAAAAAGTTTAGGTGTACGATGGAAATCATTATCGGAAGAAGAGAAACAACCATTTGTTGAGGAAGCAGAAAGACTCCGAAAACTTCATTCACAAGAATATCCTGATTATAAATATAGACCCAAGAAGAAACAGTCTGTTGTAACAAAACCATTAACTTCAAGCAAATCAGAATCGCCAAGTAGTCCAACGCGTAATCATCGAAAACGTCCAAGAGATAAGCATCCAAAATCTAACTCAGCTGATCGTAAAAATAAGAAATCAAGAAGTAGATTTACCGAAAATTCTTTAAGTCTCGATGCATCTGATAGTGAATACAAAAGCTCGGAGCATCAAACGCCAAGAAGTCTTAGTTACTCTCTATCAGCAAGTGACATTCTACCAAATTCACCTGAGAGTGCAACCCTTTATGATGTATTTGTTGATCAAAATAACACTAAGGTTGAATTCTATGAAACTGATTTATTTAACTCAACAACAGATTTAAATGAACTTGGCTCAGATGAAAACAGTAGAAATTTCAGCACATCGAATATGTTTTTCGATGATAATGATACTATTATAACCAACAGCCAAAATAATTTACAAAACAGTAATTTACAGTATGCAAATATGATAACGAATGCACCTATAGTTTTTGCAAATGATCTTAATGAAAGCGACCATACAGATTGTAAAAGTTACATAAATGTGGATTCAAATCTTAATTTTGCATCAGCTCCCAGCGCTCAACCATTAATTCAACAAAATAATGATAATGATGAATCATCAGGTGAACAAAAATTGGCAATGTATACATATAAATTTGACCATAATTATGGAGATTTCAATATGATTGACTCAGAATTTCCTCCACAAAACAATAACTTAACTCAAAATGATTGTAATAAGACATTAACAACTTCTTATCAACTGGAAAATTGTGATATTGGTCCGATAGACTTTGATATAAACAGTAGTCATCTGGAGTTTATTTCAGATTGTTCTGATTTGTTATCCGATTTTGGCATTTCGCAAAACTTTATAATATAAAAATTTTTTATAAGAAAACAAATTTACAAATTAAAAGTAAAAAAAAAATCAGATTAAGAACGAAACTAAATAAACAATCGTATATTTTAATGATTTTCTTATGTTAAGATATTATTATCTAAAAAAACAGATATGGAAAATGTAAAAATGCAGCTCGTTATTGCAAACAAGAAAGAAACAAAATTTTCGTGATAAAAAAATAGAATTGATGGCTTCGTGATTGAAGTAAAACCATGCATCTCAGAAATATTTCTTGCATATATTTAAAAATATAAAAATATATATATTATTTTATTTTCTACAATACAATATATACAGTAAATTTGAACCAGTTTTGTACATTATGAAAATGCCATTTGAATAAAATTTTTGTATTTTTGTACTTATCATTTTTTGTTATATTATTAATTTTTTTGCATTTCAAACACTTAGTTGTTCCATTCTTAAAATTCTTGTACATATTTGTGAGAATTTCAAGATAGGTAAGAATTTTAATAAAATATAAGATGTTTGTACTTCACTTTTTATTTGGTGTTAAAAAAAAACTCATAAATAACTCATACCAATTTTGGTCAATAATTTTTAAATCTGGTTCAAATGGATCATCAAGGAATAAAAAAACTTTTAACAAAAAAAAAAAAAAAAGAAACGGAAGCAAATGATAATATGAATATTTCAGGAGAACGATAATAGGCTGTGAATGTACATTAAGCTGAGAAAAAAAATGATGGTAAAAAATTTGAAATGCAATTTTTACTTTTATAAAAATATCAAAGATTTGTAGATCGTATAACTTTTTGAAATAACAACAATATATAAAATAAAAAAGATGTAAAATCAAAAATACTATCAACAGAAATATGAATAAACAATTTAATCGATAAAAAATTAGGTGCTGTTAAAATAACTTTTAAAAATATTCAAAAATTTTTGATGTCCTAACTTAGGTAGGGTAAAAAATATTGAAATTTGTACAAAACGAACAAATTTTTTTCAATGGCCTGTAACTTTCATTGGAAGCAATGTTGATTTCCCAAATTTTTCCTAGGACTTTATTTGGTTTCCATATTTTATTAATCAATCTTGAAAATAGCTATTTTTGCAGCATAAAGCACTAAAAAACGTCTTGACATTTAAATATTGAAATTTGTATACCACATTATCACGATTTTTGCATCCAAAACTTGGGAAAAATTAAATTTCTTGAAAAATTTTTATTTGAGTAGGTTCTGCATCATCTTGAGCTGCTTATTAGTCCTTTAAATTTAATTTAATTAATTTGTTTACACAAAAACAATTGAAATTCTTCACCGCCTACTATTGAAATTTTGTACAAATTTCAATATTTGTTGTATACAAATTTCAATATTTGGAATGAAGTGGATTTTTTTCGTATAAGCAGTGATTTGTACGGGCAAAAATTTAGTTAATTGTAAACTTCAATCTCCGAGCAAAGTCATAAGACCTTAATATGTGGACCAAAATGTCTTGATAGCCAATTTTTTCACATTCGAAAATTGTACAAAAATTTTTTTGTGATTTTGTTCATACAAATTTCAATATTGTACAAATTTCAATATTTTTTACCCTATTTAAAGTTTTTCTTTCAACCCTATTCCTTTCAAAAGATTAGAGCTCTTCTTTTTTTAGCGCATTTTCCTAACAGGAAAAGACGCTATTTTTTACTGAATTGAAATATATTCATAAAAATAAATAAAATTTCAATTTTCAAATGTTATTTATATTGAATAATGTTATAAATAATTTCATATTCTGTTTAAAATGTTCATAATGAGATTTTAAAATCATTAATATTTTTTTTTTAAATATAGTTTTGCGTCTATTTGTATTTGTATGATTCTTTAAACTTTCATGAAACATCGAAAGTTTAATAAGAAAGTTTCTAATATTAATTGATGCAAAAAATGAGAAATAGAGTTTTAAATTTTTTAAAATGTATAATTTTTAGCTTTATTTATTTATTTTTTTTAATAGGAATAACATATTTTTTAAAAAGGAAGGAAATTTTGCACACACTTAATATTTTTTATTAATATTTTATAAAGTCTTTAATTTTGTAAAATGTGCTCATAAACAGTTCATATAGCATTAAAATTTTTTTCCAATCTTATTAAAATTTCTTAATTGAGGACGACAAATTCAAATTATCATTACATTTGTAAAAAAAAATTATATATATATAAAAAATTTACAGATGTGAGCTTGCTCGAAAATGTGTGAATATATAGAATAGCGTGAATAAGTAAAACATCTCAAAACTGCCAGATTTATTTTTCAAGAATATATAAAATAATTTTAATTTAAGATGTTTATAAGGATGGACTAAAATTTCATAATAAAATCTAGAGATTTAGAAATTGATAAAATTTAGAATAAGTTTTAAAGTTTTTGTATGCAGTCATAAAATTTCAAAATAATAACAATAAAAAGAAACAATTAAAAAAAAAAATCACCAAAAAGATTAATATTCTTTAAGTTAAGAAAAAAAAAAAAACAAACCCCAAATAAGTTTTGCAGACATTAAGAAATATCTGCTTGTATAGAATATAAAACTAACGTTTCAAATATATAGTAGCACAGCAAACACATATTTACACGAAAAAATCGATGAAGAAAAAAAACGCTATAAAAGCGATCCATGACCTCGCTACTAACGAAAAGTTCACCAACCTCGTTCGTCTCATAAGTAAAATTATCCATGAAAATGACAATTGGTAATTACTTTGTATTCTTAAAAGCGCATTTTAAAAGATGGACTAATTGTACAATCAACGTAGTTGAATGCATGCATGAATTAATTTATATTTCCTTATATACTTAAAAATATCCCAGAATTACGTGTTAGTTCATTTAGCTAGTCCACATTATTTCAGTTATTAATATATTTTCTACATGTATATTCTAAGGTTTGTGACCTTGTCACTTTTCTCTATACTACGTTTATATACAATATAGAACTGCATCACACGAAAATTTATTATTGTATGAACCTTAATAAAGTCGTCGTAGATATTCTTTTTTTTTGGAATACATATGTACGTACATTATCAAAAATAACATACAAGTTCAAGGAACTCGATACGAAATTGAGAGAAAAAAAATCTACAGACATATTATATTTATATATTTATAGGACTTTTCAGGAAGTTTTAGAACGTTTTTAATCAAGTTTTTTTTTTTCAATGTAGAGTGATTCATAAAGCTTGAAGTCATACATGTAAACTTTATTAGGCACCACAAGTATATGTATGTTAAATGCTAAGATATATAGCGAGTAAATTTCGAGTAAATCTCAAGGTCAATGATATGAAACAAATGTAAGAAAAATCAATGTTAGAACTTTTAAAAGCTCACTGCTTTTTTTAAACTAATACCTAATTAGAAAAAATTATTAGATATATTGCATACGTTGAACGTGCGTTTTGTTGCAATATTGATGAAATTTCCTATTAATCACACATGAAAACTTTCTAGAACTACTAATACAACAGTGCTTTTAAAATTTTAGTAAACACATTTATTAAGCTTATTTTTTATCAAGTAAATAATTAAATTTTCCAGGATTATTTTCTGTTTTTTATCATGATTTTTATTATTTATTATTTAAATTAAAAAAAAAAAATATGTATGTTTAAGGTTCTCAAAGGTAGATAAATTTTGAAAGAAAAAATTCATACAAAATAGAGGAAAAGTAAAAAAAAAATCAATGCAAAACTTGTAACTTTTAAAAGTTATTCCACAATATTTCTTCACAAAGTTATTTGAAAAGGTTTTATATTATATTATCATTATACTGCTATTGAATAATTTCTTAAACGACATGTTACTCCTTAAAAAATTTAATGTAATCTTTAATCTTCCATGCTTTCGTTTCGGTCTGGAGAATGATTATTTACTGATCCTGATCTTGAACGGTCATTTTTGTCTTCTGATCGAGAACGGTCGCTAAATTGTTTATTTTTTTAAATAAAAAAAAAAAAGAGTTTAAAATAAAATAATATCAAGAAGATAAGAATCTTTCAATCTTACCGTGAGCGGGATTTTCCTTTGTCTGAAATATTACTGCCACTACGATTTCTGTCGCGATTTGATTGATTTGAATCCTTGCTTACACTACGTGCTGAATCACGACTTCTGGAACGAGATTTTTCAGAATAACGTGATCGTGAACGACTCTTCTTTTCAGCAGGGGATTTCGAACGACTTCCGCGAGACTTTGAACGACTTTCTCTTGATCTGCGTGATGATCGTCTTGAGCGTGATCTATGATAAGGTAATAAATATGTATTTTTTTTTAAAAAAAAACAAAAATAAAATAAATTTTGATATGTTTTGTAGGTCAAGATCATACCTTGAACGACGTCTTGAACGAGAGCGAGATCTGCTAGTTGTTGAAGAACGAGAACGTCCTCTACGTCCATTACGACGAGTGTCCTCAACTAAACGAATTCGACGTCCATTTAATTCTGTATCATCCAATTTTTCAATAGCTGTTTTCATATCCTTCAAAGTAGCAAACTCAACGACACTGAAAGGGGGTAAAAACGAAGAAGAAAATATGTTATTAAAAGTTTATTCAAGGACTAAAGATAAACGAATACAACTGTACTCACCCTTCATTTCTATTTTGCTTGTGTGCGTCTGATAAGGAGAAAAAAAACATAGATTTTACATTTTACTTGCTGACGAGTTTTTTTTTTTTTTTGTAAAAGTAAAATAAATTCCATTTATTTATACATACCAGCATATGTTACTTCTCCAGCTTGTCGCATATAATCCTTGAGATCCTAATAAAGATAATGTTAAGAAATAAAAGTTAATAAAGTAAGTATTTAACTAAAAATAATTGAATTGAATTCGAACTAATCCATATATTTCTTAATGATTTTGGTATTTCATGAACAATATAGCTTTCTTTCCTTTTAGTCTTATCTTCTCTATTTATATTTTGTTATTTTTTACGAAGGAATTGTGAATGCAATTTCCAAATTTTCTAGTTTTTTGTGTAAAAATTACACCAAATTTCTTTTTTTTTCTAATGATAAGAAATTGCACAAAGAGAGACCAAGTTGAAAGTCATTGTAAAAACACAATATCGGCGACCTACATCTAGTTAACGCGATAAAACTTTTTCAGACTACGGAGTATTACGCGTGTCTCGTCTATTTTTCATATATTGGTATATGTTGATAAGAAAAGTTGATAGGACAAGAAATTAATCATATGAGACTATATGGGGGAAAATTAAATAAAAAAATGTATTTGACATGAAATAAAATAATGTTTTTTTTTAAAGAAAAAAAATTAAATGGAGAATCTAATAACTTTGATTTAGTATAAAACATATTTAAAATTACTTTGTTTATACACCTTCATCTTTAGAATTTTTACACTAGATTGAAAAAGTGCCTTAAACCCAACATTAAAACGAGTAGTTCTAAAACCGAACGCTCCGTGCGAATGCATCAACCATACATCACTGGATTTAACTTTCAGGTTGATTACGGTCATCAGGTCAAAAGTAATCGCAGGCATAAAATTAACATCTCTCAAACGACCACTTTTAGTATTGCGTCTTCGTAAGCATCATGTAAGTTATCGTCCACTATTGGCACTAGACTTAAAAAAATAACTTCAAAGGATTTTTTTTTTTCTAATTTAACTCAGTTTCTTAGGCACGATAAGCGCCACGTTTTCGTCAGCCTCTCTTGTATGCACACTTCATTGGCTTTATAACATATAAGGACCATATTCAGAGTAATCGTTCCCAATTCAGTTCGTCTCTCACACTCACATTTTGGGAGGCTCACTTAGAAAAAACATATGAATAATAACAAATTGTTTACTTATTGTATTCATGATCATATTAGCTCAAAAAATTTTGTCTTTTTTAAAACTTTTTTTTTTTAATCTTGTGTTTATAAATTAAAACTTAGATTCATTAAATTAGGTAAATAAGTCTAATTCTATACATCCAAACATAATACAAAAGTATTTGTTTGGAAGCATTCAAAATTGTTTTATGTGTGATAAAATTTAATAGACAGATTACAATAATTTTAACTTGAAAAGTTCGAGTATTTTTTCTAGTTTTGTACTGAAGATTCCACGAATGTTTCAAGAATTATTGTAATATAGGTATAAAAAATCAATGTAGTATCGAAAATAGAACTTATTTCCAATACTGTCAATAGTTATTTTAAATGGCATGCAAAAAAATAAGGAATTAAAACTTTTCATACCTGCCAGCTTACTCTTGATGATAAATTTTCGACAATCAGGCGATATTCTGTTCGTAACGGAGGTCCATAACGCGAATTGCTTCTTGAACTGTTATTGTATCTGTATAAAGAATAACATAAAGTTAAGATACATATTTTATTATTTAATTTATTACCTATCATAACGTCCTCTTCGTCCATATCTGTCATCATATCTATCACGATGACCACCACCGCCTCTTGCAGTTCCTCGGGCAGGTTCAACAACCACTCTAATTAAATTAATGATTTATTTAATCAAAATTAATATAATTTATGTATATGTATTCTTACCGTTCACCAAGTAATTCTTTTCCGTTTAACTCATAAACAGCGTCATCTGCGTCGCGATAATCTTCAAATTCAACAAATCCATATCCATTTTTAATTAAAATATCTCGAGTTCTTCCATAACCTTTGAAGAACTTTTCCAAATCTCTTTCTCGTGTTCCATAAGGTAGCCCTCCAACATAAACTCTTGATCCAACCATATTTTTTAGAGTTTAAATTAAATTTTTAATAATAGATATCTGAATTTTTAAAAGGAAAAAAAATGTAGATTAATAATCAAATATGGCCGACGATTAGAAATGTTGAAAAGCATGTTTGCCGGTTCATTATAAATGCCTTAAACACTCATAATATACACATTTTTAATTGTTATCCACTTACTTGTCTTATGATGCTTCTATTAAGACTGTTTTTTAATCTTTAACACTTTTAAAGACTCAATTTAGGATTTATTAAATTGATCAATCAATCGCAAACTTTTTAGAGTTGTCTTGATAAAAGTTTCCAAAGCAAAAAACTACCTGACTAAAATTTTCTTTACATTATTGACTCTGGATTTTTTAACGGATTTTATTTGAAAAAAAGCATTTTAAAAATAAACAAAAAAAATAATATATTGCAAAAAAATATACCTATATCAAATTCATAAACTATTTTTTTTAAAGATTTAAAGGATTGTTTTGACAGAATAATAGAACCAACAGATAAAGTAATGAGTGACACGTCAGAGGAATCGGATGGAGAAATTAAAATTTTACCAAAAAGAACCGAAACAAGGTAATAAAAAAATATAAATTAGTAAAAAAATAATTGTTTATAATAATTTAATTTTTAGAAAGCAAAACAAAAATGGGGCTCTTTGGAAGCAAATGCTGGAAGAAGAGAGTCTGATGGAAGATATGAAGACATGTGAAGTAGCTAAAAACAGAAAACGAAAAATTGATCGTGGAGCTGAAACGTATTCTTATAATGATCATGAAAAACGGTAGGTACATAATTCATTTTTGTAACTTACTGTATTGTACATGCATATCACTTGACTTACTACTATTTTATTGCAGATCAGACATCGATGAAGGTTTATCAGCTCAATGTTCTGAAAGAAAAAAGTTTAAAGTCACTCAGAACCGCAATAAAATAGATCGACAATCAATCAATTTGCCAGATTTAACAATAACTGATTCAACTGATGTTGAGAATTTGGTAGCAGATATTGCTGATAAACTAAATGAGGAGAATAAAGAGTTGATTAAAAAGGTTTTTTCGGCTATTGGTCGTGATAAATGTATACATTTTTATACAAAAACACAAAAGATTGAACGAAAAGGAGGCTTATTGACTGTTAATAAGCAACGTCGACGAACATCTGGAGGAATTTTTCTATTCCTTATAAAAACATCAAATGAAATTACTGATGAACAGAAGAAGCAAATATTCGAGAAAGATACAGCTGGATAATAATATCATTAATCATTTATATATGCTTTAAATTCTACATTTTTTTTTCAAAAGTAATTGTCAAGTTAAATTCTATAAGAATAAAAACGATGTTAAAGCAGAAAGTAGTGATGATAATAAATTTATTTATTGTATATTTTCGACAATTCATAATATGATCTATGGGAACTACATGATTTTCTAATAACGTTAATAATACTGATTAAGTAATTAAACCATGTACATATTTATTGGATATTATAGATGAAGGTAGGTAATTTTTGGCTAAACTTTATATTATATTTTTTTAATGATACGTTATTAGGTCTAAACTAGTCTAAATAAAATCATGCTTATTTCTTTTGATCTTGCTTATATTTTCTATACAGCATCCCCCATACGTCTGGATAGCGTGATTGAAGAAAACTTATAAGTTTTTGAGCATTTTGGGCCTGTTGCTTCGTGCAATTTTTACAATTTCGTGAAATCACTTCGGGCAAACTAGCTAAATATTGATATAATTATTATAATAATTTTATTAAAAAATATATAAATGATGAAAATAAATACCTTTCAACTGTTGTCCTAGCTTATCACAAGGACCCTTATCTAAGACGCACATTATCTGCCTGTAATAATCAAAAAAAAAAATTATAATAATAAATAAGATGATGTGAAAAATTAATTATGTTAAAATTTACCTGCTTACAACAACTTGATTATTCAGAAGTTTATTTATATTTTGTGGAGTATCATCTTGAGCATTTGAAAAACTTAATAAAAATAAGTTAGCAAACAAAACACAAATAATTAATTTCATTTTTTTTTAATATGGACTTTACTGCACTACTTTAAAAGTGTAATAGATTTCAGCATGTTATTAGTGAATCATATCCTTAAAAAATAAGTACAAGATCATTAAAGGATAGCAAGGATGCAGGAGATGCAACTCATATTTTTCATAATCTTAACTTTTCAAAATAAACGTTTTTTATTTCGGACAGTCATTTTGAAAAACTTTTTAATCATTATTCTTCCTAAAATAAGATAAAAATGATATTTTTTTGAAATACATAAAATAATTGAACAATTTGTACATATTGGTACTTATTCATATAAATTTCCGTTAAAACTACATTTTTTGAATTTGACTTTAAAAAAATTTGATCATTTTTGTCCCAATAAAGTTGTGAAAAATAATTTAGCTTAAAAAAATGGCATATACTGCCAAACAACTTCCAATTACGTGCTCTGGACATACACGTCCTATAACTGATTTGAAATTTAGCAAGGTTCACTTATTATCTGCGTGTAAAGGTATTATTTTTTCACAAAAAAATGCTTTTAAATTAAAGTTTTCATATACTAATCTTCAATGAATTAATATATACTTAGATAAATTGCCCATGTTGAGACGAGCAGATACCGGTGATCTAATTGGAACATTGGAAGGACATAAGGGTAAAGAGAAATTTTGACTGTTTAATATCTTAGTAACGTTTCTTTTAATTAATTCATAGGGGCAGTTTTCGGAGTTTCTTTAAATCAATCTTCAAAGTTAGCAGCTACTAGTTCTGCCGATTTTTCTGGTAGGTTTTATATATTGTTATTGAAAAGTTAGTTTTATTATTTATTTTTAAACATTGTTTGAATTCACGAATTTAGCAAAAATTTGGGACACTGGAACTAGAATGGAAAAATTCAGCTTTGAGCATAATCATGTTGTTAAATCAGTAGCATTTAGCAAAGATAGTAAGAATTTGTTGACTGGAAGTAATGAGAAATTGCTAAAAGTTTTTGACATACAACAGCCTTCTAATGAACCTTTGGAACTGTATACTGGACATGCTGGCTTCATTAAACGGGCCTTTTTTTGCAGAGACGACAAATGCATAATTAGCTGCGCTGAAGGAGATAAGCGATTAAAAATTTGGGATAGAGCATGCGGAAAAGTAGTCCATTCTATTGAATTTTTCACTTGCCCATGCAGTATTGAAATATCTAACGATAAGAAAGTTTTGACAATAACTTATGGTTCAACTGTTTCATTTTTCGAAATGGATAGGATGAATAAAATTAAAGATATTGAGACAAAATGTAAGCTTGAATGTGCCAGTTTTCATCCTGTTAAATCATTATTTGTATGCGGCGGGCAAGATTTCAAAACATATAAATTTGATTATGAAAGTGGAACTGAATTAGAATCTCATAAAGGGTAACTTTTTAAATATAGAAATTTTTGAAAAGTAATTCATTTACAAAATTTGATTTAAATAGACATTTTGGACCTATACATTGCATATCTTTTTCAAAAGACGGCGAAATTTTTGCCAGCGGTTCTGAAGATGGTAAAATATTTTATTTAATTTGACTTATTTTTTTATTAATGTTTTAATTTTTTAGGAACTTTGAGATTGTGGCAAACAGTTGCTGGAAAAAACTATGGATCATGGAATTATGTTGATGGTGAATTGAAGGATAAAAAAATGCTGTACCTTTAACCAGTTAGAATCTAAAATAATAAACATTAAAAATGTAATATCACAAATACCTATTAAAATTGAAATAGAAATCGAAAAGAAAACATAAGTTAATATATCTACATAAAAATTAATCTATACAATTTTTTTTTTTCAAATGATATGCTACAAAAAAAAAATTTTTTTTTGCAGTTGCCAAACCATGATAATCTGTTTAACATTATGGTCGTTTTCCCTGTGTAGATATCTTTTTTGATCGAAACTACTCGTATATATTTTACTTTTTTTTATTTTGATTTGATTTATTTTAATTTTTTGAGTTTATAAAATATTTAAACCTTATTTGAGTGATATTTTAAAGAAGTGTTGTATATATATAGAACCTAAACACATTAATATGACATTTACGAGAATATAGATTTTTTTACAAGTACCGTTACTTCTTGCTTAAATTTTTTTAATTTTCTAGTAAAGATTTCTTTTTTTTTTTGTAGTTTTAAAATGCATGAACTATTTGCCAATATTTTAGCCAAAAGAGATCTTTCCAGAGCTGGAGAGTTATTTTCTGGTAAGGAATTAAAAATATTTATTTCAAATTGATTAAAATTCCTTTATTATTTATTTATTTTTTTATTTATATGTATTTTAGTTGAAGATGAAGAGATTGTTGCTTGCTTAACAGATGTGGTATATTTTTCATCTAAATGTCATTTTTTTTATTTTTCTTTTATTGCAGTCTCTTTTTTTTTCTTTATCATAAATGCAAATTTTTTATTCATTTAAAAGAAAAACTTTCTCTTTTTTTAGTTGCTGGAAATTTCAAATATAGTGTCTCAGCCTCACTATTTAAATTCAATAAACGATCAATCGGTTGTAGAAATATGCGTAAACAGATGCACTTCATGCATACGCGAAACAAACACAGCAGAACAGCATTGTGCAGGATTAGTTCAATTATTAGAAATATGCTATCAATTTAATCATAAGCCTCGAAGAAGAGAAGATCCACCTCACGCAAAGCTCTCTTCAGATTTGATATCGTGCATATTTTTAAACTACAATAAGAAAAATGTCATGGCCATGTGTCTACCAATAGCTGTAAAGTTTCTGGATAAGGAAAACGAAGAAATGTCCAAAAATTTAGCTGCTTATTTGTCATTGGCTGCTATTGAATATACAAACTTATTGGTTCCGTATAGTGATATCATCCTTCGTTCATTATTAAATGGAAATTATAGTCTTTCACGTGTAGTATTACAACTTTATGAGTTTAGCAATGGACGTTCAATAATTTTGCGAGCCAAAAGCATTCTAGATATATTACCGAAATGTGAAGCAAGTGATAAAAATATTTTACTTCAATTATTTGGAAATATTGTAAATAATATTAGCGTAGCTGAGGATTTAACAGAAGTCATAGATAGACTTCCTCAACTCTTTGACTTTATATTAGATAGTGCCTTAGCGAATCAAGCATTAATGGTGCTTATAAAAATAGCAGAGAAAAAACCATCAGCTTTTCATGAATATGTTGATTTGTTAATCATGACTGCTCAATGTAGGGATCTGAGCAACGAGCAATAACATAACGGTCGATAGGATTTTGAAAAGTGTTAGAGAAAATAGAAGGACAAAAGACAGAAGAATAAAAGATTTATAAAAATATATAATATAAGTGTTTTTATTAAGAATAGACTATACATAATTGGCGCTGCGAGTAGTTGAAGCTTAGGTAAGCTGAAAAAATATCGAGTACAGCCATTTATATGGTTATTTAATGAAAATTTTAGAAAATAATATTTTTCTAAAAAAAAAAAATGGCGCATTTTTTTTTCATGAGGCAATGATTAAATTCGTTACCAATTATAATGGCATAAAAGTATGGCTATGATTAGATTCACGGCATAAAGAACGGCATATGATTAAATTCACGGCATAAAGAACGGCTATGATTAAATTCACGGCATAAAGAACGGCTATGATTAGATTCACGGCATAAAGAACGGCTATGATTAAATTCACGGCATAAAGAACGGCTATGATTAAATTCACGGCATAAAGAACGGCTATGATTAAATTCATTACGAAACGAATGTTGGGTATTGATTAGATTCAGTACAAATACGTGACGATGATTAGATTCATTGTAAACATTAAATAAAGAAATGATAGGTAATCGTTTTGTTATATTTATGCTTCCATTGTAGATTATGGAGAGCAATTGGATGACACAGTTGATGCCAAAGTTCGAGGGTGGCAAATCATTGAATGGTCATGCTGTATTGAATGAATGGTTGGAATGGAAACTGTCGTTTGAAGCATGGGCAGAGGCGATGAAAATTCACTCACAGGCAAAGAAATTCAAATGGCTTTTGGTTGCTGGTGGAAGAGATATTCAGAGAATTTATTCGTCTACACCCAAATCAGAGGAAGAAATTGATGAGCTGAAAGCTCCATTACTGGAGATTCCGCAATACACAATGTAGTGTACAGATTGAAGTCGTATCTTTAATCTAAGTCAAATCCGCAATTTGAGCGACAAATATTAAGTGAAATGAAGCAGCAAGCTAATGAATCAGTGAATGCATTTGTCGTGCGAATAAGAGCACAAGCAATTAGATATGGTTTTGATGAACAGAGAGTAGATGAGGAAGTGTTCTTCCAAATTATGCAAGGTGCGAAAAGTGAGAAGGTCAAGCAATACGCAGCTGGTGAATTTCAAACAAAAGAAGAAAGCATACAAGAGCAAGTCATAAGTGCTGGTCGAAGCCTATGTCAAAGTTTAATGAAAGTAGCAACAAGAATTTGCAGAAGTGCTATAGATGTGGTTCTGCTAAACATTATTCGGGTTCAAAATGTCCAGCAATAGACGTTACATGTCATAATTGTAATAAAACTCATTTCGCAAGAGTATGTCTGAAGAAACGAAAAGGATTTAATGATAAGTCGTTAGTCCATGGTCAATCTAAGAAGCAAACCGTGAACCAGGTTATGGCTGATGAGTGGGATATTAAGGTGCCAAAGTTACCAAAGAAAAAGAACGACGCAGAGATAAATGCAAATGTTGGTGGAGTAAATATATTATGCCTAATTGACTCGGGTTCACCCATTAATACAGTGACAGAACAAGATGTTATTGTTTTGCTAGAAAGAAATGCAAACTTATATAATTTAAAGTACGACGTAAGAGATAAATCTTCGGGATATGGAAGTAAAACGGCATTAGCATGCATTGCAAAATTTATTGCATTAGTAAGAGTAGCAAAGGAAAAGTCACAATCATACGAGGAGTTCTTTGTGATCAAAGATGCATCACAATCGTTATTGTCAAGATTAACATCAGAAAAACTACATATTTTGAAGACGGGAGTAACTGTTAATAATCTGGAAGTAGTTGAGGAATTTCCAAAGATTCCAAACATCAAAATAAAATTAATTAGTGACGAAACGATTGTACCAAAACAGAAGACGTTCAATTGTGTTCCACGTGCACAAGAGAAAAAAGTTGTTGAAATTTTAGAGAAATTAGAAAGAGAAGGAATCATTGAGAAAGTGGATGGATATTCAAAATGGATTTCACCATTGATAGTAGTACTAAAAGGATTAAGCGATATTAAATGTTGCGTCGATATGAGAGCATCCAATTTAGCTATTAAAAGAGTGATGTATCCGATTCCAATTTTAGATTTTATTTTGTGCAAATTAAAAAACTGTGGAATCTTCTCAAAAGTTGATATCGAGAGCGCATATCATCATGTAGAGTTACATGAAGATTCAAGATATGTCACGGCATTTATGACACACAAGGGAGTGATGCAGTTTAACCGATTAACATTTGGCTTGTGTAGTGCACCTGGAATATTCCAGAAAATTATGAGTCAATTGATGGCAGTTTATTTTTAAGGAGCTTTTCGTATCAATAAAAGAGCAGAATCGTGGGCATTGAGATTGCAGCACTATAACTTTAACATTAAATACATACCAGTAATAGTGAATTTTGCTGATCCTTTGTCAAGTCTGTATAGAGGAAACGATAAACCATTTTTTGGAAGAATCCCAATTATTTATTTGTAATATTAGAGAGTGGCATAATGTGAAACCAAAATATAGAGCAATGAAAAGTAAAGTGTTGGAGTATGCACACAAAGGACATCCTGGAGAGGTAGCAATGAGAAAGAGTTTGGTGGTCGGGAATGTCGTTGGATGTTCACAAAACTATCAAGAAATGTCTAGAATGTGCGCTGGTATCGCGTCCAAATCCTCCATTATCTTTGTCAAGATCAAGAATTCCCGAGGAAGTATGGAAGGAGATAGCAATCGACTTTTTCAAGGCTGGAGAACTGGGAGAACTACTGGTCGTGGCTGATTATTATAGTCGATATGCAGTAACTAAAAGAATGAATGGAGCGTGATGCAGTTGAGAAACTTAAAGGAAAGATTTATGCTGATAAGAAAAGAATGGCACAAGAATCGGACATTAAAGTGGGAGATTTTGTCATGATTAAGGATATTTTATCTGGACACAAACTCAAGTATCGTTTTGTGGATAAAAAGTATCAAGTAATTGATAGAAAATTTGCGGTATTGACATTAAAAGATGAGCAAGGAGTGGAATGCAAGCGTCATGTTGATCATGCAAAAATATGGTCAAATTGTGAAAGGAAAGAAGTCGTTGAGAAAGAAACGGAAGATATAAATGAAAGGAGTCAAAGAAAGAAGAGACGCGTTCAAAGACCGGCTCGATATCAAGACGAAGATCTTTTAATTTAATTTATAAAGCACTAGATAATGTGCATATGAATAATTTTTCTTTTTCTTTTTCTTTTTTTTTTTTTTTTAGCTTAGAGGAGGATGTAGGGATCTGAGCAACGAGCAATAACATAACGGTCGATAGGATTTTGAAAAGTGTTAGAGAAAATAGAAGGACAAAAGACAGAAGAATAAAAGATTTATAAAAATATATAATATAAGTGTTTTTATTAAGAATAGACTATACACTCAAAAGTTTCCAAACAATATCTGCTTAATTGGACAAATTCTATCAGCCGTTGGTAAAAAGAATAAAGAAAAGGCTTCAATAGCATTGGATTTCATTTTAGAAAACCTTGCAAATGTTGATCATAGATCATCACAAACAATTCTTTTGCAAGAAGCTGTTAAATTATGTTCATTTTATCCAGTCTTATTTAATGATAAGTTAACAGCTGCAATAAGACAACACACAAATCAAAAAACCAATTCTCAAAATCAATTATCTGGAAACAATGTCACAATTGTAAACTTAAATTCAACAATGATTCCTTTACGCACATCAACATCACAAAATCAAGTTGTGTCCTTAAAATCGCAAGTTTCAACAACCTATATCAGCAATCAAACGAATAAGAGCAGCCCATTTAATGCACCACATTATTCTAGAAAGCAAAAGTTAGATTCGAGGTCAACTGGCCGTCTTAATAATAATAACAATAATAGTCTGATTTCGACAAATCGATCAATGACAAAATTAAACTCAAATGGAAATAACTCAAACAAGAGTATGACGAGATTATCTTCATCACAGCATATTCATCAATCACAAAGTGTTGTTTCAAATATTTTAACATCAAATAATATTGATAATAATACATCAACACAGCCATCTTTGGTGCCACCACCTTTGAGTCAGCATGTAGCAATAATAGGAGAAAATAAATGGGGAATACCAAGCATAAAAAGTATAACATCAGGAGGAGTTATCTTACAACATCACACATCTCCAAATAAGATCAGACCATTTTCAATGACCGCTAATGGATTCAATTCGTTAAATCATTCAACCGGCAGTATTAGCAATCATAATAATGTTGTCTTTATACAAAACAATGGTCATACAACATCTACAACAATTTCTCCTCAAATGAACAGAGATTCTAATATTATTGATTCTCAAGTTGTTATTAGTGGACCTGCCAACTCGAGAAAAAGTACCAATCATAATAAATCTGTGACATTACTTAATATCAATAACAATAGCGTCAATCATCGGATGAGCGTTTTTGAGCCATGTGGAATGCGTGATACTATTCTACATTTTTGTGAAAAGCATCTTGACAAAATCAAGGCATATATGAAAACAGTATCAAATCGACTTCCACCGGCTTGTAAAATTACAATTGAAGAACGAAGATCAAAAAAGTTTGCAAAAATTCATTTTGCTTGCCAATCCCGTTCTAATTCACATTGCTTATACTCCAAGACATTCTTTAGTATGAGAACAAGATTTCCAAAAACTTGGGTACATCTGATGTTTCTTGATTTACAATCACGTGTATCAAATTCAGCGCTTAGTTCATACGATCCAGCTGTTTCTAGTTTAAAGCATTGTTGGGATACACTGAAGATTGAAAATAAGACATTCATTACTTTAGTGACATCAGGTATGAGTTTTGAAGTTTGAAATTTATGATTATTTTAATTTAACACCTTTTTTTAATAGCCTTTCCAGTAACACGAGATCAGGATGCATTGATTAATGAACTGAGAAACTCTGGTTTTTTTGATGTTTTTGAAGTTGGACCTTCTCTAAATTTGAGTAACAACAGTTCTATCAGCTTAATTGAAGATCAAGTTCGATGGGGCTGTTTTTTGTAAGATATTCAATCTTTTTTGCATAAATGTCATTGAAGCCATTTCGTAACTTAAATTATATTTTATTTTAACATCATTTTAGGTGCAATCATCCAGAAAAGGCAATGTTTCTAGAAAACAATGCGCAACCTGTTATAGAAGGGCAACTGAAAGAAAAGAAAGGAAAATGGAGACTTTTTAAACGTTGGCGAACGCGCTACTTTACTTTATCTGGTGCACATTTATCGTGCAAGAACTCGGTATGTACTAAAATTTAGATAAATATAATGAAAATAAAATTTATTTTAATTATTCGTTTATTTACAGAGCGGAAATGCTTGCACTTTGGATATAAATCAAATAAGAAGTGTCAAAGTACAACGAGGTGCTAGAAACATTCCTACATGTTTTGAAATTTTTGCTGAAAACCAGACATTGATTTTAAAACCAACTGATGGTGAAAAAGCTGAAGAATGGGCTCAATATTTAAATATTGTTTTGGCGAAACAAAGAGATGGAAGCCGAAATAAGGCAAACACTCTAGGTTCGCGACGTGAAATATGAAAGTAAATGAACCATTTAATTTTTAATAAATTTTGATTTTTTTTACCTATTTTTGTTTGTTTTTTTTTTTCTTTTGCTTATAAATATTATTTAAATTTAATTAATGTCAAAATCTTTTTTATTCATTAGCACTTTCATTCATAAAACCTCTGACTTGACCTTTACAATAATTGTTCGATGAAAAAAAAAACATACTGATTTTTAGAATAACATAAAACAAACAAACAGTATCCAGGGGGACGCAAACAGATATAAAAAATGAAACACAAAATTTTGCATATTTTTTATACGATAGGTACTGTGTATAAACACTTGTTTTATACCGTTCGATAATTTTTAATGTTTTTTCTTAAAATTTTACAAATTTTGCGTCCATTAATTTAATTAATGCTAAATTTGAAATAAAATTTAATTTATAACTAAATTATTAAGTTAGCATTCGTAATAAAAGGTTCAAAGTGTTTTATTTAAAACAAACAACCGCACCCAAAAAACAATAACTAAAAATGAATAATATTATTCTGTCGTTAATACTTTGCTCAATTTCTATTCATTCAGGTAATTTTTGAAATGTTAAGTAATTGAATAATCGATATACATATTCTTGCAGCAAATATATATATAAGAAAACTGAAATACTTATCTCAATTATAAAAACATTTTTTTGAGAAAAAAGAAATGCATAATAAATTAAAATTAATAATTTTTAATTAATTATTAGTGACTTCAATAAAATGTTATGTTTGCAATTCTACTGATACTTCACAACCATTCCAATGTAGCGAATGGTTTGAACGTTACGATCGTCCAGACATTCAGCCTGTAGATTGTTCTTCCGTACATGGTGCCAAATATTGTATAAAACATATTGGACGATTTGAAGGTTTTCATACAATTTTAATTTTAAAAATGCTAATTAACAATGGGATATTGGTCACTAACAAAACAATACTTACAATGTCTTTACGGGCTTTTACATTTTTAACAATTCTCTTAACATTTATTTATTTATTTTTTTTTTATTATTAAATCATAAATTAACTATAGTTTTACGATTCCTCCAGTATTAGCAATCAAGTGTTTTAGATGCAAATCTTCAGAAACCATCGAATGCTCTGATTTGATGATAAATATGCATGATGCAAAATTAAAGCCTGAATCTTGTGATGACGTATTTGAGGCTCAATACTGCATCAAATCAACATCGCTTGAAAGTATATAACAATTACTAACCACCAATAGTTTATCACCATAGATTTTAGTTCCCTTATTTTGCACAAAAAAAAAAAACCAATATTTTATATTATTAACAAACTAATAGACATTCAGGAAAAATGTTTAAATTCGATTCTAAAAAAAATTATCACTTAACATTTTTAGGTGGAATCGGAGCAATTAGATACTGTTCCTCAAGAGATTTGGGAAATTATTGCAATGATGTAAAGAACAAAGGAGATGAGTTGGAATATCGATCGTGCATATTTACATGCGATACAGATGGATGTAACAAAAGTTCATTTATTAAGATGTCGTTTGGTTTGATACTGACACTGTGCTTATTAAAGTTTTTAATATAATGATTTGATATTTGAATTTGAAATGTCTTCATCTCACAATTAAATTCCGTCCCATAGTTTAAGTAAAAGAATAGTGTATATGTGTGTCTTTTTAATATGAATTAAAATTTGCAAATAAAAAGTTTAATTGATTAAAAAAAATATAAACCGAATAATAGTTTTCAAAACTTAACTGACCATTAATTTATAAAAAATAGTCTAAACGAGATCATATACATACTACACATATAAAAAACTACACACGATCGAAAACTTAATTTATTAATATATATATATAAATTTTTTTTTCATTCAAAAGCAACATGTGAGTGTAATAATTTTACAGAGAATGTATATATTTACGTGGGTTCATATAATTATTTGGATTCAAACCTCATCTTCAGTGTATTAGTTTTCTTCAACAACTTAAGTGTATTTTATTATTAAAAATTTCTTTATACAATTCACACTTTTAATTGATAAATTTTCCCAATTTAATAGTTTTATGTGTAGAAAACTCTAGTAAAGTCTTCATTATTTTGAACATAAACAATTTAAAAGAAGGATAACATTCAAAAAGCGCGTAAAAAAGTATAAAACCTAGGTTGAATAACTTAAAAATTAAACATTAAATGACTAGAGTATGAAATAGTTTACACTTTTCATCTATATTCTCGATTCAAAGATACCAAAAAAAAAAAACAAAAGTGATCGTGAGTACCTTTTTTTTTTTTTTTTTTAAAAAAAAAAAAATAAATTCAATTTAAAACATTATGAAATTTTTACTTTTTCATGTTCTTAAATAAATTTGTTCAGATGTCAGAAACAATAAAAACAAAACCAGAAATGCTTCAAACTAATAACAATAACAATTCCTCTATCCAACTAAATGGTTTAACACGTCAAAATATGGTCAATTCATCTAAAAGCTCGACACAGGTAATCAGATTCAATAATAATAAAAATAATAGAAAAACAATTTTAGTGAATGCACTGAGAGGATTGTCAAATGTATATAATGGATTCGCCAATTATCTTGTTTATTTTTTTTTTCGTCACAAATTCGTCACCTATTCACATATAGATATATATTTAAATATATATTTGTGGTTATGATGATGATTCACAAAAATATGTAAAGTAGTAGCTTAAAGCGGAATGACGATTTTCATATTTATTTTTTTCAGTTGAAAATTAACTCTCGAACGATCAAGTATCTTAAATCGCGAACGAACGAATATAACTTTATATTACTAAATTTAAATTTACAATTTTGTTGAAAGAAAATATATTTTTTTTATTAAAAAATCGAAAAGGACAATAATTATTATTTTAAAAAATGAAAAACGAACCTTTAAATAAGAATAAGAAGACGGTGAGTCAAAAAAAAAAAAAAATAAAAAATAAAAAAATACATATATGTATGTAATGAATCATCAAAGTTGCTGTGAAAACATATCATGTCCAAAAAATGAATCAATTATATTTGACAAAAAATATTGAAAGCTCGTCTTATATAAAATTATTTTTTTTTTTTTACTTTTTCATGATATTCTGAGTGCATCATTTTATAAAATTTAAGATTTCTTACTTCAAGTGTGGGTGTCATTTCATACAACAAACAAATATTAGAGACACTAACATTTAAGTTTTTTGTTTGAATGGCTTGAATTTATCTACATACACAAAAAAAAAGATATTCGTTTGTTGACATTACTGAAATATTTGAAATTGCTTTTTTTATCACATGAAAAATGAAGATGTTAAGGGCTTTTTCAATATTAACATTCTTTTTTTTTTATTTGTTATATAGGTTTTAAACAGTTCTTCAGCATCATCGTCATCTTCACGTATTGCAAAAACAACATCTTCGCAACGTCTGCATCATATTACATCTAGTAGTTCGACATCTTCCACGCAATCACAAACAATTTCATCTGGAAATGTTGGTTCCGTGGTTGTTAATCCACATGTCCTACAGCGAGACCTCAATGAATTTAAAAATTCAATGAGTGAGATTAACAATCTTGCATCAAGATCCGCTATGACAAATATTCAAAATAAGTAAGACTTTTATCGTTTTCATTTTTTTTTTATCTATTTTTTTCAATAATCATTTTTGATATTTGATTTTTTTTTTCATTCAGAATTCGATCTTCCTTAGAAAATCTTGTAGATGATCCTGAACCAGTTGTAACTTTTCCAGATGAAAATAAAGTAAATGAATTACATAACGAATTAGCTCCAGATGATAATCTTGAAAACACTCGAATATCATCTGTAGACAGAATGAAATATGAAGAAAAGCGTACAATGAATACTTCAAAAACCAAGTTTTTATCAAATGGATTTAGTAGTGAGCAAGTAAGAAAACTTCAAATGCATTTATAAATCAATTAAAAAAGCTAATTTTGTTCAAAAAAAAAAAAATTATTTCTTTTATAAAATGAACAAAATTAAAAGTTTTAATCTGTCGATTCAAAACATTTTAGTTAAAAAAAAACTATTAAAAAATTCATTTTTTTAAGGCAATGACAAACGCAGCTGAAATGAAAAAATTACAAACAGGTGATATAGAATTTAAAGAAGAAAAAGCTCTTGCTGCTGTAAAAAACAGATTTGAAATAGATGGATTAAAAACAGAAGAGGCAAATGCAGTTGTACAGGTTAGTTAAAATGAAAATTATTGTAACGTTAAATTCAAATCTATATGAGAACACGAATAAGTTTGGATCGATAAATATGCGTGACTTTTTTACCCTCTAATTTTTTCATCGAGTAGAAAGTTCTAAATTAAGTTTGTTTTCTAATAAGAACATTTGAAAAATAAAAAATGCCTAAACGAGATTTCAAATAAAGTTTAAATTGTAAGTGCTTAAAAAATGGCAAAAACTTACCGAAAAAACAATGTTTACAAATATTATTCGCTGTCACTTAAAAAGATTCTCACCACTTATTTCTAAAAAAATATTGGTAAATATATTAATATGATAGATTCTATACCTATATATATATATATATATTTTTTTTTTGAATATATTTTTATGGAAAACATTTTTTTCAAGATAAAATATTTTTATAAAAGCGTCATAGAATACCTTACACATTAAGTTTATCGTATTGATATCAATTATTTTTGCATTCATTTGTAAATTATTTAAAAATATATGAATTTTAGAAAATACCCTTTATTAATATACCTATTTATAAATTTCAAATTTTGTAATGATTTAAAAAAATTATTTCTGAAAAATCATGAATCATTTTAAACTTTTTATTTTTAATTAATTTAAAACTCAAAGAATCCCTCTGTCTATGTTTTTGTGTAGTGGTAGTTGTAAACTACTAGCTGACTTTCATTAGAGAATGATTCATACAAAAATTCTTCAATTGCGTCATATACTTTGAATAAAGTATTTTTTGATGATAAATAATTGAAAAAAGTGTAATGATCCTGATAATAATGAATTTAGTTATGTTACGTTTAGGAAATGACATAAATTATTTAGATAAATAAATCTTTTAATGTTCGCAAGGAAACATGTTTAGGAATTCAGAAACTCTCTCACATGTTTATTTTATACGATTCAGTTGTAGAGAATATTTTTTACATTTTGGGATTTAAATTTAGAAACAGAAGATAATATTGAGCGATATATTTTTTTTTTTTTGTATTTTTTCATCTTACGAGAAGAAAAAAAATTTCTCAGTTATTTTCTGTACTTATAGTAAAAAAGTTAAAAACGTTATTAAAAAATTCTTATTTTTCAATTAAATGAGATTTAAAAAAGTTTTTTTTGAAAAATAAGTAAAGAATGTCAAACGATGGAACACATTACAAGCCCTGGAAAGTTAGGAAAGGCATATTTAAATCCACGGGCACGTCCGATTATGAATTACCCAAACGAGACACACCCAGTCCTATAATTGATATGCCATTGTCACCTCCGCCTTCTAAAACAACTAAAAGTCCTTTATCTCCGGTTTCTACACATGTTACTGTATAGTCTATTCTTAATAAAAACACTTATATTATATATTTTATAAATCTTTTATTCTTCTGTCTTTTGTCCTTCTATTTTCTCTAACACTTTTCAAAATCCTATCGACCGTTATGTTATTGCTCGTTGCTCAGATCCCTACATCCTCCTCTAAGCTAAAAAAAAAGAAAAAGAAAAAGAAAAATTATTCATATGCACATTATCTAGTGCTTTATAAATTAAATTAAAAGATCTTCGTCTTGATATCGAGCCGGTCTTTGAACGCGTCTCTTCTTTCTTTGACTCCTTTCATTTATATCTTCCGTTTCTTTCTCAACGACTTCTTTCCTTTCACAATTTGACCATATTTTTGCATGATCAACATGACGCTTGCATACCACTCCTTGCTCATCTTTTAATGTCAATACCGCAAATTTTCTATCAATTACTTGATACTTTTTATCCACAAAACGATACTTGAGTTTGTGTCCAGATAAAATATCCTTAATCATGACAAAATCTCCACTTTAATGTCCGATTCTTGTGCCATTCTTTTCTTATCAGCATAAATCTTTCCTTTAAGTTTCTCAACTGCATCACGCTCCATTCATTCTTTTAGTTACTGCATATCGACTATAATAATCAACCACGACCAGTAGTTCTCCCAGTTCTCCAGCCTTGAAAAATTCGATTGCTATCTCCTTCCATACTTCCTCAGGAATTCTTGATCTTGACAAAGATAATGGAGGATTTGGACGCGATACCAGCGCACATTCTAGACATTTCTTGATAGTTTTGTGAACATCCAACGACATTCCCGACCACCAAACTCTTTCTCATTGCTACCTCTCCAGGATGTCCTTTGTGTGCATACTCCAACACTTTACTTTTCATTGCTCTATATTTTGGTTTCATTATGCCACTCTCTAATATTACAAATAAATAATTGGGATTCTTCCAAAAATGGTTTATCGTTTCCTCTATACAGTCTTGACAAAGGATCAGCAATATTGTCTCTTCCTGGTATGTATTTAATGTTAAAGTTATAGTGCTGCAATCTCAATGCCCACGATTCTGCTCTTTTATTGATACGAAAAGCTCCCTTAAAAATAAACTGCCATCAATTGACTCATAATTTTCTGGAATATTCCAGGTGCACTACACAAGCCAAATGTTAATCGGTTAAACTGCATCACTCCCTTGTGTGTCATAAATGCCGTGACATATCTTGAATCTTCATGTAACTCTACATGATGATATGCGCTCTTGATATCAACTTTTGAGAAGATTCCACAGTTTTTTAATTTGCACAAAATAAAATCTAAAATTGGAATCGGATACATCACTCTTTTAATAGCTAAATTGGATGCTCTCATATCGACGCAACATTTAATATCGCTTAATCCTTTTAGTACTACTATCAATGGTGAAATCCATTTTGAATATCCATCCACTTTCTCAATGATTCCTTCTCTTTCTAATTTCTCTAAAATTTCAACAACTTTTTTTCTCTTGTGCACGTGGAACACAATTGAACGTCTTCTGTTTTGGTACAATCGTTTCGTCAATAATTAATTTTATTTTGATGTTTGGAATCTTTGGAAATTCCTCAACTACTTCAGATTATTAACAGTTACTCCCGTCTTCAAAATATGTAGTTTTTCTGATGTTAATCTTGACAATAACGATTGTGATGCATCTTTGATCACAAAGAACTCCTCGTATGATTGTGACTTTTCCTTTGCTACTCTTACTAATGCAATAAATTTTGCAATGCATGCTAATGCCGTTTTACTTCCATATCCCGAAGATTTATCTCTTACGTCGTACTTTAAATTATATAAGTTTGCATTTCTTTCTAGCAAAACAATAACATCTTGTTCTGTCACTGTATTAATGGGTGAACCCGAGTCAATTAGGCATAATATATTTACTCCACCAACATTTGCATTTATCTCTGCGTCGTTCTTTTTCTTTGGTAACTTTGGCACCTTAATATCCCACTCATCAGCCATAACCTGGTTCACGGTTTGCTTCTTAGATTGACCATGGACTAACGACTTATCATTAAATCCTTTTCGTTTCTTCAGACATACTCTTGCAGAAATGAGTCTTATTACAATTATGACATGTAACGTCTATTGCTGGACATTTTGAACCCGAATAATGTTTAGCAGAACCACATCTATAGCACTTCTGCAAATTCTTGTTGCTACTTTCATTAAACTTTGACATAGGCTTCGACCAGCACTTATGACTTGCTCTTGTATGCTTTCTTCTTTTGTTTGAAATTCACCAGCTGCGTATTGCTTGACCTTCTCACTTTTCGCACCTTGCATAATTTGGAAGAACACTTCCTCATCTACTCTCTGTTCATCAAAACCATATCTAATTGCTTGTGCTCTTATTCGCACGACAAATGCATTCACTGATTCATTAGCTTGCTGCCTCATTTCACTTAATATTTGTCGCTCAAATTGCGGATTTGACTTAGATTGAAGATACGACTTCAATCTGTACACTACATTATTGTATTGCGGAATCTCCAGTAATGGAGCTTTCAGCTCATCAATTTCTTCCTCTGATTTGGGTGTAGACGAATAAATTCTCTGAATATCTCTTCCACCAGCAACCAAAAGCCATTTGAATTTCTTTGCCTGTGAATGAATTTTCATCGCCTCTGCCCATGCTTCAAACGACAGTTTCCATTCCAACCATTCATTCAATACAGCATGACCATTCAATGATTTGCCACCCTCGAACTTTGGCATCAACTGTGTCATCCAATTGCTCTCCATAATCTACAATGGAAGCATAAATATAACAAAACGATTACTTATCATTTCTTTATTTAATGTTTACAATGAATCTAATCATCGTCACGTATTTGTACTGAATCTAATCAATACCCAACATTCGTTTCGTAATGAATTTAATCATAGCCGTTCTTTATGCCGTGAATTTAATCATAGCCGTTCTTTATGCCGTGAATTTAATCATAGCCGTTCTTTATGCCGTGAATCTAATCATAGCCGTTCTTTATGCCGTGAATTTAATCATAGCCGTTCTTTATGCCGTGAATTTAATCATAGCCGTTCTTTATGCCGTGAATCTAATCATAGCCATACTTTTATGCCATTATAATTGCAACGAATTTAATCATTGCCTCATGAAAAAAAATGCGCCATTTTTTTTTAGAAAAATATTATTTTCTAAAATTTTCATTAAATAACCATATAAATGGCTGTACTCGATATTTTTTCAGCTTACCTAAGCTTCAACTACTCGCAGCGCCAATTATGTATAGTCTATTCTTAATAAAAACACTTATATTATATATTTTATAAATCTTTTATTCTTCTGTCTTTTGTCCTTCTATTTTCTCTAACACTTTTCAAAATCCTATCGACCGTTATGTTATTGCTCGTTGCTCAGATCCCTACAGTTACTATTATTGAAAGTCCTTTAACATTTTCACCTACAAATTCATCAACTCTTCAACCAATTTTGCACAGGACTATACGTGAAATACCAATTGATAGAATTGATGAGGTGAGACAATACCCTTAAAGTAACTTAATCACGAAACAAATATAAGCTAATATATAAAAAAAAACCAAATGATTATTTCTACATACAAATACATATCATAATATAGAAAAATTATATTTACGTAATAATTATAGAATTCTTTAGTGAAGTTAACACAGTTTAAATATTTTCGTAAATGTTTTCCGATGTTTCTCATTTTGGAAAAAAGCACGTAATTAATTCAATATAATGATTCTAGGAAGCACGTTCAATAAAAGCTGGAGAATTTCAACAAAAGGATTCAAATAACATTGAAGCATTGAGTTTTAAAGTTCAACATGAACAGTTTAGTGCAGAGAAAAGAGCTATGAAGCAAGCTCAACAAAGTCAAACAAAAACTTCAACAGGAATTTATAATCAAGAACAAATACACCATAAATCACAGATGTCGTATAACAGTAGTAGTATGATAAGCCAGTCTTCACAATACAGTACTTCTACGAACAACGGTTCTTGGGACCTAGAAATGTTTCAAAATTTTGATGATTTAGAAAAACTGTCTTCAACAAGCAATCCTTTGGATGTGGAACAAGCAATTTTGAAGTATTCACAACATGTAAACATGTGTGTTAGACAATTATGCTTTAATGGAAAGGCACCTGAAGCTTTAGAAAAGTTGAATGAAATTGTTCGTAGAGCGTGGGCAGTTCGTAAGTTTACTTTAACTGTACAGATTATTTATATAGGTTTAAACTATAAAAATTTATTTTAGCAACTCATGGTCATGAACTTGGAGCAAGTTTGTGTAATGCTCTTAAACAAAATGGTGGACTAGATATTTTGATGAAAAATTGTATGGAAGGTGACGAAGAACTTCAATTTTCATCAGCTCGTTTACTTGAGCAATGCTTAACAACAGAAAACAGAGCTCATGTTGTTGAAAATGGACTTGAGAAAGTAGTCAATGTGGCTTGCGTTTGTACTAGAAACTCACAGACAGCGAGTGATCAATTAAATCGATCTCGAGTGGGAACAGGAATCTTGGAACATCTCTTCAAGCACAGTGAAGGAACATGTTCTGACGTAATTAGATTAGGTGGTCTCGATGCAGTTTTGTTTGAATGTAGAAAAAATGACATTGAGACTCTGAGGCATTGCGCAACAGCTTTAGCTAACTTATCTCTCTATGGAGGTGCAGAAAATCAGGAAGCAATGATAAACAAAAAAGTTCCAATGTGGCTTTTTCCATTAGCATTCCACGATGATGATAACATTAAATATTATGCATGCTTGGCAATAGCAGTTCTCGTTGCTAACAAAGAAATTGAAGCAGAAGTATTAAAATCTGGAACTTTGGATTTAGTTGAACCATTTGTATTATCTCATAATCCATACGAGTTTGCCAAATCAAGTTTATCTCATGTACATGGACAAAGTAAACACTGGCTACAAAGATTGGTTCCTGTTTTAAGTTCAAAACGTGAAGAAGCAAGAAATTTGGCTAGTTTTCATTTTTGTATGGAAGCAGGAATAAAAAGACAACAAGGAAATACAGAAATTTTTCGCGAAATTGGAGCAATAGAGCCACTTAAAAAGGTTGCTAGTTGTCCAAATGCTATTGCATCTAAATTTGCAGCACAAGCTTTACGATTAATTGGGGAAACTGTTCCTCATAAACTTTCTCAGCAAGTTCCATTATGGTCTACTGAAGACGTACGCGAATGGGTGAAACAAATAGGATTTGGTGAATATGAACATAGCTTTTTTGATGCAAAAGTAGACGGTGATCTTTTATTGCAACTAACTGAAGAAAATTTGAGAGATGATTTGGGTATTAAAAATGGAATACGAAGGAAAAGATTTGAAAGGGAGCTTCAAAACTTAAAGAAAATGGCAGATTATTCATCAAGGGATACTAGTAATATCAACAATTTTCTACTTTCAATTGGTCCTGAATATTCCATATACACTTACTCTATGGTTAATGCAGGAGTTGATAAAGAATCCCTTCGATCACTTAATGATGATCAGTTGATTGCAGAATGTAGCATAACAAACTCAATTCATCGATCGAGGATTTTAAATGCCTTATCATTAATGGGAAACACATCTGAGCAATTAAGTGATGACAGTATGGATAAAACATTAGATGTGTTTGTGTCTTATAGACGTAGCAATGGATCTCAACTAGCTAGCTTGCTTAAAGTTCACTTACAACTAAGAGGTTTCTCAGTATTTATTGATGTTGAACGTCTTGAAGCTGGAAAATTTGATAACAATTTACTGCAAAGCATTAAACAAGCAAAACATTTTCTGTTAGTTTTAACGCCTCGAGCATTGGAAAGATGCATAGAAGATCACGAGTGCAAAGATTGGGTTCATAGGGTAAGAATCAAATTTAAAATAATTTTTCATGCATAATAAAATTAACTAAACTAATAACTTTTTGCAGGAAATTGTAGCGGCCTTAAATTCAAGTTGCAACATCATACCAATTATTGATAATTTTAGCTGGCCTGAGCCTGAAAAACTTCCTGAAGATATGAGAAATGTTTGTTATTTCAATGGCGTGAGGTGGATACATGATTATCAAGTAAGTATTAAAAATAATTTTAAAATTCTAAAAGTTTTTGTTTCTACATTTTTTTTTCTTATTTAGGATGCATGTGTTGATAAGCTTGAAAGATTCATGCGCGGCGAACTTAATATTAGAAATGTTGATACTCGTACTGGACTAGGAAGAGGGATTGATTTAACAGCTCCGTCCACACCAGGAACCGCATCGTCCATGAGAACAAACCCTCCAAGCTATCAAAGGATGCATAGTAATGACTCAAATAAAGATTTGAAAGATAATAATATGAACAATGGTCGAATTTCGGACTGACTAGATAATCATAATCTGCACATACAAAGACTTCGGCACAATATAAACAAGCCTACACCTGCTTATTCTAAAAGATTAAAAAGAATACAAAATTCAAAATCACCTATAAAATCACCATTAATTAAACCAAACACAAAGTATTATGCTGATTGTAACACTCTATCTGCTTTACCTATCTCCAACACGCTTGATAAACGTAGCCAAAGTTTAGAAGGCTTTTTAGACTCTTCGTCAATTGATTCAACTGATAATCTTGATGTCAAAACTGATATTTCTAATGAAACCAATACGTCTTATAATAGGCGGTCAAAGAGCTTAGATGACTTATTTAACGATGATTGCGTGATAGACGAAACAAATCCGTCTTCAGAAAGTAATTCTAAACAAGAAAATATTACTATAGTTGACGATAATGGAAATGAACAAAAAAATTCTTCAAATCAGGATTTGAATATTCTTAAAGAAAATAATGCTAAAAACTCATTTCTCGATAGATATTTTAAAAAAGTCAAAAAGTTAATCAAATAGTTTTCTTTTTTTTTGAAACTCAAAAAATTAATTTTTAATCGATTATTTAATTTACTCTAACTTTAATTAAAAACCCATTAGAAATAAAATTACTTAATGAATCTAATTTAATGTGTATTTAACTTTTTCTTTTATTTTAATTTCGGTTTTTTAGGATTTCAGTTTTTTTTTTCAAATTTTTTTCTTTTACAGTAAAAATTAAACTAGTATAACGGTGGTCACTCGTGACCGACGAAAGCGCATTTTCCGCGATCAGTAAATACACAAAGAATTAAAACCCCAAAAGTACAAAGCCAAATATTTAACTATAACCATTATTTATTTATCCAAAAATCCTGCCAAAAATTTAAAATTGACAGAAAAAAATGGATGAAAAACATTAGGTATGCAACATAGAATTAAAAAAAAATCAAAAAAGTATTTGGGTCACGGGCTAGGTTTGAACCCATGACTTTTATGGTAGGAGCCGAGCACTCTACCACTTACGCCACTGATGCTTTTTTTATAAAATGTTAATGTGACATTTTAGTTATTTATATTGATGAGATTTTTTATATAAATGTAAATTTTTATAATTTATTCATATATTTTTCAGAAAAATATATGAAAATATTAAATTTTTTTAAAAAAATGCTCGGAAAAACTTGGAAAATTCGTGAAAATGGAAAATTATGACATAAATAAATATTATATGTCATGAGAAATCAAAAAAGTAAAAAAGCGTAAAAAAAGCAAAAAATAACTTACTGGGAGCTAGGATCGAACCCATGACTCCACGGTGGTAGTCGTGCGCTCTAACACTTACGCCACTGCTGTTCTTTTTTCTTAAATTTCCATGTGACAATTTAATTATTTATATTGATGCGTTTTTTTTAATAAAAGTGAATTATTTTACAATTTTCACAAAATTTTCCGGAAAAATTATGAAAAATCCATGAAAAAAGAAAACTAAACAACTAAAATATCAAAAAAAAAAATAAATAAATAAAAAAAGTAATTATCTATGAAAATTGTATGAAAATATTGAAAATTTTAACAAAAATCGTCGGAAAAACTCGGGAAAATTGTGAAAATGGAAAATTATGACATGATTTAATATTATATGTCATTAGAAATCAAAAAAGTATCAAAAAAGCAAAAAAAAAAAATTTTCATCGGTGGGATTCGAACCGAGGACAGCTAAGGTTTTGAAAAGTCAACATTTTAGTGCATTCGACCACACTAACACATACAAAGAAATGGCATTTTGGCACTTTTTACGCTGGTTCCAGCAGAGGAAGTGACCATTCGTGCTGATTTTTGGTTACATGGTAGCCAGACATGTCACACACATTTTAAGCCAAAAACCGCATCAAAAAAGCTTAATCCCTAGGAGGAGATGCGATGACAGACAGACGGACAGACAGACGGACAGACAGACGGACGGACAAAGTGCGGACAATAGCGTCCTTTTCCCAAGAGGAAAATGCGCTAAAAAGAAACAAAAATTTAATTAAATTTTTAGACCTTCAATCATTTTTTTTTGCCATTTTTCAATAATAAAATGAGTATCTTTTTAGCTTTAAGAAAATTTCACGCAAAAGAATTTAACAATTTTTATTGGAAAAGTAAAAAAAAAATACTGAATAAAAAGAAATATTTATGATAAGATTTAACATATAGTGTGAAAACGTATGGCAAATAATTTTATTGTTTGTAATTAGTAAGTTTGATATTAAGCTGTTACTGTTTCTACAATTGATTTTTTAATAATTTCAGTAAGATTTTCATTAGTCACACTTTGTTCAACTTTCAAAGTTGTTGGTTCTGAGTCAATAAAATTTGTCTTTACATTTTGAAAACTGTTACATTCATTTCCTGGATCGTTAGGAATGTCCTGTGGTTGTGCTGAACAAATATTTTGATAACTGACTCTATTAGTTACGGCACCATTATGCATTGACAATGGATAACTATTCGTCTGATACGTTTGTGAAGTTATTTCATTAATATCGTTCATTGAATCTACTTTATAATTTATTGATCCACTATTTGCTGTAAAATTAGGATATTGACAACTAGTTGAGATATTCGATTGATGAGGTTGTGGTACATGCGTCTGAGGACCTTGATTATTTTGGTGGCTATATGATACACCATGTGGAGAATAGCCACCGTGGATAGAATTATTTGGTGATAAGGATCCTATAGTACTTAAATAGTTATAATTGTTGAAATAGTCATTTGTATTACTATTAAAGGAACTGTTGTTGGTATCTGCACTTAGCGTTAAATTGTTTGAATAATCTTCACGATAAGCATAATGTAAATCCAGTGACTCTTGATTAGCCATAGATGGAGACATCATTGATATAGAAGGAATTTTTCCTGAATATTGACTTGTAGACATTCCACTATTGTAAACATAATTATTGAAGCTATTACTTGAATTTCCATTTGACTGTGAAGATTGAAGATGCATCCACCATTTTGCTTGCGGAAGTGATGGAATTATATTTGTATTAGAATCTTCAGAAAGCTCCTGCCGTTTCTCTAGTTCCAGTCTCATGATTGTATGTATAAAATGTGTTTTAACTCTAGAAGGATTAAACTCAACTCTCCCATTTACATTTGCACAACTATCCCGCATACAAGCACAAGGAAACTCATGTGGTTTTAAACGATCAACTTGACATTTAATCCCCGCTAAACTGCATTCACAAGTATCAGGATCACAAAATCCTCTACAGCTACATCCACAAATCTCACGAGACAATCGAAGTTGCCTACATTCGTCTTTTTCTGATGTATCGATCTTTTTAACTCCCGCATTTTTTAATAAAGCTCTACGCTGACGAGCTGTAATTGGTTGTAAAAATCCGTAAGTCTCGCTGTCAGCCTCTGATAAGCTGTTTTCACTAATTTCCTCATCACTTTTAGACTCGTCACTAGATGAGCTACATTGGTTTAACTCATTCCCAGCCATTTTTAATCGATTTAATCTTCTTTGTTCTAAAGCATATTCACTTAGTGAAAATGTTCTGAAAAATTATAAAAAATAATTACCTACAAGATATTCATTACAAAATACTGCAATACTTACTTTTTATATGCATGCTTTGCAGTCATTCCCAATGTACTTCCTCCTTGAGTGGGAACACAACCAAAGCCTTGGCATCTAGGAAAGTAAAAAACTGTAATGTTACCAAAATTAATGCCCTGCTTTTGTTTTTTTGGTTGTTCATCATGTAGCAATTCTGATGATCGCCTTTTTAAGCTACTTTTTGAAGGGGTCAATGTAGCTAAAGATTTTTCTATTAATGATATATTACGTAAAATATCAATGCCAAGACCAGAATCTGAACCATCACTTCGTACTTCAGAAGTATCAATTATTTCCTCTGTATCATCCGGTTCACTAGATGCAGCAGTTATCACAAATGAAATATTATCATCATTTTTATTCACATCACCGAGACTTTCGGGTTCTTTAATAGAACTTGATTCTTCTTTTTTATTTGGAATAGTACAATCATTTCCAGTGTTGATTAAAGACCTATTTTTTCTATCTTTCATTTCATTTTGTTCTCTTAATTTTGATTTTTGTGAAAATTCTATTGAATTTGCTTCATTTCTTTTATCACTTGTAGAACTTTTAAAACTTTTCACTTTTGTGTCACTAATTATATGATTCTTATTTCCATTTATATCATTAAACTCTATATGCTTTGAATTTTTACTTCCTATATGTTCTGTTTTTGTAACATTGTTTGAATTATTTTTAAGTTTTTCTATATCAACAAACACGAAATTATCCACAAGAGTGTTATCATCATTTTTTGACTCAATTTCAAAAATGTTTTCATCACTATTTACTCCATACTCATCATCGATCGCAAGTGGGTCTGTTAATGGATCTTCATACGAAGTGTTATCAACTTCGGGAGGTGAAGAATTTGTTTCATCCGACATATTTAAATCATTTGAAAGTCTTTAAAAGAAAAATTAAACATTAATAAAAACTTCTTAAAGATTATGCACGTATTATAAAATAAAAAAAAAGAATAACATACCTGAAAATATTTGATGTATTTGCATTCTTCTGTAAATAATTAAAAAAAGTTTTGATAGGCTTAAGCATTTCTTTTAATCGACAGCTAACGATTGATAATTCTTATGAGCTCCAAAACAATATCAACGATTCAAGATTGTGATAATAATCATATTTTCAGCACAATACAAAATAGATATCTGTAGAAAAATAAAAATAAAATTACAAATAAATGTTAGAATTTAACTAAAGAATCATGCAAAATCAATATTGTAGCCGAAACAGAAAAATAGCAAATATAAGAAAAATTTAGTAATAATAATTTTAATTATCATGTTTCATCGTTGTTTCAAGTATTTTTTTTTTTTAAAAAAAACAACATAAAATAAATTAATTTAAATTCAAAAAAAAAGAAAAAGAAATTAATAAAGAAATACACAATGGTCTGAAATCGAAAAAATTGTTCAAAAATACATTTTAGGGGAAAATTTAGAGGTTCAAAAGTTTTTGTCGATTTTCTTTATTTTGATAGTTTTAATAGCTTTATTATGATTTGATTATACACTCCTGAAAAAATCAGCCTATAATATTAAGTGTAAGTATGATTTTTTGTTAAAAATTTATCAAAAATTTTTGTAAACAAACAAATTTGTATGGGAAAACAAGTGAAATTAAAATGCAAATTTCTGGAAAAGGAGGTAAAAGGAGGTTACAAGAGCATGATTAGAAGGTAAATAAAGACTCAATCTTTGGATTCTGGTAGGTTTCGGAGACCCCCGGAAACCCCTTTTTAACTTATGAGCATTTAAAGTTTTGGAAATTTTCAAAAATTCAAATGCATTTTCCCTAATGATTAAGCATTTGGCTAATGTTTTATAAGCTTTAACATAAAATTTGAGCATTAATTAATGTATTGACAGTAATTAGAACATGTATCAAACGATAGAAAGTGGAAAATTATTATAAAACTTTTTCATGGTGTTTTTGTACACAAAATTTTCGTGACTTTCATTAATGATTGACAGAGTTAGACAACGATTAGAAGGCTGATATTTTCACAGAAGATGGGTCAGTTTATGTTTTATAATCGTGCATTTAAAAGATCAGGTTTAAAAGACATGACTTTTTTGTATTTTTGAACATTTTTTTCGATTTCAGACCATTGTGAAATATAAAAATATAATATTATCAAAAAAAAATATCAATATGTACCAGTTAATCAAAATTATGTATGATTTTATGCTTCATTCGTTTTTGATTTAACTATTTTAATATTTTGTTTCTATTTTTTTATAAAAATTTTTAAGAGGATAATTTAAAGAAATCTTGGAACAATCTTTGATCATTCAAAAGTTACTATACAGTATAGGATTTTATGTACGTACACATACTAAATACTCATTCATTGATATTAAAATTTCTTTTTCTTTTACGCAAGGAAATTATAATTTACCTAATTACGATAAATGGATATAATGTTTTTAATAACAATCCTTCTGATGCAAAGTCAATGAAGAATATTTTCCATTTAATAGATTTTACACGATTAATACGTCTTAAGCAAAATCCTTTCAGTTCTTCTCTTTCTTATTTTATTTTATTTTTTTCAGTTTAACTTATAATTTTTCACGTTATACATTTCAAATTTCGAAAACTAAAAACTTTGATAGTATATCTGCCACCAAAATGTTAACTTTTTATTATAATTGAATTTTTGAGCACCAGAATATAAATTTAGTGACTCTTCGAAAGAAAATTTTCATATATTATACTCACACTATATTAAACATTATGTTGCTTAACATATACAATTGTAAATTTAATTTTTTACTGTTTCGGGGTATTCAATACTTTTCAAAACCTTTTTTTTTTCAGTTATCGTTACAGGGCATTTCCACGGATTGATGGAGTTTCTTAAAAATCGCTTGTAATTCTTCTTCTACTTGAAATTTTTGAACTTCAACAAATATCGACAATTATACACAAATAGCTTAAAGTAAGTTAATATTACAGTTGATTATTAAGAAATGTCAGCAATACGATCACAAATTAATTTAAGTTAGCGTTTAAATAAGTCAAATTGTTTATTTTTGGTATCTAGTTTAACGGTTTTTTTCATTTTCAAATTTTTTAAAAACTCAAGTAAACGCTTTTTGTTGGTACATTTCATAAAAATTTCACAAATTTTTCATTTTTCTTCCTAATAAGTGTGTTTAAAGTGAATTAAAGCATTGAAATATATAAAAGTAAACACCATGTGCATGAAAACGGCATTAAAATGTTGTCTGGATGGCTAAATAGTGAAAAATTTTTGCTTAAAGTTAAAAATTCCACATTTTGAAATGTACCAACGCTCACAAAAACTCAAATATTTCATCAATGAATACATTTAGAGGTAAGATATAAAGAGAAATAAGCAGAATTCAGCCTTCTACATGACATAAATTAGTCTTTTAATCGTCTGGATAGCTCTTTTAAGAGAAATTTTATCTCAAAGACGAAATTTTTGAAAAATTCAATCCGTGGAAACGCCCTACAATCTATTTTGGGTAATATGATGCTTTCTGGGCGTTTATTTAAATTCTTAAAAAAACGATATAACATTTTTTGTTAGAAATTGGTGTACGAATTTAATACGGAAAGTGCTTCGTCCAATTTGAATTAAGATTACGAATAACATGTTTTTGTTTAACTTAATAAACGAACTGTCGCTTAATAAAAGTCTAAAATAAAATTTCACTGAAAATGTATTTTTATTGTAATTTCTTTGGCATTTCAGCTGTACAATTCTATGTTCTCTGTTTTCACTTTGTTAACTTCTATTCTTTATAATCTATAAGTATTATAATTAGTTGTAAAGAAAATTTAGTAAAAATTAAACCTTTTTTTTTAAAAAAAAATAATAATTTGTAATAATTAAAGACTAGAAACTTTATGAACTAATAAATTTACTGAATCAGTTAAAGTTAAATTAATTATTATTTGCATTACTTGATGAAGCCATTTGTTCCAATTGACTTTGTGGTACATTTAATAATTGCTGGAGTTTTGCAGCTGCTGGGAAAGATGTCAAATCTAGTGGCGGTGTTCCCGAAGTACTTTGTATATATGCAACCAATCTTAAAAAAACAATAATTATGTATTATTGTATTAGTCGAGAAATTATTGAATTAAGGAACCAATTACCTTCTCATTTCGTCTAAAGCATTAGCTTGCATGAGAATATAATTCTTAGCAAGCAATAGTGTAGCTATTTTTGATAATTTCCTTACAGAAGGACTATGAGCATAAGGAATAACACTTCTTAGATCGTCTAGTGCATCATTTAAATCATGCATTCTGCGACGTTCTCGAGCATTTATATTCAATCTAACAGACTTTCCTTGACGAGCTTTCTGTTTATTTGTGTTACTTATTCCACTTCCTGATGGAGCACTTAATTCAGGTCCGTGAATTATTGAACTTGGTTTATTCTCATCGGTATGTATTTGATGAGATGAAGATGCATGTGGTTGTGCATAAAATCCACCAATGCCAACAGTTCCTAAAGGTGTTCTAATTTGAATATAATTTAATAAAAGTAAGTAAAACAAGAATAAAAGAAATTGCATTTAAAAAAAATATATATTGTGATACCTTCTACCAGGAACGCTTTGTGGAGGACTCGAAGTTGGAGGGGGTGGATGACTCAAAGTTTGTGAATGATTTAAATGAAAATTGAAATGATGAGGATCCATTTTCACACTTTGCACCGGGAAAAGTCTAAAAAAACATAAACAATATTATTTTCAATTTACTATCCTTAAAGATTCTTTTATAAAACCAAATTAAGTGATATGTATATATTTTTTTAAAAAATGTGTTATCAATCCTTCCGATACCTGTCATAAAACGTTTCAGAACTAATTTCTATATGTATGTATATGCAACTAAATTATGTTTGTTTTGCTGTGACCATAAGAGAAAAAAAAATGTTCCTTTCTTTTGTCAAATGGTTAAACTACTGTGATTGTGAGCAAGAGAGAGATTGTCGAGCATGTACAAAAAAAATATTAAGCGTACATAATATGTACTACATAAAATCCTAGAAATATGAATTATAAAAACGTGTTTGTGTGCAATATAATTTTATTCACTGTAGGGTGTTTTTCTACCACCTTATCTTTCACGGAGCAAGAAAAATTGTATTTACAAATTTTTGATCATTGAATTTTTTATATTTAATAATTTTTAAAACATAATTTTTAATGTAAAAACTATTTACAGTTTAACATGTGTGATCTGTCTCCAAAAATTTATAAATTCGCCAATTAAACTTTTTGAGATTTTAACATCCCTTGAAAACCACTATAAAGTTGTATGTGTGCATCATTTATATATTAAAGAGATGAAAATTCATAACGAAGTTCAAAACAGAAATATATAGAGTGTATATAAAGTATGTATTTTATTGAAAATGAAAATCAAAATCACCCTATTTTTTTAACACATCGATCTGTAAGTATAAAGCAATGAGAGATCCCTCAAGGGAATGTTTTGTTACTCATTTCTTGCATATCTGACAAGGATATATACGATTTCTGTGTTTTGTTCTTTCTACCCCTACTTTCAACTTGTGGGATGCTGTATTTTTGCTCGTGTACAAATTTTATATACATGTGCAGAACTACAGAAATTTTTGTATATAACAACAATAACTTGAGGGTAAATAAAATGAAAACGAAGTTGTAAAAAAGATACATAGCTGATTGCAAGAGCCAGAAATCGTACATTGATGTAATTATTATTTTTTTGTTCCATTTGTTCCATTTGATTATTCTAATTAAATTATTTTATTATTCAAATAAGGAAATTGACGTTTTCTTATTTAAAACTTAAAATAATTATTAATTTGATGCAAGAGATTTAGGAAGAATTGATAAAAATATCACATCTGTTTAAATGAAATAAATAAATAAAAAATTTAACTTTAACAAATGCAAAGCATTTTTTTTTTTTTTCATTAAAAGATAAATTAAACTAGCTGTACTAAATTTTTTTTACGTTTTACTTATCAAAAATAGATATTTGGTACTGTATAAAAAATGTTAATATTTTTGAAAATTTGCTGTTTAAGTTTAAATAAAAATATATATTTTTTTACAACATGATATTTTGGACATTATTGATTTATTTACATAAAGTATATTAAAATCACACGAGATAGAAATAAAAAATTTCTACTCATTTCGTATTCACTTGATATCAAAGTATGCAAAGATAGATGTGTGTAGAGAGAAAATTTAATCAATAATTCATCCTTACCTCTCACACCAAAATATCTTTTTTTTCCCAAAGTTCACATTGCTCCCAAATGGTTTACTGATATTTCTCATACAATACAGTATAACATTTATGATGATTTTAAGAGTGTATTTAATCCATTATTGTTGCCATGACTACCCTGCATTCGTATACATTAGCATCAAATTTATTTTATTTTGTTGAAAGTATATAGAAGGGCGACACATACACACACACATTTAGAATGCTTCTATATGAAATCCGCATCTCAAATCAACCCCTCGATTTAGCTATCACAAGCTCTAGCAGCGTATGATATAAAATTTATATTGGAATCTTCTTTGCAAAGAATTTCTTATGTTCTCATTCTCTTAACTACTCAACGATAGCAATGAAATAAAATATGAAAATAAATACATTCTTTTCATCAGTTTACTACCAGTTCAGGACTGTTATTTTTTTGTTATCTTTACTTATATAACTTATATATACTTTAAATTGTTGCTATTATATGGTTCTCAAAAATTTTCGCACTAAAAATGTAATATTGCAAGGAATTAGCAAATTAATGTAATTAAAAACATTTTCGCTTGAAACTTTTTTTTTACTTTTGGTGTTGGCCAAGTGTTGACATTAATGTGTACGAAGAAGTGCTTCTAATCCTAATAAGAACTCTTTAGCTAAGATATATAGAAGGGCCAATATGGAGTGGTAATCGACCACGATCGACCATGCTAATTTTAACACTCTAACACAAACACAAAAAATTTGAAATGTAGAATTCGAATTATCATGTAAACTTGAATAGTTCAAGATTCTTTTGCATTTAGATACTTAATTTACTTAATGATGGAGCATTTGTAATGCCTTTATCCAATCAAATCTCAATTAAAAGTATCCAATTTTACAAAATAAAATTTTTAAAATTTCTTTCATTGTGTTAGTTTTTCCTAAACTTTAAATTTTTTAACGGATAAATCGTCTATATTGGCAAATCTATATATGTATCTTGTCTTTAGCGATCAATATCCAGCAACAATTATTTTTTCAAAAAACACACAGGCAATAAATCTTAGTTTACCTAACCGGACCTAAACGTTGATTTACTTATACTGTAGGGATTACTTATGGTAGGTTTTGAGTAAAGATAGGTTGCTAATGAATAATAATATCAATACCAATCAATTGTTAAGAGTCTTTTCCAGTATTTAAAAAAAATTCATATTGCTTGACCTCACTTATTGTTACTTAAAGCTTGACTTATTCAATAACTAAATAATTAGCACAAAAATTATTTCTCTAATTTAAAAAATATATTTTTATAAAAAATAAAATCTAATTCAAAATAATAACTCAAATGCAATATTACTTAAGTACGCTATTCAATGCTTACATTTGTCAGTTTATATATTCGCAGCTCTTATCTTTTAGTTGCTATAACAACGGCTGGGATTCGAGTTTCTTTTCTTTGTATTTGTTTCCTATTTTTAGTCTCGACAAAAAGATGAAAATCAATGATTTTTTTCACTTTTTTTTTTTGTAAAAAGGATTTTTAATCAGAATGAATTTTTTTTTTTTTAAAAAAAAAAGCAATAAAATTCTGATAAAAATCATGTTTTGTTTCATCAATCAAGTATACGCAAGTTTTTGAATGATAATAACATGATTAAAAATTTTTAGTTATTCACTTATGATGTCGATCAAAAACTTGAATTTTTAAAACCCCCACCCACTTTTGTCACAAAATCCTCATATAAAAATTCATTTTGTATGCAATTGTCACTCATATATCCTTCCGCCACAAATATTTAAACAATCCCTATCCTAATTTAATGGATCAGTTAGCAATGTGCAGATCACGAAAGTTGATGGAAATTTGAACTTTCAAGTTTAATTAATTTTATCACCAAGGGTAGGCCTGGTTTTTCAGAAGTTTAGATATTTCCAAAAACCAGAACTATTGGTAATGTGGGAAGCTGGAATAGGCTATGAATAATATAGTTAATAGAAGTAAGAAGATATTTAATAGAGAAAGAAGTAAGTATCTTGAAAAGACTTGAAAAGGATATAACTAACTGAATAATTTGGAACGAGACCTAACATGAATACAAGTTCAGCTTTATTTAGGTTTAATAAGCTGCTGGTTATCACAAGATAAATGTTCGGTAACAATCAAATACTAACGAAATAGCTAATTGTTAACGTTGACCTATTTTGACATTGATTTAGTTTATGGATAGTTTTATCAAAAAGTTTCAAATTTAATTTTTTAAAGTGCAAGTTGTTCAATTCAACAATACTTAGGTAGATTTATTATAATATAACTAAATTTAAAAATGATTAATAGGTAATTGTAATATCAAATTTTCCAATATTCACAATTTCTAAACGAAATAATTATATATGTTAAAGCTGTCTATCACCATCACTAAATTTTTCGGTGAAAAAGTAAATATTAAAAAATATTAAATATTTTGTGAAAATCATAAAATATTTTACCTTATTTTACTTTATTTTTGTTGGCATTTCTCATAAATTACCCAATTCATTATTTGGTTTTTTGATGTATAGATACATATTACCGTAGCAAAAAATGTATAAGTGTATGTGAAAAGTGTAATCAAAAACCATAAAGTGGCAGAAATATGTGGTTAGTTAAGTGTAAATCATTTGATTTTTACTTGAAAATTATTAATCATCCCATTACTACCGATTTGGGTATGAATGAAAGTATTGAGAATATTTTCATTGTGCAAAAATTGTTAAAAGATTCTACGTTTTATTGTTGTTCTTAATTTTCATTATAATAAAGGGTGTGTTGATTTGCCAATTCAGCATATCTTCATAGATTTGCGCATGCACCACTAATATTCTCAGACTATTTTCAAAGGTGAAAGGTATGAACTTTTACCCAAAAAATATATAAAAATAATAAATAGATATAAAATATAAAAATAAATAAAAAGTTCATCATTCACATTTTCGGTTAAATTTTTTTTTAAAAAAAATATATAGGTATTCAGAAAAGAAAAATAATAATTTTAATAATAATACTGTGATCAACATTTGAATTTAAAAATGTTAAAAAGAATTTAGGCGTCGTTCGTAAATAACGTTAAAAATTATCATTTTTGACACCCCCCGCTGTCTCTTCCCCCTGGTCGTAATAAAAATTGTGTAGGATTTTTAAAAATTTATGGAGTGTAACAAAAAATCTTAGACACCTCCCCTTCTCTCCAAGTGTTACAAATTTCACGAACGATTCCTTAATTAGAAAACAAATATGGAAAATTAACGAATATTGGTTGTGCTTGATCGTTTTCAATTTGGATACAGTTGATAATACCCAATAATACATTTCATTATAATTATCACGATGTAATTGCTCAGTGTTTTCAAAACTTATCTTGTTACTTTCGATGGGGGATAGCAAAAATTTTTGTTATCTTCTCAGGAAAATATTAATCTAGCATCTCTGAACAGCGGTTTTGTCCGTTAATTTTTTAGTTAAAAGGCCCTCAATTTTTGAAAAAAATCGAAAATTCAAATCTTTTTTTACATATAATCCGACCAAGAAAAATTCTTTTTTGCAAAATTAAGTGTTTTTCCTAAATTTTTAATTATTATAATAATGATTTTTCCATAATTTCAGCCATGAAATTTGATATAAAAAAAATTTAAACTAATTATAACAAGTAGAAAGTATATAAATCTTAATTTGTTTCTTAAAAATTTAACGGACGACTTGTACTAAAATAAGCCGTACTAATGCGATTTATTTTAGAACAAATTCAAATTTCGCACGTAACGTATTTGTTCAGAGATGCTAGATATTAATCTCACATATATTTACTAGTGGCATTATTATCTTCATGGGACCTAATAATTTCACTTACATTTACTAGTGGGATTATTATCCTTTTCGAAACTGGATTTAAATTTTGGATTAATTTAAATTCTATAATATTTTAATCACTGTGGATAATTATTCCACTTATAACATTTTGACCATTCAAAAATTTCTTAACAGGTTGTTACCAAAATCTTATATGCACATTTCTAGACTAAATTCAGGTTTCTAAAGCAATAATGAAGTGAAAATTCATATCCACTGCCAAGTGATACAAAATACAAAACACGACAAAATGACCATTTTCAACCCTAAATGAAATTTTTAATATTTTACGAACACAGTCCATCAAAAATTAAATTTTTAAAATCCTCAAAACTATCAATACAAAATTGAGATTTTTATTCAGTTAAAAATTCATAGGGATAGTGACTCTACTTGATAATATAAGTGGAATAATTATCCACAGTGACTAATACATTTTAGAATTCAAATTAATCCAAAATTTAAATCCAGTTTCAAAAAGGATAATAATCCCACTAGTAAATGTAAGTGAAATTATTAGGTTCCATGAAGATAATAATGCCACTAGTAAATATATGTGAGATTAATATTTTCCTTTGAAGATAACAATTCCACATACTACACTAAGTGGGATTATTATCCCGCAGGTAACTTGAAAAATTTTGCGATATTAGGGGATTTTATCCTGCAAGATCGTGAACTTAACATTTTTTGGGGATTTTATCTCCCATGATGGCTGGAAAGTTCACAGCGGAATAGTGTAGCAGCTGGAACCCAAACTTTTTTTACCGCCCTTGGGTGGAATCCACAAGGGAAAGACGTTGCGCTACAACAAGCAACATATAAAAACTGAGAATTTGAGCAAGCTTTTCAATACAGCCAGCAATAGTCAGGTGGAAAGTCTTTTATCCTTTTACCCCCTTTTACCTAAGCTCCAAATTGGAGTATTGGTTCCAGTAAGTAAGTATGGGATTGGATATTAACGATAACATGTTCAAAAATTTTTTTAAAAAATTTTTTCAAAAATTTTAAAGCTTAATTGCGTTAATATTTACTTATTTATTAATACGAAAACATTAACCTAAAATATTCTATAAAATGTCCTAATCCTGAGGTTGTTGCCAAAATGCACTTGGTGGTGCTAAAGTGCAGATGGGAAAATTTTATTCCTCAGTTAATTTAAAGATGATTTGTAGAGTAAAATAAAGATAAATCCCGATTAATCATATATGTAGATAATACAACTTTATTTGATGAAAATTTTGGGAGGTTAGAATCTACTCATAATGTGATTTACATTACATCTGTTAAATACCTGTCAAAATTAATAATTATTTGTTTAAACATTTAAAACATCAAATAGGGAGATATGTAAAGAATCGTAAAATTTGGTTTTTTTCTTAAGTTACATAATGCATGAATGGTCCCCTCAGATAAAAATTAAATATTTAACAAAAAGTTTAAATCAAGCAGTTTAATTAATTATCAATGGTAACCCTTTTCTGTAGGGTGATTTTTCATAACAAAATTGCCGATCTAGTCAACCCTTGCCATCATTTTTTTTTTATCCCATATTATCCAAATTCACTGTATATACCAAACCATACAATACTGTAATTTTACTCTAGCAACTTTGCTTCTTTACAATTTCATCATATACTTTTTTCGTCCTTTTTGGCAATTTCTTTTATATGTGTTATATCACGTTTAATAGATTTGGTCATGTGTTAGTAAGAAAATCTTTTAACTTGCTTTTAACATGACTTTTTATAAAGTGTGCATACATATATACATTTTTCATTTCAGTAGAGTATAGAATTTTCTGTGTGTATGTGAGTGTCTCTGTTTATCATTATATAATAAAAAAAGTGTGGAAAAATGAAAAGTTGTGTTGAGACCATCAAGAAGAATCTATCTCATTTTCCCATAATGAAATGGCTGCAATATATTTTTCCCAGGCGCTACAACATCATTGTGTGGGTAAATCAGTTAAAAAGACAAAAGAAGGATATGAAACTACTACCACAAGCAAAGAATTCAACCATTCGTATTTTATCGATCCATTTTCCAGCATCCGCTGCTTCACCCTGATGTGTGGGAGAAACGGAGATCGCTATACTGCTGTCGCCTCTGCCCGGGCATCATCGCTTTTTTGTATATACATAAGTATATGTTTTCTGTTAGAGTAATAAGGATAAAGCTCAGTAGGTACATATGTATGAATGAAACAGAAGATTCTTTGAGTTGCGAAATCAGCATCATCTCGCGTCGAAGATGCGTTGTATAATAGAGGACAGGGGTTTTATGTACCAATGTTAATTCATAGTAGACGTTTAGGCGTCAACTAGAAAGCTCGAAAACGCTCTGTAGTGCTGACATTAAAAAGATTCTACCTTAATATATTTTTCTTGTGAAAAGGATTTTTTTTTAAAAAAAAAAAAAGAATTTTCTTATCAGTAATAATAAATTAATTATTTTAAATAAACCAAAAATTTTAATTTTAATAAAAAAAAGAAAAGAAGTGTAAAATTTTCATAAGATAAAAAGAAAATTGGGATTTCAAACCACATCGAGATAAGGTCTTTCATGAAAATTAAAATGGTGGAAAAATCAATAAAAATCGGGCTGGTTTTTCAAAGTTTATAAAATTCCAAAAGTATTTTTTTTTTTTGAAGAATCTTAAAAGTATCATTTTGTTTAAGAAAGTTTGTGAAGTTTACATTAAATTAGTGAAATTATATGAATTTGGAGAAAGATTAACCATATGTTAATCTCTTCAATGGGATATACCCATTGTTCTGTAAGTATTCAAAAACTCTTTGGATTTTCTTAGTACATAAAAATTATGGAAACTAATTTTCATTATGATTTTTTGAAACATTATATATATAAAAAAAAAATTTAACTATTAACGAAAAGATTTTATATTATGGAAAAAGAAATATAAACGTTTTCACATTAATACAATTTACTTTCGAGATTTTTTTAATAATTAAAAACCCTCTAATTTTTTAAAAACTTATTCTTTTGGGATGTATACAATTTTACTTCACATTTCTACGCACATAAATGATAGTCAATCAAAAATATGTTACAAAAGCATCATATTGTTTGCAATGTACATAAGTTAAATAAAAGAACTCGTATTAGCAACCCCTGAGTTTTAATTTCATACATACATATATTATTATTTTAAATCTGTAAAATGAAAATGTATAATGCTACTAACATAATGTCAATACATGCATAAAGAATTAAGGGATCTATTTACAGTACTACTCAATTTTATATTATTTTAATACATAATATTTTTTGTTGCCTTACAGTCATATATATTAATCACGCCGCATAAAACGGTTCCTAGATGAAGAAAATTCATATTTATTTTTAACATTATTACATTTAATTAATAAGTGTTTTAAATATTACTGTATTTCAATAATTAAAGTGAGATTCATAAATTAAATAATATTTTAAAGATATCAATAGCGTAAACGGAATACGAAAAAGAACAGGATAATCTTTATATATAAACAAAATCAGCAGCTGCAATTAATTTTTATTTCATTAAAAGTTGAAACGGATTTAAAATATAAAAAACTATTTGCATAGACTTTAAACTTAAAAAAATTAAAAGTTAAAAAAAAAATGAATTAAGCATTATTATCATTTTAATGTTTAAAAAATTAACTTTTTTTCTTATTAAATTAAATTCGATTTCAAATAGATAAACACTGGAAATGTTTAGCAAAAGATGGCATTTTTTTAACTGTTAAGGAAGTAGATTAAATAGTGCTTATTTTTTCTACTTTTTTTTATAGTTTAATTTAGTGTATATTAAAATTAAGTGATAAATAATTTTAAAATGACTATTTTACAATTTATACATTTAGTTCTGGATTATCAACGAGAAAAGTGGCAAAAGTACTAATTATATGAAGCTAAAACATTAATCTGAAAGGTTTATGATGACAGCAAGAAGGTGATTTTTGAATTCACAAAGAATTAAATTTACTTATATTAAGTTTCTAATGATTCATCAGTCCATACTTATAATTTCAAATCATGGTATACAACAAAGGACATTTGAACGGTCAACATCTACATATTAAGTGATTTAAACATTTTTCTCCTGGTTTTCACTGTAGGCCTGTATGTTCCCAAAAATATTAAAGTTCATAAGGCACGCGGTGAATGCCAAGAGCGAAAGCATTTCAGAAAAGATGAAAATTAAAAATGAACGTTCAGATCCATCTTATACCAACCAAAGTCACTACAAATTTCATAAAATACTTATATTCCATTTTATTATAACTTATGTATAAAATATATTGAATCAAAAATAAATTGTTATGATTTTTTAAATAAGTTAATGAATTAAAAATAATTAACTGTTAAAATAATTGGTAACATCTTTTTTTATGAAAAAATTTATTTTGTAAAAATTAATTAGTTACAGTTTCCAAAAAAAAAGGCAAGATGAATGAAATGGATACTTTTTTAGACTTACAAATTAGAAAATTTACTCAAACTATTTTGTAAGTTTAATCTTCATTTTAAAATTTAAATCCATGAATTCTAATCAAAGGTAAGAAATTTTTTAATATTTTTTTTAAAAAAATAATAAATGTACCCATTAAAAAATTTAATTTACTCATGTCTGCTTAATTTAGGTAAATCTTAATTTTTTAATGACAATTTTAAAATTCAGTTTTATGATAAGTAGATAACTACTTTTTATTTGAATTTCACATTCGTTGTAGCTATAGTTTTAAAACATATTTATTTATTTCTATGGATACATTGAAATCGATTTTTCATCATTAGAAGAAAATTCCAGATTAGACGTAATCATATTTAAAAGTGAATTTTATTTAATCAAAAATGAGTTTTAGAAGTCATACTGTTGCACCTACTCGAGTTTTTGATCATCTTTTTGATCCAATATTTACTACATCTGATCCAAAGTGTTTGCACAAAGAAAATTCTTTAGCATTAACAAGATCTGCACCGATAAGGGTATATCCTGTTTATAATTCGATGTTTTCAGAATTATCTTACGAAGAAAGAAATTGTTACGCTTACCAAAGAAATGATTTACCATTACATTTCAAATCTGATCATTCTCAAATAAAAAAATATAATTCTATTACTGGAACAGAAAGACCAAAATTTTTTTGCAATCCATTAAGTAATACTCGTACGATAAATGTTGGATTAATGGCTGACAAAAACGAAGAAAATGAAAATAATGAAGAATTTAAAAAATTGCGTAGTAAATCTATTCAAACTCTATATAGGTAAATTGTGAACACTTTCAGACGTCTTTAAAATAACTCCAGTGATGTATTACTTTTAGAGAATCATCATCACAAACGCAATCGTGGTTACCAGAATGTTTTACAAAAGAAATAACATCAGATATTCTTCCAGAAGTAGTTTTTGTCGCTGATATATTGGAATCAATTTCTTATCCAGGTATAAAAGAAATTGAAATTGTTGAAAGAGCGAGAAAAAGAAGAATGTGGGAAACAACGTTACCTCCAATTAAAACAGCTAATGAAATTCCGCCACGAGTGGCAGCACTGGAAGCTTTTGAATGGGAAGAATGGATTGCCAGAGAAAAGGACATAAATGAATGCCAACAGGTTCGTCTCGAAATTGTGTCTGACCTTATTAATAAAAGAGAAGAAAAACACAAAACAGACACTGATTTAAAAATTCAAAACTGCAAAAAAAGAGCTCTTAATGAAAGAAATCATCAAAAAGATTTACTTATGTAAGTTTGCTACTTTTTTATTTTAAAACTTGAATTAAAACTATTAATAATGAATCATAACAGTTTGGCATTGAATGATAAATTACCAAAATTTAATTTGAAACTTTAAGACTTTTTAAATTATTTTCTCAAGAAAAAACCATGGACCTGAGATTGAAAGAAAGATCTTTAGAAAATAGTATGAAATTTTTTTAAATTTTTTTTTTCTTTTTTGAGTAGTTAGTATAAAACTAAAGATTTCCTTCGATTTTTTCTCTTTCATATGTTTTACTTTTTATTCTACTTCATTAATTTTTTCTTTTCTCAGCTAAAATAAAATCTTTTTTCAAAATTTAGTACCTACATTTTAATAATTGTTGATAGTAAACTAGTTAGATTCATTTATTTTATTTTATTTTTTTTTTTTTTGACTATTCTTAAAGAATAGTTTTGGTGGGTTATGGATTGTTTTAAAAATTATTTTGAAATTGGGCATTTAATTCATGAAAGATTTGGAGACCTATATTTCGTCTATACTATTTAATACATATTAAAATATAAATCAGCAATTTTCTTCAGTCAAAAATTTCAGAGATGTATGAGAAAAATTGATTTCTCACAACGAAAGGAAGTAATGAAAAATTTAAAAGATGATCCAGTATTGCTTCATTATGATAAAAAGTCAGATTATGCAATTCCAAAAATACATATAAAGAAAGGAAGCAAACTCAAAAAACAATATCAATTCGAAAACTTAAACACATTTAATAAAAATAAGTAAGTACTTATCAAATATTTTTTAAAAAAAAGTTCCTAATATTTCAGGAAAATTCAAATAAATTTTTTTTTCAATTAGGTTTGCATCGTTAGAACGGGAAGAAATTGAAGGCATACAAAACTATTTTGAGCCATCTAGACAAGACTTGTGGATACCTAAAAAGAGGCCAAAAGAAATTATGCGTGGTGTTTGGAATGAAAGTTATTTGAAGCGTCTTCACGAAACATTGAAACATTTTCGACATAAAAAAAAATATCAAAGAAAAGTTTTAGAAAAAATTCCATCTTCAAAGAATGAAAGCTTTTTGTTGCAATTGCCTCTACAAGCTTCTGATGACCACGATGATGAAAATTATCAAAATAAAATGCTAATTCAGAAGACAATAAAAGGACGAGCTATACAGAGCATGCTTCAAAAAGGAATGAAAAAAATTCAAGATGTAATTGAAGAAACGAAAGAAACTCATTCAATAGCCTCAGTTAAAAATATTTTTCCAATAGAATTTTGCCAGCAAATTGATCGTCAAAAAGAAATTATGACCGACTATAAACAGCTTGAAGCGATATTAAGGAACGATTTAAAATTGCAAAAAGAGTTAGATTCAATTGAATCGAGAGATGTAAAACAATTGTTAGACTATTTCGAAAAGAAGTTAATTCATTTGAATTCTGAAAAACAAGCTCATGCACTCTATTTGTTAGCAGAAAGAGAAAGATATAGACGTGAAGCTGAAAATTTTGGGGAAAAAAATTGTAAAAATCAGTTTGAAGAAGATTCTATCACAATTTATTTAGAAAACATTCTGCTTGAAGGAATAAACCGTGCATTTGATGAAAACTCTAGGTGTATCATTAAAGAAATTGCACAAAATATTGATAAAAAAGCAGAAAAGAAAGTAAAATTTAACGAAAATTTCAATGATATCAATCAAGTAAACAATACAAAAGAGAATGTAAAGAAATTAGATGGTAATAAGAAATCATTTAATCAAGAAATTATTACGAATCTACTTAAAAGTAGTATAATTTCCGAACAGATAAACAAACTTAAAAATACTGAAAGGGATTTAATACAAAAACAATATTTGATCGAAGCTCATCATTATTTGTACAGAACGGAATATGAAAATTTTATAAAAGAAGAAACACTTTTTCTTTGTTCCTCTATATTTAATGAAATATTTGATAATGCAACGAAAATTCCTTTTGAATCAGAAAAAGAAAAACTTTTGCGTCAGCAATCTGAAGATGCTGAAATTTTAGCTACAAAAATAGTGGAAGACATTTTGCAAAACATAATTATTAACGATGAAAAGGATGATTTATATAAATCATACATGGACTCAAATCATAATGCCAATTCAATGGTTGATGAAGAAAAAACTATTGACGAAGATTTTCTAGCTGAAGTTGTAACACAAGATATTTTAAATAATATTATTTTAAGTTCATCGTCAAGTGAAAAATCTGAAAATATTGATTTTTTTTGATTTTTTTTTTTTTATTTAGAAAAAATATTCCTTTTCTAGTGTATTATGTATGTAATATTAAATTTCTTATAATTATTGCAATATTATTCAAAAATACAATAAAATAATGAAGATAACTTCTTTTCAATTCTCATTAAATATGACTTTTTAAATAGTTGACGGCATAAAAATCTCCTTACCTCAAGAAACTCATGCACAACCCAATACAACAATAACGACATAAACTCTTAATTGTCACTAGTGCCATCTGTAGAAAGTATATGCAATTTTAAAAATTTTACTTCTGTTCAATTAGAATTATTATTTAACATATATTTTTTTTTCACAATAACTTACTTTACTCTTATTTATTTATTTTCTTTTTTTAAAAAAAAGTCAAATTTAAATATTTTTCAAATTATTTGTAATAAACTTTTACAACTACATACATTTTTAAAAATTGATTTTGAAATGCCTTTATGTTTGTTGCTTACAATTAAGATTATATGAAATTTAAATTTTGATTGATGGTTTATTTTCCTGTTTTAAGAGTTTTTTTTTATTTAAAAATATTCTTGAAATTCATTTTTAACTTCCACGCAAAGCGTGCAAGTTATTGTATTTGGGCAGGTTGCAAAATTTCACTTTTTTTAATTTTGTGAGCAAACGGAAGCACCAATCATGACGTTTTTGGTCTCGTTCGATTGGTAATTTGAATATCTATCACTTAAAGCATGTTTAGTTCCGGTCACTTCCGTTGTGTTGGAACTAGACGCAAAAAACCGTTAAAAATCCATACTTTTGTATGAAAAATTTTTCAGGGAAGCAATTTTTAAGAATTTCTTCTATTTGATTCGATAGATCGTACCAAAAAACAAAATTGTGCTGAATAAAATCTGGACTTTATGTCCATTAAGTGACCTAAAAATGCCAAAAACTGCAAATTTTGCAACAGTTGCGTGGTTTTTGATACAGGCCAGGATTTTAACTGTTGGTAATGATAAGTGGCATAAAATTAAAGTTTAACATAAGAGCTACAAAAAATATAGTAGCAATTTTTCCTGAAAATGCTTCTATAAAAAGTTATAACATCATAAAGATTGACAAAAAATCTAAAATAGAAATTTTCGAGTTTACCATCTTCATCTAACTTTTTTGAGAAGTTTTTGGTACCAAAATGTGCGTCTCGATGAGTAGATTAATAATATACAGAAATTTTCTGATATAAAGGCCATTAAAGGGGTTAAAAAGCCAAAAAACTGATTTTTAGGACCCAAAAAATTTTTGGATAGGGTAGGGGGGTTGTGGACGAGCTGTGCGGAACGAAACGAAGTGGAGCAAGCATCATGCGAATCATGCTCCACTTCGTTTCGTTCCGCACAGCTCGTCCACAACCCACCTATCGTATCCAAGACTTTTCACAAAAGTGCAATTTCATATACACTGAAATCGACTCAATAGTATATATAATATTACGTATTAAAAATACGTATTAAAAATATGATACTTTAACATAAAAATTAGAAAACTATAACCAATATAATCAACATAATATTCTTTGTTTCGAAATAAATATAATGAAATGTACCATATATATTAAATTTAGACACGTTTTTAACGTTAATAAAAAAACAGTAATCTATAAAAGAAATATTTTATGCATGTACTCCAAGCTATTGTAAGGTGGCGTGGAAGTTCGTGGCTTTCTATGTAAGTCGTGTTTTTATTTTTAAAAAATGTCATTTTCATCGTAACGGGTTTCTAAATAAGTTTAAGAAAATTTGAAGCTTTTAATTGAAGTCATTGTGTGCGTGAAAAGTTTCAATGTAATTTTACATCCTCTACACACTTACTTGATCTGTTATAAAAAAAATCCTGTCCTGGAACTTCCGTAGAAAGCTCGTTACACTAAGCTCTAAATTGAAGAATTTTTTTAAAGAGATAAAAGTAATATATTAGTTTCAGTTCTTTTTATTCTGTTATTAAAGTGGAAAACTGTTGGTTTTAGTTTGAGTTTTGATATTTCACCGTCCTATAAACGTGAAATTTAAAAAAAAAATACATTTTTTTTCCTTTGGTGCTAATTGCGCAATCGTTTTTGATTTTTTTTTCTTATCCTAATGTATTTAACTTAAATCAAAGCTTAACTCAAAAAGTGATAATCAAAATTGTTTTCAGGAAAAGCCAACAAGGAAAGGACAATACGAAATTTTATTTTGCAAAAAGTTTTCAAATAGTTGAAAGATAATTGAGCTTTCTAATTTCATTCATAATTTTCAACAAATACTTCTTTTAAAATCTGGATACGACTACTAGTGTAAATGTCATTGTGTTTGTGAAAAGGATCTTAAATTTGCTCAATAAGATAGATGTAAACAAAAATGTCTTTAAGATTTTAAATACTTATTACTTGTTTAATCAATAAAATATATATATTTGAATTGAGACTGGCTGATTATGATGGACAATAAAAAAAATCATTTTAAATGATGTCATGCTAACTTGCAATAAAGTAAAAAAAAAACTTGGTTGTATTTCGAGTAGAGAAGGCGGGAAAACTTCTGCATGTGTGAGTGTGTGTGTAAATGTTTGTAGGTAAGTATAAAATTTCCTTCAAAAATATTGTGTAAAATTTAGTAATTTCGCAAAAAATTGTTTTACAGAAATTGTCAGGGTTAAAGAAAATTAAGGATTTTAAATCAAATCAGTCTTCATCAATAAAAATTTGCTCAAATTATTTTAAATTCAAATGGAATAAGTATTTAACAAATTCAAAAATTAGGAATGTCTCTCAAACGACAACAACAGCGTGAACGTCCGAAATGTTTAAACAATGGTGCATGTATAACAGACAGATCTTCTATCATAGAAGCATTTGAACAAAGCGAGACTAACGAAGTTCAAGAAACATATGATTATGTAGGAAATTTTCTTGGACCATTTGGGAGATGGCAATTAAGAACAATTTTCCTGATATATTTATGCAAAATTCCGAGTTCATGGTTTATGTCATGTGTAATTTTTACAGCACCAACTCCAGAGCATGGTGAAGTATTTTGTAAACCAGATCTAGATCCTTCTAAAAAATGGATTAAAATTGCATATACTTCAAAAAGAGATGAATTGGATCAAGAAGTGACAATTGATTTTTGCAATATTTATGAAGATGCTAAAGAACACGTTGTACGATTTTTAAATGACTCACAAAGCTCAAACAAAATCGATGATATCGATCTTTTCGAAACTCCTGAAAAAAATTCAATATTAGTTCCTTGTAAAACATTTGAACATAAAAAAATATATCACTCGATTATTACACAATATGATTTGTATTGTTCAAGAGATATACTTGTCGCAGTTACTCAATTTTTTCATCTGTTTGGTGTACTTTGTGGAGGAATAATAGCAACAAATATGTTAAAATTTATTGAACCACGTCGTGTTATGCTAATTGGAATGATAAGTCAAATTGTATGTGGTAACATAACTGGTCATGCTCATACCTTCGAATTACATATGATATTTAGATGCCTTTCCGCAATATGTTGTGGCTTAATGTATACAGCAGGAGGGATAATATGTAACTATATATATTTTCACTTGATTTAACTATTACTTTATTTTTATTTAATTATTTCTTTATATTTTGTTAGTTTCTGATATAACAAGTGGAAAACAACGGATAATCACTTTATGTCTGTTTGAACAATTTTGGTCGATAGGAATAATGCTACTTCCTGCAGTTGCAAGTTATTGGTAAGCATAAATTATTAATAATATTATTATTGTTGTTGTTGCTTTTTTTAATTAACTAAAAATAAAATTTAGGTCAAGCTGGAGTTATCTTTATATGGCAATATCCTTTCCTACAATCATTCTAATTTGTTTATATCCTTGGATACCGAATTCACCAAGATGGCTTTTACAAAAGGGAAGAGTTTTGGATGCTAAAAATGTTTTGTTAGAAGCCGCTCGAGTAAATGGTAAAAACGATTTTTCACCAAATAATTTGGAAAAACAATTACAAATTCAAGCAATGGCATTAAGGCACGCTCCTAAAGAACCATCATACTTTGAAATGTGGAGAGGGCAATATAAGAATCTAATAGCTGTACATCTTTCATGGTTAATTAGTCACGATAATTATTTTTCAACTGGTTTAAAAGAATTGTTTTTTTATTGTAGGTCTGTGTACATAGTAATTTATTATGGATTCCTTCTAAATATACGAAATTTCGGACGTCAGTACTTGGAGGAAAATACAATAGTTGCAGGTAATTTTAAAATAATTTTTTGCAAAATTTAGGATATTTTGTGAAATAGGGAAAAATTAGAATTTATGAATGTGTGGGAACTCAGTCCCACATGGACGTATAATAAGTGAAATACTCGTGTCTACTTATAACTAATAAGTCTTTATTCTTCGGTATCCAAAAGTATAATAATATAATATAATGAATAATCTATTATATAGATATAGTCTATTGCAAAAAGCTTTTCCTTAACAACATGATTTCCAAGATATTTCTTAGAAACAATTCTAAGAAATTTTAATAATTATGAATTTATTTTAGGTATTTGTGAAATCATCGGTACATTTATAGGCTTATGGTTCATATTGAATACTGAGCAAAAATGGCTTTATACCAGTATTTTCAACATTGTTGCCTCGTTTATATCATTATCTGCCCATCTTATTCCACCGGATGGTAAAATTATTTTCAATATTTAATAAAAATAATTTTCTATTAAAAAAATTTCTACTATAACAGTTACTGGTTTGCACAGAGTAATTTTATTAATGGCTACCTCAATGATATCCAAGATTGCAATCAGTTCAACATTGTCAATTTTAATAACATGCACAACAGAGATTGTATCTCCTGAGAAGCGTCGTTTATGTGGATATACTTCCACAATATGGGCACGAATTTGGTTACTAACCAGCCCATTTGTTGGTGCTACAGCTATTTTTGGAAAATTGGGTAGGATTTAAAATTAAAAATAAAACAAATCCCTTTTGCATTTAATTTTATTTTATTTAATTTTTTTTCCAGTGCCTCAAACATTCTTGTCATTTTTAAATATTCTTGGAGCCTCTGTAACTGCACTAATCGATACTCCACGATCGGTAGAAAAAAAGAAAAAAGAAGATAAATATTTGGAAAAGGTTCCATATCCTGAGTTATGGTTAGCAATTCATAAGCAATAAGAAAAAAAAGAGAAGTATGGAAATAGCTAGTTCTAAACGCAGACAGCAAATTTAATGAAATTTGCGATTTAAAAATTTAATTATATCTGCTTATATCTAATACCTAGATAAAAGAATCTCATAAAAAGCTTATAAGCTTTCTACTAAAATTAATCATACACGAGTCCTACAGTTAATCTTTATTTATTTCTTTATTTCATTTTATTTATGTATTTATTCAATTTTTTCAATATATCTTAAGGAAATAGACAATCACAAAAATTGACTTAAAAAGACAATATTATAACAAAAATATTCCAGATAAATTTTAGTTCAAAATTTTAATTTTTTCTGGCAATGTCTCAATATATTTTTTTTAAAATTTTATTTTAACTGTGGAGCTCTTTAAATTTATGAAAAAGAAAATGTACAAAAATTATATGTTTTAATAATAATTTTATTTTTGATTATTTATTTATTTTTTTTATATTCAACATCTTTTGAAATAGGTTTGAAAAGGGATTCTATTTCTATTTCGAAGCTTCCAATTTAAAATAAATTTCATGAAGCATTATGCTGGACATAAATACTTCATTTTATAATAGAATTCATACTTCACTTTAAGATTTAAATCATATGATGATTATTATTGACAATTATATTATTTTCTTCTACTATAAAGATATGATTTTTTAATGAATACCAACCTACCTCTATGTGCCATTGTTATTTATCCTGAAATGTTTATCGTAAGTTTAATTTCTGAAAGAACTGAAATCTAGAATTATCAGTATTATAGAAATAATGTTGTGAGAAAAAGAATTGGAAATGAAAATTTATTTAATTTGAAATATTTTTATAAAATATATCGCACATACCAAATATTAAACAATAATTTCACAGATGGCAATCTATCATTTCTTTAATTATTGACTACCTCAAGTGACAACATAATCAAAATATCCAAGTCATGTATTTTGCAGAATTGAGAATCTTTCAATAATATATTAATTCAAATCTGCATTCAGAAAAATCAATTAAATATAATTCAACAAAATATTTTGAACAGTATTTGAAAAATCAAAATTTACTATAACACTAGGAGTAGTCAGATTTGAACATGTACATATAAATTTTTTTAAATTCAGTAGTGCTATGTTATGGCATGTTTGAAAACATTAGCCAAAAATTAGTTCCTTAGTAACAATACTTAGAATACAAAAATATTCTTGTTAAGAAAATCTCAATACGATGAGAATAAGATGATTTATCTACGTTATTTCTATTAAATAAATAAAAAAACTCATTTATAAAACGTTATAGATTTGATTGATAATTTTCAATACTTTAACTTTATTGTAAAAAAAAACAATATTTGACTCCCACTAACTATTTTTTAGCGCATTTTCCCCTTGGGAAAAGGACGCTATTGTCCGCACTTTGTCCGTCTGTCTGTCCGTCTGTCTGTCTGTCTGTCATCGCATCTCCTCCTCAGGGTTAAGCTTTTTTGATGCGGTTTTTGGCTTAAAATGTGTGTAATATGTCTGGCTAGAGCTGGCGAAAAAATCAGCACGAATGGTCACTTCCTCTGCTGGAACCAGCGTAAAAAGTGCCAAAATTACATTTCTTTGTATGTGTTAGTGTGGTAAAATACACTAAAATGTTGACTTTTTCAAAAATTCATCCTTCCTCGGTTCAAATCCCATCAGAGGTCGAATTCTTTTTTCGGTACTTTTTAGCGCATTTTCCCCTTGGGAAAAGGACGCTATTGTCCGCACTTTGTCCGTCCGTCTGTCTGTCCGTCTGTCATCGCATCTCCTCCTCAGGGTTAAGCTTTTTTCATGCGGTTTTTGGCTTAAAATGTGTGTAGTATATCTGGCTAGAGCTGGCGAAAAAATCAGCATGAATGGTCACTTCCTCTGCTGGAACCAGCGTAAAAAGTACCAAAAATGCATTTCTTTATATGTGTTAGTGTGGTAAAATACACTAAAATGTTGACTTTTTCAAAAATTCATCTTTCCTCGGTTCAAATCCCATCAGAGGTCGAATTCTTTTTTCGGTACTTTTTTGATTCCTTATGACTGGAACTGACTTTATGGCCATGAATGCTTACTGGATCTCACTTTATGGTCATAAATGCTTACTGGATCTCACTTTATGGCCATGAATGCTTACTGGATCTCACTTTATGGCCATGAATGCTTACTGGATCTCATTTTATGGCCATAAATGCTTACTGGATCTCACTTTATGACCATGAATGCTTACTGGATCTCATTTTATGGCCATAAATGCTTACTGGATCTCACTTTATGGCAATAAATGCTTACTGGATCTCACTTTATGGCCATAAATGCTTACTGGATCTCATTTTATGGCCATAAATGCTTACTGGATCTCACTTTATGGCCATGAATGCTTACTGGATCTCACTTTATGGCCATGAATGCTTACTGGATCTCATTTTATGGCCATAAATGCTTACTGGATCTCACTTTATGACCATGAATGCTTACTGGATCTCATTTTATGGCCATGAATGCTTACTGGATCTCATTTTATGGCCATAAATGCTTACTGGATCTCACTTTATGGCAATAAATGCTTACTGGATCTCATTTTATGGCCATAAATGCTTACTGGATCTCACTTTATGGCCATGAATGCTTACTGGATCTCACTTTATGGCCATGAATGCTTACTGGATCTCATTTTATGGCCATAAATGCTTACTGGATCTCACTTTATGACCATGAATGCTTACTGGATCTCATTTTATGGCCATAAATGCTTACTGGATCTCACTTTATGGCAATAAATGCTTACTGGATCTCACTTTATGGCCATAAATGCTTACTGGATCTTATTTTATGGCCATAAATGCTTACTGGATCTCACTTTATGGCCATAAATGCTTACTGGATCTCATTTTATGGCCATAAATGCTTACTGGATCTCACTTTATGACCATGAATGCTTACTGGATCTCATTTTATGGCCATAAATGCTTACTGGATCTCACTTTATGGCAATAAATGCTTACTGGATCTCACTTTATGGCCATGAATGCTTACTGGATCTCATTTTATGGCCATAAATGCTTACTGGATCTCACTTTATGGCCATAAATGCTTGCTGGATCTTACTTTATGGCCATGAATGCTTACTGGATCTCACTTTATGACCATGAATGCTTACTGGATCTCATTTTATGGCCATAAATGCTTCCTGGATCTCATTTTTAATTGTTTTAAATTTATTTCCGGTTTATTTGCTATACGCGGAAAATGCGCTTTCGTCGGTCACAAGTGACCACGTTGATACTAGTTTGATTCCTTATGACTGGAACTGACTTTATGGCCATGAATGCTTACTGGATCTTACTTTATGGCCATAAATGCTTACTGGATCTTACTTTATGGCCATGAATGCTTACTGGATCTCATTTTATGGCCATGAATGCTTACTGGATTTCACTTTATGGCCATGAATACTTACTGGATCTCACTTTATGGCGATGAATGCTTACTGGATCTCATTTTTAGCGCATTTTCCTCTTAGGAAAAGGACGCTATTGTCCGCACTTTGTCCGTCTGTCCGTCTGTCCGTCTGTCTGTCTGTCTGTCTGTGGAGCTATCTCCTCCTCAGGTTTAAGCTTTTTTGATGCGGTTTTTGGCTTAAAATGTGTGTAGTATGTCTGGCTAGAGCTGGCGAAAAAATCAGCACGAATGGTCACTTCCTCTGCTGGAACCAGCGTAAAAAGTGCCAAAATTGCATTTCTTTATATGTGTTAGTGTGGTAAAATACACTAAAATGTTGACTTTTTCAAAAACTCAGCCTTCCTCGGTTCAAGTCCCACCGATGACAATTTTTTTTTTTTGCTTTTTTTGATACTTTTTTGATTTCTTATGACATATAATATTGAATCATGTCATAATTTTCCATTTTCACAATTTTTCCGAGTTTTTCCGACGATTTTTGTTAAAACTTTCAATGTTTTCATACAATTTTCATAGATAATTATTTTTTTGATATTTTAGTTGTTTAGTTTTCTATTTTCATGGATTTTTCATAGTTTTTCCGGAAAATTTTGTGAAAATTTATAAAAAATTACACTTATGTAAAAAAAAATCATCAATATAAATAATCAAATTGTCACATGAAAATTTCTTAAAAATGAACATCAGTGGCGTAATTGGTAAAGCACACGACTGATACTGTGAAGGTCATAGGTTCGATCCTAGCCTCCGGCAAGTTATTTTTTTGCTTTTTTTTACTTTTTTGATTTCTTATGACATTTAATATTTATTTATGTCATAATTTTCCATTTTCACGAATTTTCCAATTTTTCCGAGCATTTTTTTAAAAAATTCTTAATATTTTCATATATTTCTCGGAAATAATATTATTTTTAAAATTTTTTTATATTTTAGCTGTTAAATTTTCCATTTTCCTAGATGTTCATATTAAACTTACATTTATATAAAAAATCTCATCAATATATATAATTAAATTATCACTTGTTGAGTACGTAAAAAGTTGTAGAAGTGGCTTAAGTGATAGAGCGAGCGGCTCCTAATTTGAAGGTCATGGGTTCGATCCTAGACCATAGCCGATTCTTTTTTTGCTTTTTTTATTTTTTTTTTTTTTTAGATTCTATGTTGCATAATGTTTTTTATCGGGTTTTTGTGCTATCAATTTTAAATTTTCGGTAAATAAAGAATGGTTATAGTTAAGTATTTGGCTTTGTACTTTTGGGGTTTTAATTCTTTGTTTATTTACTGATCGCGGGAAAATGCGCTTTCGTCGGTCACGAGTGACCACGTTGATACTAGTTTTTTATTCGTTTTAAATTTATTTCCGGTTTATTTGCTATACACGGAAAATGCGCTTTCGTCGGTCACGAGTGACCACGTTGATACTAGTTTCTTATTACGTATGGAAAAAATTTATTTAACTTTTTCTTTAAAAAAAAAATCTTTGTTAAATATATTAATGGTAAATTATGTTACGAGATAGAATATTTTATTTTTTTTGTGATATTTACAAATCGTTTGAATTTATTTTTGAAATATTTAAGCTTTTTAAAAAAATTTTAGAAATTTAACTTTATTATAGAAAAATAGGAAAAAACCAACACTTAAAAATCTAATTAAAGATTTTCTCGAATATGAAAAAAATTACAAAGTGCTTTGATTTCATGTATCATGAATGTTAAAAAATGAAAAAAAAAATATACTTATATATATCCGAAATTTGTGAAAACTTTAAAATTAAAAATACAAATTAAAATACAAAAGGATCAGTGTTTTAAAAACTATGTTCCAACAAATACACATATTGCATCAAAACATCATAAGGAAGACAAAAGATCCAGAAAGTATTTTATTGTTTTGTGAATCAAAAGATTTTTCAAATCTATTGTATCTGATTTCATCTGAATTAATAAAAATAATGTCATGATAAATTATAAGACCACAAAAGCTTGATCTCTTAAAAAATTACGGATTATTCAAATAATTTTATTAAAATAAATTTATCTGTAGAAATTATCAAGCATAGAAAAATAAGATTGAAATTTACCTTTTAAAAATAAAAAAAAAAATTCGATTACAGGCAATTTGAATAATCTAATTAAAATTTCAAAAGTATGAAAATGTAGAAGAAATTAAAGTTTAAAAGATCGGAATTATAAAACATAGATGAAAAAATTCAAGATGAAAATATAAATTTATTAGAGATAGATTATAATTACAATATTTTTTGTCTTAATTTAACGTTTCAATGAAGCGAAAATTTTTCCGGAATTGATAATTCTAATTAAAGTTCGAATAAAGATTTCAATTATTTGAATCCAAAAAAAAACTATTCCTTTATTGGCTTTAATGTTGAATTGTGGGATCCGCTTATATGTTTTTTCGCATTAGAGTAATCCAAAAATCTTTCGTTGCAGAATTCAATAGGACAACTAAAAGGACGTTCTCCTTTAAAACAAATATAAACGAATAAATAAAAGATCCCTTTGATTAATAATGAATTTTTAATAGTTACCAGTATGTGCAGCTCGGATATGGTAATTCATTCCAGGTTTGTACTTAAATTTCCTGTCACAATATGAACATTTGTATTTTTCTTCTAGTGCATCTGCATGTATTTTTAGATGAGAATTTAGTCTATATTGAGCATGAAAAGCCTTTTGACATAAATTGCATTTAAATTGCTTATTGTTTTGATGTACTGCTTTATCATGGACTCGTAAGCGTCTTTCACTCTTAAATAATTTTCCACATTTACTACAATTTATTTCTAATTTGCTATGCACTTGTTTGACATGTGTACTTAAGTATGCTAGAATATTTTAATTTAACATAAAACTTTTTCATTTTAAAAATTAATTTAAGTTTACCTGCGCTGGCAAAAATGAGAGTACATTGATCACACATAAATGTTGACTCTGTAACATGCTTCACCATGTGATTCTTCATTCTATGCCGAAGCTCAGTTCTCCATCCACAAAAATCGCATTGAAACTTCTCACCTTCATCATTTTCTCTTTTATGTTTACTTATTAAATGTTCTTTTAATTTGGCACCACAAATAAAATGCAATCCACAATAAATACAAAAATTAACTTTAAAGTTTGAATGTTTCTTTTGATAATGTAAATACAGATCTTTTAAATTCCATCTATACTCTGGATCAGAGCACAATATGCAACAAAATTTGTTGTGAGAACAATGGGTTTCAATAATATGGTTTAAATAAGCTGCAAAATGGGGTATGGATTTGTTGCAGTCATAACAGTTACGTTTATACTTATTCTTATGGATTTTATGTAAATGTTCATTTAGTTCCAAAATGTGTGAAAATTTTTTTTGTTCTTGACACTCATAGCATGTCCAATCGAAAGTTGACCAACTGTTTGAGCTAAATAATTGAAGGACCCTAGAAGAAATTTTTCCCTCATCCAATTTATCTTCGTTCAATATTTCAAGAGTTTCAGGGACGTCACAATAATGACCATTCATTTCATTTTCATACAAGATTTTTGTAGTAATAGTGATGGCTTCCTTTGCTCGTCTTATACCACGATTTTTTTTACGCAACTCTGGTGGAATTTTATTATATTTTCGCTTACTTTTTTGCTCCTCATTAATCTAAAACAAAAAGAATCTAAAAAATTAATCTAAAAAAAGATCCTATATTATAGTAATACTTTTGGCTCTATGAATTCTTTTTCGCTTTCTTCATTTCCTTTAAGTGAAAAAGGTGAATCAAATGATGGAAATATTGGAAATTCTTCTTCTGCATTGTAATTGTCTGAAATTTCTTCTTTAACTTCGACTTTGATTATTACTGTGTTCATAGATTTCAATTTATCTCTTGCATTTTGTATTTGCTTATAAAATTTGTAAGATATTCTTAAACTGGATAAACACCTATTACAAATCATAGATTTAGAATTGACATATTCATCGAGTTTTGTATTAAAGATTTCGTTTATCTGGTCACATATTCGTGATTCTTGATGATTCAAGGCTTTTAAAGATGTAGTTTTTTCACAAAGCAAACATTTTTTGTCCATCTTAAATGCTATACCATAATAATTTGCAGAGTATAAAGAACTTTTAAATTTTTTTTGTTTTCTCTCTTTGTTTTATTATTTTGACTAAAATACAAGACCAGTGATGATGATATTTATATTCACACTCCTAATAATTCAATGCCATCTAGAAATATTTTCAAATTATATCAAATCGTTAAGATCTATCATTTAATTTTTTACAAATTTTGTTTAAGGAACTAAATCACACTAAATCAAATTTGATTATATCATTATAATGTATTATAATAAATAAAAGACCAATGAGTTTTTTAAATTTACATATTTAATTTATAAGTAAAAAAATCAATTTTAATTAGAGCTCTATTATTTATTTACTTATTCTGAAAGTTTTATAATAAGTTTAGTTCTTTAATTTATTTCAAATTTATTTTATTATTTATTTTTTTTTTAAATTGAAAAAGATGATTTCATTTTTCATATTGTTTATAACTTGATAACCAAATGTCTGGAATAGGAATTTCTTTAGGATAAAATTCTTTTGAAGGTTTATTTTCAATAGTTTTGGGCGTTTGAATAAATGTTGTTGCAATTGAACCAATAATGTTTAATATTGACAGAAAAGTTTGAGGTACTGAAACAGTAATATAAATCAATATAATTTTTTCATTTTAAGATCATTTAATTTTTATCATACCAATTTGCCCAAAAATAGATGTAGCACCGACAAAAGGAGCACTTAAAAGCCAAATACGCGTCCATATAGTTGAAGTGTATCCACATATTCGACGTTTGTCAGGAGTTACAATTTCAGTTGTGCAAGTCATTAAAATTGATAAAGTTGTGCTTATAGCGATTTTTGAAGCCATTGAAGTAACCATCAGCAATACCATTCTTTGGAACAATGAAACTTAAATATAAAAAAATTTTATTAGTTTTTGATAAAAAAAATAAAGTCTTTAAAAATTATTTTACTATCAGAAGGGATCAGATGTGCTCCTAATGAAATAAAGGATGCTATAAAATTAAATATTCCTGCATATAACCATTTGCGTTCAGTAGTCATTATTAGCCATAAACCAATAAATGTTCCAATTATCTCACAAACTCCTACAAAATAAATTTGCAAACATTTGATACAATTTTAAAAGTTTTTTTAGTCTACTATTTACCACAGATTATTGTATTTTCTTCCAAATATTCACGCCCAAAATTCCTGATGTTCAGGAGAAATCCATAGTAAATGATAATGTACATAGACCTACGAAAAATTTGCTTGCTTTACAAAACTAATATTGCAATGAAATATGTTTGTTTAAATACCAAGCTAGATGTACAGCAATAAGATTTCGAATTTGACCTCTCCACATCTCCCAATACGATGGTTCTTTGACAGGCTTACAAACTTCTGCAGCTTGAATTTGTAGTTGTTTTTCTAATGAACTAATTGAAAAATCAGTTTTTCCATTAACCTTTGCAGCTTCCAATAGAACTTGTTTAGTTTCCTCTATTCTCCCATGCTTAAGAAGCCATCTTGGAGAATTTGGTATCCAAGGGTATAAGCAAATTAAAATTACTGTAGGAAATGATATTGCCATATAGAGATAACTCCAACTTGACCTGTTAATTAAAATAATCATCTTCAATAATGTTTTTATTTGAAATCAATTTGCGTGAAACCTACCAATAACTAGCCACTGCTGGAAGTAACATAATTCCAATAGACCAAAATTGTTCAAACATGCAGATGGCAATGACTTTGTACTTTCCACTAGTAATATCCGTAACTGTAATCAAAATAAAGACATAAAGATGTACAAATGGGCACAAATCATCAATAATAGCAGCTTACAAATTACTCCACCTGCTGTATACATTAAGCCACAGCAAACTGCAGAAAGACATCTGAAGAACATATGAAGCTCAAAAATATTCGCCCATCCTGTTAAATTCCCACAAATTATTTGAGTGAACATTCCAATCAGCATGCATTGACGTGGTTCTATATACTTCATCATATTTGTAGTAATTATTCCACCACATAATACTCCGAACAAGTGAAAAAATTGAGTAACTGCAACCAAAACTTCTCTTGAACAATAAAGATCGAATTGTGTAATTATTGATGTATAGGCAGGTCGATGTACAAAGAATTCACATGGCACCAATCTTCTTGGTCTAGTAATGTTTTCATATTTTTCATGCATCATGGTTGTATTTAATTCGTCAATTACTCCTTTTGGATTTTCCATAACATCTTCGTATACATTGCAAATATCTATAATGAGCTCTGAATCAGTTCGTTTTCCTTTTACTGGATGTGCAACTTTTATCCAATCATTTATGTAATGTGACATGTTTGCTGTTGGAGGTCTACAAAAAATTTCACCCTTTTGAGGTGTAACTGCCGTAAAAATTATGCATGACATAAACCAACTGCTAGGAATTTTGCACAAATAAATTAAAAGTATTGTTCTTATTTGCCATTTTCCAATCGGTCCCAAAAATTCACCAATAAAATCATTCGTATTCGACATTTTTTCTACGTTATGCTGATCTTTAATATTGAAATGCTCAATTTTGCTTATAACATTCACAGATTTGTCTGTCATATCTAGCTTAACTTTTAAATGATCTTCATTTTTATCAACACAGGAAAGCTTTCTGTGACGACACTTTGTGTCTTCCTGCTTATGTGTCTCAATGATGTTATTAATATTCACCTATTTAAAAGCACATTATTTGTTTTAACCAAAACACAATATTCAAATGAACTATACGAAGGTTTTTGATGAATAAACTGTTGAAATAGGATACTTACCATTTTATATGACTTTTTGGATAAATGATCAATTTGACGCAAATAAGTTCAAATTAGTGGTTCACGATACTTCAATTAAAAAATTATCAATTGTGTATATTATTATTAAATCAAATAATTAGTATTCACTTAGCACAGTATGAAACATGTGAATTCCAACAAATTACAAAACTAGTGCAACAGATGCTTGCTAACCGAACCGTTTTATAGTGAAATTTTCATAACTTAATCAGTACGTAAAGTAAATTAATCGTATATATCAATATTTGAACTTTTGTCTTAAAACATTATTAAATGAGTAAAAAACAAATATTTTTTAATTAATGGTAAAAATTATTGGCAATTCATAATAACTTTTGAGAAAATAAAGAAATCACGTGTTATGTTTGTTATCTCAAGTATTCTTTTTTTCCTGTAACAAATGAAGAAAAAAACGACAAATAAAAACATTTTAACAAGATGTTTATCAAAATGAATCAAATTAAGAAAGTGCTAATTGACTTAATAAATTGGAAAAAATTTAACAGTATTAAATTCGTAAACAATTTACCACAGAATAACGTCAAAGAAATATCTAGAAAAACTTTAATTCAAGAAAAAGTCCTTTTTAAAAAAAAATCTAAAAATTTTTTCATAATTTTTTTTTCTAAATTTTTTATAAAATTTTTTCTGTACATTTTTTTCTATATTTTTTTTCTGATGATTTTTCTTTTAATTTTTTTCAAATTTTTTCTAATTCAGTGGTATTGAATAAAAAATCAAAAGAATCAGAGTTACCACAAGCAGTTCAAGATCAAATAAGTGAAAATTTCTCTTTTCGTAATTTATGAAATTTGCCACTTATAAGTGCGCACTTACCGGAAACAAAACTAATCACAAATTTGTTGAGCAGATCTACGCTTCAAATTTCTTGTGACTTTGTGACTTGAAACAAATAAACATGAGTTACACTCTTATGTCAAGAGAAGATCCAAGATTTGGAATCTTACTTATTTTACTTACTTCGATGACCGTTCAGATCAATTGTGATCCATGATCTCCTTCAGATTTCGCCTAAAACTGACTCTATCGTTAGCAGTTCTTCTGCCAATTTCCAATACCAAGTGATGTGCTGTCTTTATCAACGGCCTCTTTTCAAGAGTTCTTTGGACGCCCGCGAGAACTTTTTCCTTCAGTAAAGTCTGACTTGAATATCTTAACTATTGGAGTTTCGTCAGGTCTTCTTATAACATGTCCAGCCCATCGAAGCCTGTTTACCTTGTCATTTTCAACTTCATTTGATAATTTTTTCCAATTTTTTCTTTGAAATGATCTGGAATAATATTTATACAATTCTAATGGTTGCTTTGATTTCTTTTTTTTCATAGCATGTGATGTTAATCTGAATAGCTCGCATCTGAACAATACTTTGGAATTTGAATAGGAAATTTTATTATACTGGGACGAGAAGCTTATTTCACAAGAAGATTTGAGTTAATAAATGATAAAGGCAAATTTACTCTATATTGTAAGACAATAAATAACTTAAAAAAAGAGAAAAAATTTCATTTTCAGGTTTTGTGATATTTTTCTACGTGATTTGCTTAAACCATCAGCAATATATGACAGGACTGGCCATCTAGCTTTTGGGAATATACGAGACGTTTTCAAAATTTGGTCAAAATACGGGACATAACGAAAATTTACAAAATGACGAAGGGAAATTGCATTTAAACTGTTTATTATAAGTCTAATTTGTACGAGCTTACAAACTAAGCTTTTCAATGGATTTTTTTTTTTTTTGGATGGAGAAAATTTGATTTTTTTCTTCAAAAATCCCTAGCAAATTGAAGAAATTTTCCTAAAAGAGGAGGGAAAATTAAGACCCCAAAAATCCCTTGGTTACACCCCTTTATACTGTATCAGTTAAAATATCGATCAATAATAAATTGTAAGTGTAAACAGAAATAAATGGAATCTGAAAAAAAACAAAATTAACAAAAAATATTAATATTTAATGAAACATTTTAATTTTGGAGCACTTCATTATAAAACAAATATCATTGTTCATTGTTTTTTTTTATTTAACTTAATAGTGTGTCAGCTTTGTCATCAATTAATCATTATTACTTTTTCGAACCATTAAAAACAATACTTGCTCTAAAATACGCAGCTGAAGCTATAAATGACTATTTTCTATAGAATTACCATCATCAAAAGCAACATTTTGCAACATTTTTATGAGATCTTCATTTTCTTGAAGTATACTACGAATTTCTTTTTGGAATTCCAGCATATTCTGTAAATTTTAAAGTGCATTAGAATAAAAATTAATTTTAATACTACATTGCTATCATTTAGATTACCTTTACATCGCTAGAAATTTCAATTCGTTTTTTCAACATTGAAATCGAAGGCTCTTTAAAGCCACATGGAATATTTTTCTTTGATTCAGCATATTCGCGTTTCATTTCTTCCTTAATTCTTATCAATCTATCACGAAGTTCAAATAACATTTCTTCATAACTTAACAAGTCTTTTTCTAAAATTTGCGTCTGCAAATAAATGGTCTGTGCCATTTTATACCAATCTGCTAAACACTCAGCTTCCATTATGATTGCAGGCTTAACAGTATCATTTAAAAGAGATTTTATTCGTTTTCCAGTCTCAGCAATTTTTATCTGTAAGATTTTAATTTATAAAGAATGGTCATCAACATTGAAAATGAGAATTATAAATAAAATTTTCAAACCTTTTCTAGAGCATGAAACTGTTCATCATTGTAAGTTAGTGATCGAGTGGCCCTGTCTCGTAATAAATGTTGCCAAGAATCTCTTAATCTTTCAACTAAATGTTTTGATTTTTCATTTGAATAATGCTTAGAAGGACTTTTAATATCACGAGAGCTTGTTTTCCATTCTCGAGAAAGATTGTCTTCAACGCAAAACCTATTATTTAATTGCTGAATAGGCTCAAGAATACGGGAAAAATCTTCTCTTAGACTTTTAATTTCCATACAAATTTGCTTAACTTCGTCATGAAATATTTCAGCAGATACTAATGTTTCTAAAGTATCTGCCAGCTCATATATTGTTGAACTTATGTGTTCAAAATTTCGTGATTTTTCTAATAGCTTATTTAATGTCGTTTTTAATAATCCTATAAATTTCTCAATCCCTTTGTTGATTAATGTATCAATTTTTGAATAGTTTTGAATACGTCTTTTACATTCATGTCCAACTGAGCAAGCTAATTTAGCCATACTTGCATCATTTTCAACACTTACTCCAACAGGAAAAGATGGAAATTTTGGCAATTCTTGATCTTTTTGAAGGCAAACATTGTTATTCTCAATACTAAAAAGCATAATGGGATTAAAGACTGTAGTCTCTGGATATCCTTTAATTGATGTGTTTGGTGTGATTTGATCTTCTAAATGTTCTTCTCCATACAGTAGCAATTGACTATCAGGATTTACTTCTGTTTGCAAATTTATATGTTCTTTGAAATGAAACAGCGTATTTGTTTCATCACTTTCCATAAAAATTTCTATTGATGAAGCTCTGTTTATGTAAAATATGTGGACAACTTTCTTACTTAAAATATTAGTAACTTCATTGAAAAATCTATCGAAACTCCACATTCGTTTTTGATTCTCTTCTAATAATCCTGCTAAAAGTGGTGTGATCAATTGCTTCAATCCAGTTGACAATTGACAATGATCAGGTAAATTACGTGACCACTCTATAGGCCCATTTTCTGTTGTTTGAATACCTGCTATTACACCTGGAAGTTTTTTAGTGGTAATATGATGCATTACCTCTTTATTCTTACGTCCTGGAAAATTAATAAACTGTATTTTTTGATACTTAAAAATCATTATGATTATTTACCACCAAATGGTCTGAACGGAAGATTTCCAGTGGCTACATGGTAAAGTGTAACACCTATTGACCACAAATCAACATTAGCTGTAAAGGATCTATTAACACTTTTTCTCAAAACAGCCCTCTCATACATATCTGGATGTAAGTACTCCTCGGTACCATAAAGTGACATAAATTGTTGATTTTCTTCAAGTTCTCTTGCAGCACCAAAATCTAAAATAAAATTTCAAAACTAATGTTATTTTTTTCACAAAAAAAAGAAAAGATAAAATATTTTACCTGTGAGTTTGTATATAGTTAAACCTTCTTCAGATATATATTTCATAATGTTTCCTATGTTGAAAAATGCATTTGATAAAAAAAATATATTTAGGTATTTAAAAATATTAAAAAATTACCAGGTTTTAAATCTCTATGAACTAAATTGTTATCTCGGAGATGTTTCATTCCAGCAGTAAGGTGTTCTAAAACAAGGAAAAATTCATGCTGTGGAAGTCCATAAGTATTCTCTGGATCATCTAAAATATTGAAAAGACTTCCTCCTGTGCAAAGTTCCATTACAATTACTTTCCCACGACCCTCCTGATCATCTTCGATTGCAAGAAGTTTTACAATATTGTCATGCTTAACTTTTCTTAGTACCTCAAATTCTCTCATTTGAACCTCATAGGGCCTCATATGTGATAACTGATTGAATGTTTTCACTGCTACTGGCTCCCCATTATGCTTATTTACTCCTTGAAAAACTGCTCCTGTTGCTCCTTTCCTACAGGATAATTTAGAATATCATTATGTATTCATTTTTAATTTTTTATTAAACATTTTTGCTCAAATTTTTAAATAATAGAAAAAAATTATTGGTAAATCATTATGGAGAAACTAATTTTTTATATTGTAAAGTCAGTCATTGAAAAATGTTTTTACCCTAAAACTGATGTTGTACACCAAACATAATTAAGACTTCCTCTTAAGAATGACATAATGACTTAAAACTATTTATTTTAAACGGTGTATAATCTAGAATTAACTTTTTATGCTTAAATTTTATTTATTTACTATTTTCACTTTTTATTATTTATTAAGGTATACACAAGTTTTCTTCTGAATTATATTCACACGGCACATAGATTTTTATATTTTCTCTTTTCATAATTGTGCATGACAGTTATTTTTTTTTTTATACTTTAAGTATACAACCATTATGTAGAAACTTAATTTATATAAAAAAAATTAAATTTTAAATTCATTACAAATTAACATTAAATTTTTAATGCGTCTAAAGTTTTTTATGTATATGTAGTATCGAAACATATAAAAGAATTAAGTCTCAAATTCCATTTCATCGATGTTCAAGTTAGTGTGAAAGCATTTTGTGTGATGTTCAAGGAAGTTTTTGGATCTAACTAAGCTTTCCATTTTTTCTCTGTCATTATTTTTTTCTAGACTCGATGGCAAAATAAAACTCACATGACTTGACTCACTATCTAAAGAAAATAGAAACATTTAAAAAGACAAAAACACGTAAAAAAGTAAAACTCATCGTATCTATTTTTGTTCCTTTATTAAATACAGAAAATTAAAAAAAATATTTTTTAAATTTTTTTTCATGACTGTTGCAGATCCTGTTTCCCTTTTGAAATTAAAATGCTATAAAAATTTATTTCTAGCTCGACGTAAACTTAAACCACTGGTATCAGGCAGAATATTATATTTAGAGTTTAAAGGATAAATCAAGACAGGAAATGTCATGGCAAGACCGAAAATCAAAAATAAATTTGCTATTGAAAAATTTAAATAAAAGTAAGATGTAACTAAAATTATATGTAATAATATCTCGTACATGGAGGTTAAGGAAATAAAAATTGGTTTAATTTTTGTATTAACAGAATCAGCTAAATAAATGTCTGACATAAAACAGCATCCAATACCAGCAAAAATTTGAAAAGCTATTGAAATTATCGCCGAATAAATTGAATCATCTTTTACTGAATATTGCGATAAAAATATCAAAATCATTCCTGATCCAATTGATGAAAATAAAAGTAATTTGATTCTTTTGAAATCAACAAAAAATGTTGATATAAACATTGCTATTAATCTAGCACTTATTAAATATAAACCTGTGTTATCTATTTCTCCGTCATAGAAATGAATTTTTGCAAGGTTTAAAAAGTACATATTAAGTGGCATATTGCATGAAAAAACGAATAAGCTTTTCAAAATTATCACAATTATAAATTGATAACAGTAATGTTTAATGTTCATAGTACATTGTGAATCTTCTTTTACCATCAGAACAAGCTCATTAAATTCATCCCTTATTGTATAACTTTCATGCAACTCAGATCTCAATCTCATCAAATTGCTCAATGCTTCTTTTTCTTTATATTTTTTTATCAAATAAACAGGTGATTCACGGTTCAAAAATATTGCAAGGAATAAGCCAGATAAAATGCATATTATTCCATTATATCCGAGTATTTTAGTTGGATCGTTTTCATATGTTCTTGTTTTGTAAACATTACCAATACTAGAAGATGTTATAAGAAATCCAACAAAGAAACAAATATTTATTACAGAAATGTGATATCCTCGTAACTTTGGATTGGACAATTCACTTGCATGCACTATTATAACAAGATATATTATGCCATTTACTAGTGCCGATATGATTCTTGCAATTTGTATTACAGATATGCTAGTTGGATATACAATGAAACAAATAGCACTTGCTATTGATAAAAATGATGAAAATGTCTAAAAAAATAAATAAAAAATAAAAAACTTAAACACGTTTGACAAAAATCTTTAAAATTTAAATGAACTAACGTAAATTTGTATTTTTGTGCATCTAGAGACAAGAAATGATCCACAAATAAGCCCAAAAATATTTGCTATGAACCAACAAATTATGGTCCAAAATATCACACCATCATCTTCGTAACCACCTATTAACATTTATATGGAATGTTGTTAAGTCTAGGTAAATTAAATGTTTTCATCATACCTGACCATGATTGAACCCTTAGATGATTATTGAAGATTCCCCAAGAAACATTCTGACCACCAAAGATGATCAACATAATTCCACATACCAAACCATTAATTTGAGGCTTTTGTTTTTGAAAAAAATCTACCCATTCAAATAAATTTTTCGGATTCAAGTCTTTTGCATCGCATTTTTCAATTTTTAGAAATTCTTCTTTCAATGACATTTTTAATCAAGTAAAAGGTTAATTTAAAGTAAATCCATTCGAACTCAATTTGAAACTAAAATGAAATAATATGTATTTCAATTTGTGCTTCAATATAATTAAAGTACTTACTCTTATCAGTCTTTATCATAAACCAGTGAATATCATTGTATTCTTATTGATAAAAATTTAATCAGTGTTTTTATTGCTTTTCTAACAACGATTAATATTTTTTTAATCCAAGAACATTTGGAGATGAATATTTTGCTGAAATTAAGGTTTAAGAAAATAATAAATATCAATAAATATATTGAAATTTCAAATTCAAATTGAACATGTTATTACTTCATTTACTTCTTATTTATAACTGAAAATTAAAATTCAAATTTAGTATTATTTATTGACAAAGTGACAGATTTTGTCAGATCAAAATTACTTTAAAAAATTATGCATCAAAAAATAACAAGCTAATTTATAAATTTTAAAATTTTTTGATAAGTATTTTTAAAAACTCGTAAGTAATGGATAATATCAATGAAGAAGTAATTTATGTGCATGATGAGTCACAAGAAGCATCAGATATCATTGAAGAGATGCCAAATGAACCAAGTTGCCAAGAATTACAGGTAAAAACATAATTAGGTATATGTTCACGAAATTTGGACAAACAAATTAATTTTAATTTTATAATAATTTTAGGAAGAGGTGGAATGTTTAGAAAACAATTTGACAGCTATAACTCCTACAAAATCTCCCAACTTAGATGAGAAATCAGTCCAAAAAGTGTTGATAGATATTAATTTTCGAAACAAAAAAACTTATTTTGCATTTCACGAAGAGTTTATTGAGATTATAAAAAAATATTACAAAGACAAAATTGACGATTTGGATGTTTGTGATGATGCAGGCAATAAACGAATTTGCATATCCGAGAAGTTGGTGAAGAAATCTGATTCATTTTTGATCGATACTACCCCAAATATTGAAAATAATAAGAACTCTACAGAATCGACTCCTAGATATACATCTTTTAGTAAAGTAATACTTTCAAGCAAACCTGACTTAGAGGAAGAGAAATTAGTGCCCATGAATTCAGCTAATAAATGCTTTAACTGCGATAAACCTCATAGCTTGCGTCAATGTCCAGAACCAAGAAATATGCTTAAAATAAGAAAAGCTCGAAATGAATTTAACAAAAAGGAATTGCGTTATCACGATAATGATGAATATTCAGACTTGGTACCAGGTCAATTAAGCAATGATTTAAAAAGTGCTTTAGGATTAACAGACAACCAGCTTCCCTTGCATATTTATAAAATGAGAAATCATGGATATCCACTAGCATGGCTTGAAGAGGCAAAAGTTTATTATTCTGGCTTGCAAATTCTTACAGATAAAGACAATGAATTGAATGATAAGTGTGTTAAAGGAAATTTTAAATATGATGTTCAAAGAATTTACGATTTTCCGGGTTTTAATGTACCACCAACCTTGCCATATGTTGATAAACATTTGTTGTATAATTTACCACCCATGCAAGTTCATCATTCAAAAGAAGAATTTATTTCGTCATTAGGAAATGACTTTGTTGTGAATGGATATAAAAAGAGGAAATTACGCAATTCAATTGAAAAATTTGATACGTCAACTAATATAGAAGACATTGAAATGGATGTTGAGAATGAAGTAGGCTCTAGTCAATCAAATCTTTTAGAACCAAATGGTGGTGTTAATTTAAATAATACTCCTGAAGATGGAGAATTGTCTAATAATTCAGAAAATTCTTTAGACGCCGAAGAATTGGATGTCGAACGAAAAAAACTTTTAAAAGAATTATCAACAATAAATGATACACAATTTGAGCATGAAACTAATTTAATAAATGAAGACTTAATCAAGGATAATCAAGAATCAAATGTTGATGAATCGAAAGACATTAAACAAGGACATGTAGAAACGACAATTTTTGGTTGCCCTGTATTACCTTCGTTCAGTCCTTTTGAAAATCTACCTTCAAACGAGAAATTTCAAGAGGGTGTTTGTGATGTGATTGCATTTGAAAATCTCTCCGAATCAACAGGAAAATATGAAAAAATGAAAGGAATCATTAAAAAGGTTCGAGTATTTGTTAAAGAACATCATAAGGATTAACTTGTAGTGGATAAACGGAATCTTTATAAAACACTTTTTGGGTTCTATAAGTCTTTATTATTGTACAATCAAATATATTTTTTAGTGAATTAAAATAAAAACAAAATTATTTCATACAAAATAATACAGGAGAATCTATCAATTAAAATACATTTATGGAATATAAAAATTTATCTTATTGGAAAAAAATTGATATTCAATAACTTTAGGTAATTTATTTTTTGAAATCACTTACCTACCTAAAGAAATGTGAATTTGTCTTAATAATTTTTTATTCAATTCATAGAAAAATAATATTCAATTTGTGCGTCGTCAAACCTATTGCAATTATTTGATTTAGAATATCTATGAATTAATTATTGTAAATAGTTTGTAGGCCCATTGTGATATTCATTCATTTGTTACAATTTATTTTATCAATTCACCATTGGATCATTTCCATCATTAGAACCCTTAAAAAAATAAACAATTATTTGCGTGCTCTCAAAAAATTCTAAATTTTTTAAGTTTTCTTACGTTATCGCGAGAATGTTTGTTTGTATTTCCTACAGATCGTTGTCTTAATGAATTGGGCCTGATTAAATATAATATCACAGCAGCAATCAACATAAATATTAAAAATGTAAAATTATCAGCAGCATCATTATTAGATGAAGCTCCACTTAGAGGACGAACCAAATCTGTACATTCGCTGTCCGTACACGATGATTGTCCGTTACGAAGCTGTAAAAATGTATAATTTGCATTATTAAATGTATCAGTACGTAGTATTTTTTTTATCAAGTTATGTTCTAAGAATACACAAACAATTTTAAAAGGTTTTATTTTAATTCCTAATACAAGTACCAAACTTATATATTATGTGGATTGTTTTCATTCGTCATTTAAATTTTTAAATGTATGCATACAAAAAAAATTCTACTTACCAAATTTAATAATCTTCGCATCGCAAATTCATGTGAAAAAAGACATTCACATAATGATTGATCGAACTCTTGATCATCACCCATGTTTAATATCAATTTCCTTATCCTGTAGTTTTCTAATGTATATCTTTCGGTTTGGAAAAGCTAAATTTAATATTTAATAAATAATAAATAAGATATGAATATTATATATTAACATTTCTTAAAATTATAACTGGCAAAAAAATGAAAATGATCATGTTTTGGGTCATTGGATTTTCAAAAAAAAAAAAAAAAAAGAAAAAAAAATAAGAAAAAGAAAAAGGAAAATAAACTTTTTGCAAACATGAACAAGGAAAACAAAAACATGAAAATTTGCTCCCAAACAATGAATTATTAAAACAAAGATTTTTCAATAGATCATAAAAGAAGCTACATTAAAAATTCTGAAAAAATAATATTCGTGGCAAAAATGGAAAGCTACAATTAACTATCAATACTTACTTACAAACACTTTTATTTACTTTTTTTATACGGTATGTTATTTGCGTGTTTTCGTTTTTTTGCCTTAAATATTTTTTAACAATAATTAAATTTAATCCGTTTCTGGCAAGATTTTTATTTAAACTGAAACTACGGAATAAGGAAATTTAGTTAAAAATTTCACTAATAAATTATTCAGAGAATGGAAAAGTAGGGGGCGAAACATATGAAATTTTTTTTATTTATTAATCTATTTTTTAAAATTTAGTACTGAACCGTTAAAAGTTTTAGGCATAAGTTTTCATATGAAATTTTAAAAATCTATTCAATATTAAAAAAATTAGAATAAAAAAGATAAATTCTAAATAAAAATTTTTGAAAATTAAAAATAAAAAATTATTATTTATGAATTTGCAACAAACTTTTTAATTGATCTTTTTGAAACAAATTTTTAATTTGGAAACAAGGTACCAAAAAGAGTTTTACAAAAATTATAGTTTGTTAAGTTTTAAGGATTGAAAAAAAATCATGCTTCTAAATAATAATTATGGGTTGAGAGATTCTAGTTTCGCTTTAGATTCTCGTGTTTTGTGGAAATATTTCCAATTCAGATGATGATGATTATATGAAAATCAGAATTGTGAATATGATTTAAACTTAAGATCTTAAAATTGCGCATGGCAAAATTTATCACTTTTCATTGGATGTTATCAAGCAAATATAATGTAAGTTTTAAATGTTAATGATAAAATGATAAAGAACGCAAAAAATATCCTAAATTTAACATTTTTTAATTTAAAATTTTTCAAAATTTAATACAACTAAAAAACTTTTTGATTTCTAAAAATTTCAGGTGTTTAAAATCACACGACCATGCAATCTGAAATGAAAGACAAAGTGAAAAGTCAATTATAATTTTCACAAAAATTCTTGCAACAATGCGGTCTTGTCGCTGTATAAATTGGCTGCAAGAGCTGGAAAATGCTTCAGTTGTTAAAGGACTTACATTTCGAATCAACAAAAAAAGCTGAATAGTGCATAAAGAAAATTTCTTTTGTTGTAAGAGCTTCCTATATTTTTAAAAAGCTTCCTTTTAATTCTTTTGTAAAAAGAATAAGTACAAAAGGCAGAATTTTGCTAATTATGTGATTCCATAGTGATTAATTTATTTAAAAATTATTTTCGCTGTAAGTATTTATTTATTTATTTTTTATTCCTTTCAACTTTTTTTATCAACGACAAAATATTGTTTAAAAATCTTTATATAGGTGAATTACTAAAGTACAAACTCTTGAATAATATATAAAACTTATAATATTCACATTTTACATACACCATGCATAAAATATAAAAAGGTTAAAAAGAGAGAAAATGAAAAAATCTCATTTAGTTATATTTCAAGCTTAGAGGTATACGATTCATTTTAAGCACCAGTTTTAGTCTGTTAAGATATTTCTGTAAATTTGGTTGGATATGAACAAGTTTAAGCTTTACAAAGCATGAATTGTATTTTGAACCGTTAAAGAAGTATCTCTAATGTAGTGCTAAGTGAAAAGTGCTGTTTTTTTTTTATTCTATACGCTTCTGTGATTTATCATTCTTTTACTTTCATTGTTGTTTTAAACAAAAAATAAGAAAAATATAATCATAGAAAAAATATAATATGACAAAACATACGTTAAATAATGAGAATGAAAGAGGTAAAGTATCACATCAATTAAAGTTCTTCTCAGTTAATTCCACATGCAATAATTTTTTAACAACATTTTATTAAATTGATTTATCCGGAAATTAACATTACTTAAAATAGCTTAAAATTAAATAAATTATATGATTAGAGTACTTAATTTTTCATTCATTACAATTTGTACGTCACTCATTTTTTTATTTAAGAACATTTCACACTTGAGCTTTCTAAGGGAAACAATTCCTGACTATGTCAAAACCAATTGATTAACATTTGACATTTTATTGGTATCAAGAACTCTTGAGTCAACATAAGTGTTGTATATTTATATCCATATATTTTCAACATAATGATAATGAATGACCAATAGATTTTATGAATGAGCGATTATAAAATCCCCATTTCATTCATTCACATAGGTACATATATTCCAATGTATAAATTATTATTATTATTATTATTTTTTGCTGAAAATATTGATAATATTAATGATTTTGATAGTTCAATTAATATAAAGGTTTATCAAATATGTTTATTACTCACAATTTATTTACCAAAATATTTGTTTTCAATAATAAATACAAAATTAGTTTTTATCTGGTTTTTCCATGTGTTATAGAAATGTTAATTCAATGTTTTTTCTTTTAAATTGAGATTAACTTTTTATTAAGAAATTCTCGTATTTAGATATTTTTATTGTAATATTTTTACTGAAACCAAGAATGAGATTTTTCTAAGAAATTAGAATTATATTGCATATTTAAAATTGGACCGACAATGTTCATTCAAATTAATTTATTAAATGATTCATCCTATTTAAAATGATGATAAAATCTTAAGGAAAAATGTCTGAAAAAGTAAACGTTGTATATTAATAATCATTGTGTGTTGAATCTGAAGTTATTTCAATAAAAATAAAATAATAATAAAAAAAAGAGAACTAACTTCAAGGTTTTAGTCATTGATTCAGAAATGACAAAGTTTCATTTCGCTTTAAATTCAATTGCACTCGAATTCGATTCTAACCAACACTAAAGTCCACTTGATATTGTTAATACTTTTAAGAATCGTAGCAATTGAAAATTTAGTTATAAAGTAGTTAAACCACATTTTATTGGCTATCATAACATAATCAACGGAAATATATATTGCTATGCATACCTTGAAATGGCATGAAACAAGTAAATTTATAATTGGCGAATATATTTTTAAATATGAATTTAAAAACGAGTTGTAATAATCTAAATTGTCAAGCCTTCTTCTTATTCTTCTAGATTTTTTTTTCTAAATTATACTTAATTTCGTTTTTTACATTTATTCTGATTTATTCTTAAAAGACGAATATAATTTAAGAAATAAGAAATTAATGGAAAGTAAATGAAAATATCCTAAAGTTTAACAAGATTTTTACTTGTTATATAAAAAAAATAGCAAAAAAAAAACTGAAAAAGAAATTCTATTTTTTATGGTTTAGGCAACCAAGGTGAAGCGGGAATCTCAATGTCATTACTTGGACATCTAAAAAAAGCACCAAGAACACCTATACCCGATGAACCACGTGAAACATGGTCTGGAAAAGTCGATTTTCTTCTATCAGTTATAGGATTCGCAGTTGATTTGGCTAATGTTTGGAGATTTCCATATCTATGTTACCGAAATGGTGGAGGTAATATAACTTATGAAATTATTTGCATTTGTAAAAAAAAGTTCATCGAAATCCGAACTCGGTATAGTGTACTTACTACTTTTGTATTTTACCTTTTTTTCCATTGAAGAAGCATTTTTTCATACAGTCAATTGACTATTACGTCATCAGTAAGAGATTGTTTATTCTTTGTTAATCATTCATAACCGGTTAAAACATTATGTATGAAATAATTTTTTTTAATTAATTGTTGATCGAAGCAAAGAACGAAATTTCTGACTCTATTGAAGACATATCAGTAAAGTTCTTTCCTCAATAATTAAAGTAATATTATTGCTTCGACTGTGAATATAAACTAATTAAGAAGGTCTTTATTTTTTCTATCATCTACTTCATGTAAAATTACTTCCCAATCTTTCTGATAGTATTTAAAGCACGATATCATCGACATTTACATGAATGAACTAGAGGAATGGAAATTGTAATTGAGACATAAAAGAACACTGACAACAATTAAATTATGGATGTGCTATCACAGATTTTTATTTTTTATACATAATGTTATATAATGAAAATACTTTTACTATGAAAAATTTTATTGTGTGAAAAATTTGTTAAAGAAGACTTGCTATAGAGTCACACATAAATGAGGGAGAAAATCGGAAAATCAAGTTGCAGAGAAAATTAGCAACTTCCTTATTGCTTTGACATTCTTTCTTATGTTCAATCACAATGAAATACATTAGCTATAATCAAAATGATGGGAGAAAGAATAGGAGGGGTAAATGTTCCTTTATTATGTCAATTTTTTTCATAGACCTTTCAAGTGATAAAAATTAAATTGACATAATTTTACTTTATAGTTTTTTTTTATTAAAATATTCCTCTTCATAATAAATACCTTAGTTTAAGAAATAGGGAAGAAAAAAATTAAAAGAATTAAAATATTACGCAAAATAGAAGATTTTCTTTAGATCATCAGAAAAAAATGTAAATACTTATGAAAAGTTAACGTATTATTCAATAAATTTTCCATTCCATTAAACACATTCTTTTCATATCCTTTTAAAACTGTCAGCATCTTATGACAAATATGAATACTCCCCTAACTTTGATTCAATGGTCACAAGTGAAAAAATTCAACATTATGTTAGGAGAGAAAAACTCCATTACACGTTATTACACTTAATATTTTACTCACATACATAGAGTATACACTTAGACCCACTTAGACTTGTTGAATCACGTCCACTTAACTTTAATATCTTAGGAAAAATCTTTTTTCCACGACAACTTAAAAAAATCATATCTTTCATTTCGACAATACGAGCTATATATAATAAATAGTATAATATGGAACTGTTGCATTAAAGAAGTATGAAAAAAATCCTTTATTATCCGCTTACCTAATGGTTTATGTGAAACAGACGAAATGGAAATTCTTAATTTATTTAATTCTAGATACTTTTTATATAAAGTCATCGATTTCATAAATTTTCATTGCTTACAACGATTTATTAAATTATATATTTTAATTCCTTTGGTTTGTTCAAATTAACTCTCATGGAAACGTAGAACCAATCTCTAAAGACATTTAATTTTTTTTTTATTTTTTACTTCAGGGGCATTTTTAGTGCCTTACTGTATAATGTTGCTGATAGGTGGAATTCCGTTATTTTATATGGAATTAGCTTTAGGACAACATGAAAGAAAAGGAGCTATTACAACTTGGGGAAACCTTGTTCCTTTGTTTAAGGTATTAATTTTTAATCGTAAAATAATCTTTTTATTTTTTTAAAAAAAATATATATATATATATATATATATCATCTTTCAGGGTATAGGCTGGGCTGTAGTTTTAATTGCATTTTATGTAGACTTTTTTTACAATGTAATTATTGCTTGGTCGCTGAGGTTCTTTTTTGCATCCATTACTGATGTACTGCCTTGGACACATTGTGGACACAATTTTAATACAAATTCCTGCAAAGCTGTAAGCCTTTAAAATGACATTTTTCGTATATATATTTTTTAAATGTATGCTATTTCTTATTAAAAAATATATAGTTTGAAGTCAACTACTCTCGTTCTTCTGAGCCATCTATTCTTCAAACTACCATGAAACCATTTCTCAATTCTTCTGTAACACCTACAACAATTCAAAATGAGATTACTACCGTAGCATCAAATATTACTATGCTGTCAAATACAACAAACACATTCTCCTCTGCATCATCTGAATATTTTAATCGATTTATTTTGGAGATTCACAAATCGGATGGAATTCATGATTTAGGAATTATTAAATGGGAGATGGCAGCGTGTTTACTTATTGTCTATTTAATTTGTTACTTTTCTCTTTGGAAAGGAATCAGTACAAGTGGAAAGGTTGTTTGGTTTACTGCTCTTTTTCCATATGTTGTATTATTAGCATTGTTAATTCGAGGCATAACGCTTCCTGGATCATCTCAGGGTAAGTACATACGTTTTTCTTTCAAATAATTAATTATCCTAATTAAAAGAAAACCAATTTTCACTTAGGAATCTCCTACTATCTGAGACCTGATTTTGATGTAATTTACAAAGCAGAAGTTTGGGTTGATGGTAATTTTTTTTAAAAAACTTTAGTGTCCATGAAGTTGGGGCGTTACATATCGTATTAAAATTAACGCTCTATACAGAAATTGAAAAGAGTTTTTTTAGTCCTCTGAAATCATCAATCTAGTTTTGTGACTAAATTAGAATTTAAACTTTATCTGAATTATATAGCCTTCATGAGGATTATAATGAACAGCATTTTTTTTTTATTTATTATGTTCTAAATTTTTCAATGGTTATTTTCAAAATTCAACGGTCATTTACTTGTATTGTATTGTCCTCATCATATTGGATCATGAACTTAAAATTAATAATAATAATGCTTCTTTTTTTTATTCATTAATTTTAACACCAACCTAATCAGTTTTAATTTAAATTCAATTTGAATGTTATTTTGTTTGTTGTAACTTACAATTAAGAAATCGATTTTTGGAACTTAAATAAATTCTTTCAGATCAGTTAAGATCTGATCTTAAGTTAACGTTCTTTAAACTTCAATTTCACTTTAGGGGTACTTCCTGGGGTACTTAGACTTTTATTCCCCAAATTTGTGGACACAAAACTTTAATGCAAAATTTTTTTATTATAACATATTACCACGTTTTTTTCATCTCAAAACAAAGCTGCTACGCAGGTTTTCTTCTCACTTGGACCTGGATTTGGAGTTCTATTAGCGTACGCTTCATATAATAAATACCACAACAACGTTTACAAGTATGTAACAACTAAAGATATTTTTCTTTCTACTTTTTTGTTAATCTCATTTTTTATTAATGATAATTTTAATTTAATGAGAAAAAAATTTTGTTCAAAAATTCGTCAGGTTGAAAAAGAATTAGAAATCCTTTTTGCAGTTTTGACTCTGAAATAAAAGTACACTAAGTAAACTCTTTTGTAACTCAGGTTGATTATTTCTGATTATGCTCAATATCATACTTAGAAAAATTTAGAATGCTGGTCTGCACTTAACATGTCTTTTTAAAAATTAATTTACATATATATGATCTGAAGCTTTAGAGTCGAATTATTTTTAAAAAAAACTTTTAAAAAATTGTTAACCCCATTTAATGGGGGACAATAAATTTTACTTTTTGGTGGTCTAAAATTATTTAAATAGCTTAATAAGCCAAAACACTAGATCAAATAAACTCTTTTTTTAAAAAAAGTTCTTTTGTCCAATTAAGTATTCAATAATATAGACGCGTTCATTATTATTATTATGTTTTTTTTTTTGTAATTTCATATAGGGATGCTCTTCTAACAAGCTTCATTAATTCAGCGACTTCCTTTGTTTCTGGATTTGTGATTTTCTCCGTTTTGGGATATATGGCTTACACATCTGGACAAAAAATTTCGGACGTTGCAACCGAAGGTAAATTAATTTTAATTTTGAATGAATTATACTCTTTTATACCTATGTACCTAAATCATTTTTAACAAATTCATTTTTTTTTTTAAAAAAAAATCTTTTTTGTTTTACAAAACTTGTGACGATATTTCGCTTTTTAAGGTCCTGGGTAAGTTATGAATATATAAATTTAAAAATTGAACCAATTCAAATTGTTTTTAAATAAACATGATTCCTAATAATTTTTATTTTATTTATATTTTTGATTTATCTGTTTAGATTGGTTTTTGATGGTAGGTTAAAAAAATATTTTATTAATTTCAGAATTAATAATTTTATTCGTTTTTTTTCAGTTTATCCTGCTGCAATTGCAACGATGCCCTATTCTGTGTTTTGGGCATTAATATTCTTCATGATGTTACTTACTTTAGGATTAGACTCTTCTTTTGGAGGTTCAGAAGCAATAATTACAGCATTAAGTGATGAATTTCCTATTATTAAGAGAAATCGAGAGGTGTTTGTTGCATGCTTATTTACAGTTTATTTTTTGGTTGGTCTTGCATCTTGTACTCAAGGAGGATTTTATTTCTTTCAACTATTGGATAAATATGCTGCAGGATATTCTATTTTAATTGCTGTTCTCTTTGAAGCACTAGCTGTTAGTTGGATTTATGGAACTAAAAGATTTTGTGCAGATATCAAAGATATGATTGGATTTTATCCTGGAAAATATTGGATATACTGTTGGAAATTCGCAGCACCATTATTTTTAATATTTATTATTGTTTTTGGATTAATCAATTATGAACCGTTATATCATGGAGATTATGTTTACCCTGTTTGGGCAAATACTTTAGGATGGTGTATTGCTATTTCATCTATGGGAATGATTCCGGGTGTAGCTATATATAAAATATGTATAACAAAAGGAAGCTTTTTAGAAAGAATACGTATTCTAACAACACCAGTTAAAGATCAAGCTTTACAAAATATTAATGGAGTAACTAGTGAGCAAATTCGAACGAGATTAACAACAAATACTGAAGGAGAAGAAGTTTGAATTTACGCAAGTTTTAGTATTTATTATGTTTAAGAAGATTTTATTTTGTATCTTATTCAAGAAAAAAAAATTTTTTCGCTGCTCATTGTATGGACCAATATGAATAGTAATATTAATATTTTAAAAATTTAAGAGTCTAGAAAATATTGAATATTTTTATCAAAAAAAGCGATTTAAGTGATTTGAACGGTTTTTAGAAAAATTTTTTGATAATAATGAACCACAAATGTATGCTGTAATGATAATAGAAACTCCAAAATTTTTTTTACAAAATATTAAAATTTTGTATTTAAATATAAGTATATATCAATGAATTTTCCATAAAGAGAAATATAAAACTGTTGATGTTTAATTTAGATATTAAGTTGTTGAAATAAGAAAGAAAAAAAAATAGAGATGCAAAAATTTATCGTACAAGTAACATGTTAACTAACAAGTAGAGCGATTTATTTAGAATCTATGATTCAATTATTTAAGTATAAAATATTAAATTTTATAGAATGTTTCTTGGGGGTTTTTTAAAGACTTTTTAAAGACTAAAAAAAAAAAAAAAAGAATTTGAAAAAATATTCAAAAACTTGAAATGATGTGCAGAATAATGAAAAATATTTTGAAAAAGACGACCAAATATGTGATAAATTTTGAAACATTGAATTTAAATTTTTATCATCTTTACATTAAATTTCAATAATTTATGTAAACTCAGCCATATGATTCAAATTTAAATTCATTTTATTTATTATTTACTGTGAATTCATTTTTCCACACAGCCATTGGAAAAGTAAATTCACAGAAAAGAAATCTTATTCCAAATATTTTTCAACAAAGATGCAGGTTTAAATTAAACGAACGATTAGTCATAAAATTGATATTATCATTTGTCTCAAAACCTTTTTTTCTAATTTAATTTAATTTACTTATTGTAAGCAATATTATCGATCATGTCCTTTTTTCCACCAATATGTTTACAAATATAATTTTTTATACAAAAACTTTGTATACCTACCATTAATACATATTTTTTTCTAAATAACATTTTATTTTTATTTTAGTTCAATAAAAAGCAAAAAAAAAAGAAGAAAGTTTTGTTGAATTTATTTATAATCAATTATTAGATAAATGGAGTTTTTATGCAATTCCAGTTTTAATATTATTAGGTCCTATACTTTTTAAGATTTTTATCATGTGTGTGATTAAAATTTTAAATCAACGATATTTTTTCAGAAAAAACAGTTATTTTTGAATTTAAATAAGTCATCTCGGTAAATGACATTCCGACAAAAAATGTGCAACATTTTTCTTTCTTTCTTTTACGACTTTTTGTCGGAATCAGACGTGTTTCAAATTTTCTCGTGAAGAAAATTAATTTAAAAGCAGTAAAATGACCGAAACTTTGCAATTAAAAGGAACACTCATTGGACATTCAGGATGGGTTACTCAAATTGCCACAAATCCTAAATATCCTGACATGATCTTATCATCATCAAGAGGTAATTTTATTTCTAATACATAACCTTATATTTTTTTTAGCATCAAATAAATTTTTTTTTATTTACCTAATTTAATTATTTAGATAAGACTTTAATCGTTTGGCGTTTGTTGCGCGAAGCAAACAGCTATGGAATTCCACAAAAGCGTTTATATGGACACAGCCACTTTATTAGTGACGTTGTTCTTTCATCTGATGGAAACTATGCTCTATCTGGATCTTGGGATAAAACTTTGAGGTACTTAATGGCATTACCTAAGCAAAACTTGTACAAATTATTAATTTTTTACTTTTAATTAAAATTCTTACAGACTTTGGGACTTGGCAGCAGGAAAATCTACTCGTCGTTTTGAAGACCATACAAAGGTGTGATTTAAATCGTTTCCCAATTTTATTATGTGGGGCAGTTGTGTCTTTATAAATTTTAATGGGTCGTAGGGATTTTTTTCCTTTCGTGTAACATAAATTTTTTAATATCCAAATGCGCCTATGCGAGGCAGAATCTGTAAATATCTTGAATATTTACATTATTTATCCGTAAAGGACATAAAATAACTAGAAATCATTCATCACCGGTAATGTACAAGATATAATTTATTCCACTTTTTTTCTCGTGTAATAATTATAAGAAGAAGTAAATTATTAATAATTTGCAAAATGTATTTTCAGGATGTCCTTTCCGTCGCATTTTCAGCTGATAATCGTCAAATTGTCTCAGGTTCAAGAGATAAGACAATCAAGTTGTGGAATACATTGGCTGAATGCAAATATACAATTCAAGAAGATGGACATTCAGATTGGGTTTCATGCGTTCGCTTCTCACCAAATCAAGTTAATCCAATTATTGTTAGCGCTGGTTGGGATCGTACTGTCAAAGTATGGAATCTTGCCAATTGCAAATTGAAGCTCAATCATTATGGACATAATGGATATTTGAATACTGTTACAGTTTCTCCTGACGGTTCATTGTGCACTTCAGGTAAAAAATTTGAATCAAACTGCTTTTAATATAAAACTTATAAATAATTTTAACTACAGGTGGTAAAGATTGCAAGGCATTATTGTGGGATTTGAATGATGGAAAGCATTTACATACATTGGATCATAATGACATCATTAATGCTTTATGCTTCTCACCAAACCGTTATTGGTTGTGCGTTGCATATGGTTCCAGCATCAAAATCTGGGATTTGGCATGCAAAAAGATGGTTGAGGAATTGAGACCAGGAGTGTCAACAAACGACTCTTCAAAGGCAGATCCACCACAATGCTTATCTTTGGCATGGTCTACTGATGGACAAACATTGTTCGCTGGATACAGTGACAATAAGATCCGCGTCTGGCAAGTTTCAGTAACTGCACGCTAAATAATGTATCACAAAATCAAATACTAATCAATCCTTTTGATTATGAAATGAAATAAAAAAAAAATAATCCATAAAAAAAATTTGGATCTTTTCAAAAGTAAAGAGATGTTTTACATTCATTTATTTCCTTTAAAAAAAATGTCCTACATTTTAAAATCCATCAATTCAATTTATTATTTAGGTCAATCATATTGATTGTTTTATCAATATTTTCTATTGAAATTAAAATTTCGAGAAAGAAATAAGAAAATCGGTCAAAAATCATAAATTAATGAGATTGTCTAAAAGAGTTTAAAATGTATTAAAAAACCTGGAAGAAAAACATTTTGTTTTTATTTTATTTAGTCATGTACGTACTGTTTATACCGATATTGACTTAGCTGATCATGCTTCTTAAAATTACTCAGCACTGGAAGCAAAAAACAGATGAAGAAATTTTCTCTTTTTCAGTATAATAAACTTCCATGCCGTTTGTTGGAATGCAACTTAATTTCTTTTTTTTCATAATTGTTTCTTTATATTAGATACCTAATTATTTTTAATTAAAAAATTGCAAAATTATATAAAAAGATAAAAAATAAAAATATTTCAATTCATTATCTGATAATTAAAAGTTTTATTTTAGTTCAAACTAAGTTTAAGCATGGAAGTAATGGCATGATGTGCGCATGAATTTCCAATACAAAAGCACTGTGTAAAAACATGTTAAAGCTAGAAAAAAAGAAACGAAAACTATTTGGAATCATCATTTTTTATTAAACAGTATCATTCGCGTTGTCATAAGAATACATCGTTTCTCCGCGAATATTTCTACTCATTACTTATTTAGTCATATATTTTTTTGATAAATATATTCAAAACTTGTTAAAAAGTAAGATAATAAGTAGTCAGTTAAGCTTTTTTGTGATAAGTGTAGTGATTCTGTTGATTCCAATATATTCTTTTGATTCAATTAGAAAATACCTAAAACACATGAAAAAATTAAAGAAAAATTGATGAGCTTTTTTTTTTAAAGTCAAATGACTTAGAGATTTTTTTTTTTCAATTACAAGGATTTTTTGAAAATAATAAAATTATACTTATACCTAAATGAAACATTAAATTATAAGTGAAAAAATCTGTTATGTTCAAAGTGGATGATTTCAATACTTTATGATACCGCTATGTTAGAAAATATACATTTTTTGTTTACTCAATATCATCACTCACTCCAAACTTTCTCATTCATTCATTTCATTATTATACTTTTTTTTGTGAATTAATCAGCTTGATTTTAATAAACTTAAAAAAATCAAAACAATATATGTGCATGTGATGATATCGAGTTGGTTAAAAAATATATTTATTATTAAATTGGATGTAATTTTCAAGGTCACACAAGAGGCGGCTTGTGGAGAAGCTTGATATACGAAAAAATGAATAATATTAACAGTATATTTTGCTTACTTATTGTTATGTATAACAGCTTTTTACGTTTAGTATCGTAAAAGAAAATTAGAAAAATAAAGCAGCATACACATTGAGATTTCCTTATAAAGACGTATAAAAAATTTACTCATGATTTACTTAAGGTCATAGTGTTAAAAAGTATTGAATATATAAAACACTTTGTTTAACTACAAACGAATCGTCAGTTGCATTCCTACACTCACTGCTCGTTATCTCATCGTCAAAAAAAATTAATTGTTGACGAAATAAGGTGTTATCGCATAATTAATTAATTCGTTTTTTTTTCATAAATAATCAGAGTAATTAAATATTTATTTATTTAAAAAAATCATTTTTAGATACTTTAATCAAAAAGTTGAGGCTTTAAAATTTCTTGTGCAATATTTATCAACGAAATTTCATAAACATTAGAACAAATAATGGAGTTTCGCTTCAATATCAATAAAATATTTAAAAACAACATTAGTAGAATTGGTAATTCATTATTACCAGCTGCATTTGTAGCACCTGATAGGAGAAGTGCTTTGTAAGTATTGAAAAATATATAAACTAAATAATATATTCATAATATAAAGCATAAAAAAACTTTAATTCGTATTGTTGACACAAAAATTTAAGTAGGCTTTAATTATAGTGCTTTTAACTTTATAAAACTTTAACATAGTTTAGAACTTGGAGAAAAAAAATATAATTTTAACATCCCACATCAGTTTCAATAAAAAAAGAGTGTGAGTCACCAAACTTAAATTTAAACTCAGAAAAAATCATTTAATACCATCTTTGGTATGTTGACTGACTACATTGAGAATTGTGTCTATATATGCGGAATGAATTGAAATACGATAATAGGACAAATGAGCTTTTGTTCTTAAATCAAGTTAGAATAGAATTTTTCATTTAGAATTTAATTACATTTTTTGATTACTTTTATTTTCAATAGAGATGCGACTGCTTATGTTGCGGAGATTATTAATAGTATTGGACAAGCTTCAGCAGCAGCACAAGGTCATTGATTTATTCCCCATTGTCAGCAAAATATATACTGAATGTTTTAATTGTTTTAGGTTTGAATCAAGCAGTAACGACGGCTGATCGTCTACGAAATTGTGATGAACAAGTGGTGTACTTGATGACTGAAGATAATGGAAAAAAGTGAGTTTTTCATTTTTTTTTTATATGGAAGCTTCTCAATAAGAAATTTTAGGTCTACATAATTATTGCAAATTTATTTTTTTTTTCGAGTTTTTTTATGTGAATAGAAAGGGGTTCGTTGACCTAATTATTATTTTTATTTAACAGCTTAACCATTAAGAATACTTTATTTCACACGATACATACATTTTCTTTTGATTTCTATGTGACGTCATGAAACAGTTTCCTGTAATACGTTTGCATTTATATCGCTATTCTTAATTTATTCAGTAATAATTTCATATACATTTTACCATAGCACTATAGCCTTTTCTATTTCATGAAAAGAATTTTCAAGCTTGTTAAAGCTGAAAATTTGGAATTTCCTCAACTATAGATTTTGAGTTCCTAATTTAACATTGATGGTCGGTATTTGTATATAAAGAATAATCATATATTTTGTATTTTTTTTTCTATTTAAAAAATAACTACAGCGGACTTGTTGTTGGCCTTTTGAAAATAGGACGTAAATCATTATACGTGTTTGACAAATTTGGTGATACGAAGCATGTTTTAGCTCCTTGTGTTTTGGATTTTTATATTCATGAAACTCGTCAAAGAGCTGGATTGGGAAAAGTTTTATTTGAATATATGTTAGAATATGAAAACTTATTACCTGAACAATTGGCAATTGATCGACCAAGTGAAAAGTTATTATCATTCCTTAAAAAACACTATGCGCTAACCGAAAAAATTCCACAAATGAATAATTTCGTAATTTATGATGGATTTTTTTCTGTCCAAGATTCTCAAAAGGATGAAATGAAAGGATCCAACATGCATATTACAGCTAGGTAAATTGCCTTTATAAATTAATTTAAAAAATTCATTACTAACTCAGCTTAATTCATTCTGTGTCTAATTACTTAATGTCTAATTTCATAAACTAACAATAATCATAAAGTCTTAACTCAAAACTGTTTGGTCCTCAATTTATAAGTGAAGAGAATTCACAACGTCGATCCAATTCTCGATTAAGAGAAGAAGCACCAAAAGTTCAGAGTCAAGTATACGGTAAGAAATGCAATAATAAGGTTAATCTAATTCTAATTAATTATTAAATCACTTTAATTTCTGCTTTCTTTATTTATGTCATGCGTTATTGTGAATAATTTAATATTATTTTCTAACAATATGCTGCGACACACAATAACATTACACAAAAAACAAACATACACAGGCCGTTATGCCGCAAAGAAACCAGGATGTAGCCTAAACCAGGTACTACTATGCTTTAAAAGTTTTTTTTTCTTAAATTGTTTTGTCCAGTTTTGTCTGTCAAATATAGAGGTGTCAAACCCAAGTCCGAAAACGTACCCCAAGTCCATGAAAAAATTCATCCCTTTTCAACCTAGAAATAATTTTAGTGATGCAGAAATATTGTATAGGACCAGACGATTCATTAATTTAAAAGTCATTCTATGAGAAATTATGGCAATTTTACGACCCAAATACCCCAAATCCCAAGTCCTGACCCTAAGTCCTTGCTATAATTTTGTATAGAGTGACTTTTAAAATAAAGTTAAGCATTTATTAGAAGCATCTGGACCTATACATTATTTCTGCATCACTAGATATATTTCTGGGTTCATTAGGTAAGAGTTATTTCATGGACTTGGGGTACATTTGGACTTGGGTTTGACACCCCTAGTCAAATATTTCTTATCAATCAAATTTATTCATGCATTTTCAAATGCTTTTTATTAAATTATCAAAAATTCATAAGACTTGTTAGGTATTGTTTAAATATAACTGATTTAAGTAACAAGAAACGGAAGGAAGAGAGCCGTCGAGCTTTGTTCATTTCCAAGCCATATAATTTATTCTATCATCGCGTTTAAAGATATAATCTTCAAGGCATGCTTAAGCTTTTATAAGCGCTCATAAGACATTGCTTTCCGCAATACACTTTATATTACATAAATAAACTTGCTATTACGATAATATGTACACCTCGTATGCAATTTTGTGTAATAAAGCACTAAGGAGTTTTTGAGAAATTACTCTCCATAAAAAAATATTTTAATTAAATCCTTACTTATTCTTATAAATGAAGTATGAAGCCTAATAAATTTAAATTTTCATGTCTGTCATTTTCTTAGCTTTTTATTAATTTTTAGATAAATTAAAAATTTAATAAATTGGGCATTCTTTTTATAGTTAAAAAGAAAAGAATTTAAAAATTAGTTCATAAATTTAAATTTTAAACCATTCATATGCTGAAAATAAGTCTTCGAAATGCTGCAATTTTCAAAAGTTTAACATTTTTAATAATACACTTATCGCGTGCTTTGCTATATTAAATGTAGTAGATCCAAAAAACACATTGAAAATAAAAGTAACCTAAGGTCATTTTCAAGAAGGACGAAAGGATGTTCTTATTTTTTCCTTTTATGGACTCACATGTTCTTATTTTTACACAATGATAATTTTAATGCTTTAGCATTTAAGCATAATTTAATAAAATAATACCTTAATTAACAATTTTGTCACGAATTTTTGAATATATTATAGCTTATAAAATTTTTTTATTCCTTTGCATTAATTGAACTATATAACCTTACTCATAATCATTTATTTGTCTTTTAATACAGATAATTCACAACAAGCCAGTTTCTTCAGTAACAGAACCAAACAGGTATGTCAATAATAGTAGTTGAATATTTCTAGTATCCAGTGTTGTAAATGGTATAATAATCCTAGTTTCAAAATTATGTACGCATCATACGAACACTGTTTTCATTGCATTTATATATATTTATTTATTTATTAAAAAAAATATTAGAGTTTTTTGATTCAAAATTTTTTTATTTATTTGTGTTTACTGTTTTTCATTTTTTTTTTTTTTAATTTATAATTTCTTTACAGACACATTTTCTAATGTTTCGCATAAACCTTGGCCCAGAAATTGTTTTGATGCTTAAACGATATACATTGATTTACAAAATTTATTAATTATTTTAATTTTTGTTGTTGCATAATTTTGTTGCATTATTAATTTAAAAAAAAATTATTTTTAAAAATATCGATTTTTAAAACATAATGTTTTGCTTTTAATGTATATAATACTAATTTTTTCAAAACTAAAAGTTTAATAACTTGAAATATTAAGAATAAACCAAGAATTTATGGTTACTTACCTAGTACAATAAGAGAAATATTAAGCGAATTTCTATAAAAAAAATGTAATGAATTTCAAATTTATCGAACAAAATAACTTTTTTTCTTGCCTTATAACCAATTAATTTGTTTAGAAAGAGGAATTATTCACTTATTTCATAATTTTTTTTTTTCTGGTTTGTTTTTGTCTCTTTGTTACAAATTTTCGATACCTTATTTATTTATTTATGTTTTTGCTTAGAAAACTAAACCTTTAAACAAAAAAATGCAATAAGTGAACGACTCTTTAAAAAAGCATTGTGATTTTTTAAAAATATTATTTAATTTGTTATATATATATACTCAATAAACTTATTATTAAGATAAAAAATACATTATAACTCACTAACAAAGTAGAAAATCTCATGTCGAAAGATGCTATTTTTTCTTTTTAAAAAATGGAACAAAAATAACTTAGTCCTTTTTACCTTTCTTTCCTTCAATCCTTATGATCCATTAAATTTTTACTGTAAACTTTCGATCATACAATGTGTTCATGCATTAATCGTTCATCTCAGTCAACAAGACAACATTAATATCATCAATGCACACGATGCAAATATTCCAATTGAAAAACAAGTAGATAATGCTGAAAGTAATGATGAGCTCGCACAAGAAATGCAAATGCTTGAATTAGAAAAGAACGATTCGAGCCCTGAAAATTTAGCTATGCTTGAAAATAAAAATGATAATGAGATTAATGAAAATTATGATGATACTGGATACTTTGAAAAACAAACTAATTTTTATGATGATTCCGAACATTTACATCATCAGCAGCAATGTTTTAGAAACCACCAAAATCTTCAAACTCCTGAACAAAAACAACAAAATTGTGTCAGTCCAATTCCATTTCATTACAACAAGAGACAAACTGGAAAGAAAAATATTTCAAACATAATTGTTGGAACTGACGATACAATCGAGTTTGATCAAGTTGATGATAAAGGTTTTGGCGTAGTTAAAATAAATCGTCCAATTGGTGTTTCAAGTCGTTCGAGTACTCATGAACAATTAAATGACAATGAATCTGTTCATTCTCATGATTCTGAAAGAACACACACTGCAGATGGATATTTCGATTTAAAATTTTACAGTCATAGACTGTGGTAATTTTTTAGCGCATTTTTGAAAACTTGTTTTCAAAAAGGAAGCTCAATCATGCACTTTGATCGGTCGTTCGGTCGTTCGGTCGTTCGGGTCCCAATTATCTCTTGATCTAGACTTCGTAGCAAGCTCGGAATTGTTTTAATAGCTTCATTGAATGTTTTTATTCCCGCCGTTTATATTAAAAAGTCAAAAAACACTCATTAAATAGCTTAATTCATCGATTTTATATTTCAAAAAATATATGTAAACAATGCAGGGCAAAGCTATGCTGATGAGAAATTTGAATTTTTTCTAACCGTTAAAAAATTTGAATTTTTTTTGACCGTTATTTCGGATTGATTTTTTCTCAGAATTTTATTCTAGAGGCGATTCCATGAGTTTTATTAGCTTCGTTTTATCGAGTTATTGGCGGCAAATGTATTTAAAAGTCCTTAAATTTGTGTTTAAACATCTTGTTAATTAACATTTAATTTTTTCATACAAAACAAATATAAGTACGTCTAGAAATTTGAAAAATAATGGATGTGTTCAGAAATTTAAATTTTTCGCTGATGGAAAATTTTGAATTTCAAAAAACCAGTAAATCGTAAAGCTATTATTTGCATTGAACATTGAAAATCAATGTTAAAGGAATTTTGATCTTTATTTTACAACTTATTATTGAAATGCATTATGATTAAAGAAACAGCAATAGAATTTTAAAACTTGACATTCTTTTCTATTTAATCAATTGCTAATCGCTGCGTCAAAAATGCGCTGAAGTCCCTCGATATAAAAAACGAGGACTTTTGTAATTTTTTTTTTAAATTTGAAATCTTGACAAAAATCCAAAAAAAATAATAAAAAGAAAAATATATGAACTTTATATCAATCAGGTTATAGAAAAATAGAGATTTCGTACACGATTAAATAGAAAAATTATGCTGAATGTAATCACGAAAATAAATATCAATGCTTTAATTAATTGTTGACATGCACAATATTCTTTAAGCACACTAATTAACTGTTTTAATAGCAATTTGATTAATTTATTTGTTATTGTGTTTTTAAGAAATATTAAAAATTTATAAATCAATACTAGCTTGATACAAAGTTAATTTCGCTTTTCCTTCTTTCCTTCTTTTTTTTTTTTTTTTAAAAAAAGAAAAGAAATAAGAATTGATAATCAATGTTTAAAAGTCAAAATTTCATTATTCGACAATTTAATAAACAAAATTTTATCAACTTTTTTTTATTAAAAATTATTGCAGTGCACCTAAAACTGACTCTTACATTCTGTAACTTATATAAAAAGATTGATTCAGCAAAAACAAAATATCTAATGGAATTAATAATCTCCTTTCCAAAACTTTATATTACCTTTGATGTTTGTATTATGATGCATAATATTTGAATAAAAATTATTAATAGAAAGCACACAAAAAATGACTTTTAACTGAAAATATGAAAATTAAAAATATTTCAAATCTATTTTCATAAGCATAAATAAATACATTAAATTTATTATTGAGAAGTAAATAAAATAAAAAAAGGTAAGCTCTAATATTACAAATATCAAGATTCTTATTAAAATATGAATAAAAATTTATATGACGACATTATCTAGATAATTATAAGATTGATTTGTGAAACTTAAGGTAAAAAAATTGATTTTTTTTTCGAAAATTTAGAAAAAAAGATCAAACGCTCAGAATTTGAAGACATAAACTTGAATTTAGTTTATTTATCCTTAAAAAGTCAATTTTTAAAATCCTCAATCATTTAGTCCGTAATATTTTTTTTTGTTTTTTTTTTCAATTCAGTTTAAAATTGAGAAAACTTTATCACCAATTTTAATATTTTTTACTTCTTTCAAAAATTTTGATTTTTTTTAAATAATATATTTTATTTTTTTTAGAATGTTTTTTTTTTTTTACTTTAAAAAAATTAAACGATTAGAATTGGAAGATATTTATATATACTGAAGGCACTATCTTGACAATATATCTAATATATATGCAATCTTTTGTTTTTAAATCTTTATATCAATATCAAAATTTACTGATTTAAATGCTTTTTCAAAGAGATAAAAAAAAATATAACAAAATCTTAATGGGAAAAGTTAAACCTCTGTAATTTTATGGAAGTTAAGACTAAAGACATTGTAATTGAATTACTTAAAAATAATTTATACGCATCTTTACATAATCGTCATATAGGTACTCAATTTTTGATTCTTGACTTACTGGCACGTGTCATTTCAGAATCCTCTCGAACTCGATTGAAAGCATCCGTTTTCAAAAAATCTACAGTCGTATATGAAACTCCAGCACCTTCTTTAATAGATCCATTTAATGAAATATCTAAACTTGCCATATTACTGGCGATTGAAGTTGCTGCAATCGATCCAAGCATGCTTTTTTGTGGACTACTTGTATGATCTAAATCTAGATATTGTAGTCGATCTGGAGTTTTTGGTGATAAACCAAACGATTGATTTGATGCCTACAGAGAGAAGAGTTTATGATTTTATTAGTCATAAATTATACAAAAAAAAAAATGAATTTTACTCACCAATGATTCATTAAGTAATGAATCATCAACTTCTGTCAATGAGATTGTCTCTGGTCCACGTCTTTTCAATGAATTTGTTCCAGCCATAATTTGTGGCTAAGGGTAAAATAATTAAATAAATAAGTTAAAATATATCTCAAGAAAAAAAATATTATTGCATTTATGTTTTACTTTTGAAACAGCTGGTTTTAATTTTCGATCAATAATGGGTGCATTTTGAATATCATTATTTGTAGCTTTTCCATTTTTCTTAGGCTTCAAAGTACGATTTACTTCGGGAGGTGGTGGCATAATTGATTCAAAAACAAAAACATTTGCTCGTTGTGGTGGTGCATTTCCATAAAAGTTTTTGTCTAGTGCTGATGCACTATGAATTAAATTAGGAGTTGATGTCATCAAATGTCCATGATGAATAAATGGCGACGAACCGATTTTTCCAATATCACGATGACTTCCACTAAACATTTGAATATTGTGAGATCTTGGAAAATCATAACTGTCGTCTACAAACGATGATTTATCTTTGGGTCCAATTGATGTAATGATAGGCGAAATATTTTCTTCTGTATCTGACAAATCTTGTTTTTTGTCAAAAATAATGCTTATTCGCTTGGGTGGTAATGGTATTGGATTGTTAATTGGCATTTTCATATAACTCTGACCAGCTGTAGTAATAATAGTCTCATTTTCTATTGAACTATCGGAAGGTCTTGTCTTACGATCAACGATTTTTGGCTCATTCCATTCTTCGTCTGTCGTAGAGTCACCAGAATCGGTTGGAGATGAATTGATACTTTTTGAATTTTGTTGTTGTAAATTTATTTTCTTGGGAGAATTTGGTTGGTCATCAGTTAGATTAAGACCGATATTTGTAATATGTGAACGCGGTGTTTCATAAAATTTTGGATCTAATGAATTTAAAGGAGTTTTGGGATCGCCGTCGTTTTTCTGTAGTCAATATATGAATAGATAAATCAATTTATTAGATACATAAAAAAAACTTTTTAAGCTACTTACAAATAAGACAGGACTTCCACTAAAACAGTCACTTAGTGGAATGTAAGGTCCAGAAGCACGATTTGAAGTATAATCCTCCGTTCCATTATTATTAATTTTATCATCGAATCGTAATTTTAAATTTTCAGGAATTTTTTTTATTGCTCCTGTAGATTTTGATTTTGTTACAACAGGGGTATTATTAATGGTTTTATCTTTCTGAGATGAATCCATTGGCAACAGGTTTGAGTAATTTATTCCATCGTCTTGATTGTTATTTCGATTTTGTACAAAATCATCATTTTCGTATTCATTGACTATTGATAATTGTTGATTTGTTCGATTAGATCCTGTAGAAAAGTCTGATATTGTATTCATCAGTAATGTGCTATCAGTGTTTGTTGATAAATCATTATGAGTTATTTCTTTTGCTTCGAAATCATTATTTGGACCAATATTATAGTCTAAATAGATAAATAAATGAAGAAAAAAAAATAATTATCGTGATAAAATAATTAATACCTAAATAGATGTGAGAAATTTTAATTTATTACATTGTGTTGTTATGGCCGCAGAAGATGACTCATTTCCACTGTTTTTCTCTTCTGTTTCTTGAAGGTTGCATACTTGACAAATTACCATTACCCAATCTCGCATATCTTTCTCATTATCTGCGGCTAAATAGTAAGTTCTATTGGGAGTTTTCATATCAAACATATATTGAAATTTTATCGTTGCTCTATCTAATGATAATCCAGCATCGACTTGCTCAACTTGATCCAGATCTATTACGCCCTTTCTTTTTCGACAGCTGTTATCCGTAAAATATTCTAAGAAAAATTGTCCTGGCAATTCTCCTTGTTTTAATGTAAACCATCGACGACGCCAACGCTTAAAAAAGTATACAATTTTTTTTTTTTTTATTTTATTTTCATAAAGATTGATTCGAAAAATTCTTCAGTATAGATGTTGATTCATGCTTTTAACAAAGCATTCCCTCATTTTGTAGCTGGCAAAGTATAATTTTTACTATTAATAAAAAAAAAATATCAACTCACAGCTTTGAAAATAGAACCTTTCGGGTTTGGTGGTGATTTGACTAGCCATCCATCAAAATATATCTCCACATTTTTTTTGTGCATATTGGAACTTTTTTTTACAACAATTATTATTTTATTCTTATAATACTATTCGAATTGATGCATTTGATGCTAAATTAAGTTCTATCTATCAAAAAATGTTTTTCACTCGAAATAAAGTTTTTTTTTCTTATCGCAATATAATATCACAATTAGCTATTCATATAACGAATTATCTAGAATTTCTGTATGATTCTTCTTAATACTATTTATCTTTATAATTATTTTTTAATTACTCAAAACAGCTCAAAACTAAAAGTAATGTGAATAAATAAATAAAAACTTTTGCATTGTTTAAGCAATTCAGTTTTTTTTTCTTCTTTTTTTCACTTTCAACTTTATAATAATTGCACTGAAATTATATTGATATTCCACTTTGATATATTTTATAAAATATAATATTTAATAGGTAAAAAAATAGCATTTATTCAAATAATTTTATTTTATTATTTTTTTTTTTTTTTCAAAAAATTGTCTCACATAAAAAACCAAAACCTAAAAAATTTAAAACTGTTATAAAATTTATTTTTGTCTGTCTGTCATTTAAGTACAATATTATTTTTCAATATTTATCATAAAAAGCGCTTATGTATTTTATTTTTTTTTTTACTTTACTGAGATGATACAACTTTATTAATTTTTTCAATAAATTTGAGAAAAAAAACTGTTAAATTTAGTAATGTTGTATTCAAAATATTGCGCACGTTAATCAACAACATTAAAAATACAAATTTGAAAACCATTGTATAAAAATTAAGTATTACTTGGAAATACCGCTTGCATACAATTGAAAATTGTTCAATTATCAAGATTAGCTTATAAAGTAAAAAGATTAATTGAAAAAGGTGAGAAATTTTAATTAATATCATCCTAAATAGTGCATAAAAATATTTTTGGATGAGTAATTTTTAATGTAGGGGAAAATAGACTTTTTAGAAACGTAAGAATAACTGAGTTCGATTATTTTCTATATTATTTGCTGTGTTCTACGTTAGTTTTATTCGCCCTATTATGTTCCCCCATGTTAGCTTATTGAATCCGACTATTCTATCATTAAAAGATGTATTATTTTTATGGTCTAAAAACGAATTGATGTTTTTAAATTAAATAAATAATATTATTAGTTGGTCAGGATTTTAAGTTGCTGTATCTTCGTATTTATTATAATCATTTTTTTTTCTTCTATTTTTAGGAAGTTATAATTTGTGCATTTATCAAATTAACTGGAAAGAGTTTCAGAAAAGTATTTAAAAAATGGCTCGTCAATTAAATCCAATACAGCAGAAAATATCTGAAAAATTGATAATATTGAATGATCGTGGTGTTGGAATTTTAACAAGAATCTATAACATAAAAAAAGCTTGTGGAGATGCAAAATCAAAGCCTGGATTTTTGTCAGATAAAGGGCTGGATTCGTCAATTAAGTTTATTGTGAAAAAATTTCCAAATATTGACACAAAAAGCTTGACAGCAATTACAAATATCAAAGTTGAAATAATCAAGTCATTATCACTTTATTATTATACATTTGTTGATTTGCTGGATTTCAAAGATAATGTCTGTGAGCTTTTGACAACAATGGATGCACTACAAATTTATCTCGATATTACTGTAAATCATGAACTGACAAAAAATTATTTAGACTTGGTTACTACATATGTTTCATTGATGATTTTGCTGTCAAGAGTTGATGATCGAAAAGCAGTACTTGGATTATTTAATGCAGCATATGAAATGCAAAATAATGGAAGTGATCCAAACTTTCCTCGTCTAGGTCAAATGATTATAGATTACGATCAAGCTACAAAGAAATTATCTGATGAATTTATCCCACATCAGCGTCTTTTGACCAGTGCATTAAAATCGTTGGTTCAAATTTATCCAATGCGAAACTTAACAGCAGAGAAATGGCGTGAATTACAAATTCTCACACTTGTTGGAAATCAAGCTGCATTACTAAAGCCATCTAAAACGGATACAATGTCTTGTGAATATATATCACTTGAAACACTTGATCGTTGGATCATATTTGGACTTATGTTAAATCATCAAATGCTGGGACAATCCTCGAATCAAGTAACAAGTATGTGGGCTGCAGCTTTAGAGTCATCATGGGTTATTGCTCTATTTCGAGATGAAGTTATACACATTCATCAATATATTCAGAATGCTTTTGAAGGCATTAAAGGATATGGCAAAAGAATTTCAGAAGTTAAAGATTATTACAATCACGCAATTCAAAAAGCTGCTCTTATGCATAGAGAGCGTCGAAAATTTTTGCGTACAGCTCTTAAAGAGCTTGCATTGATTTTAACAGATCAAGCTGGATTGCTTGGACCTAAAGCACTTTATGTGTTGATTGGTCTTTGCTATGCACGAGATGAAATTTTATGGCTTCTTCGTCATAATGATAATCCACCAATAAGTTCTAAATCAAAAGGAAAGTCAACAGAAGATTTAGTCGATCGTCAATTGCCCGAATTACTTTTTCACATGGAAGAATTACGCGGTTTGGTTCGTAAATACAGTCAAGTAATTCAGCGTTATTACGTTCAATATTTATCTGGTTATGATGCTATTGAGCTCAACGTAAAGATGCAAAACCTTCAAGTTTGCCCTGAAGATGAAAGTATCATATTGTCTTCCTTATATCAGACTATTGCACCGTTGTCTGTTAAGCAAGTTGAGATGGGTGAAACTTTTGATTTTCGAGCTTTTCGTCTTGATTGGTTCCGTTTGCAATCATATATGAGCGTTGCAAAAGCTGCTATCAAAATTACAGATCACGTAGATCTTGCTCGACTTTTTGATTCGATGATATTTCATACCAGAATGATTGATAACCTTGATGAAGCTCTAGTTGAAACTTCAGACCTTTCAATTTTCTGTTTTTATAGTAAAATGTTGGAAGATCAATTTCATATGTGCTTAGAGTTTCCAGCTCAAAATCGATACATTATTGCTTTTCCACTAATTTGCAGTCATTTTCAAAATTGTACTCATCAAATGTGTCCTGAAGAAAGACATCACATCCTTGAAAGATCGATTTCTGTTGTTAATATGTTTCTGGATGAAATGGCTAAAGAGGCTAAAAACATAATAACTGTGAGTTCTTGTCTCAGTTAAAACTAATTTTTTTAGAATTAAATTAATTTACTTTAAATAATTTTCTTTCCTTTTTTTTAATCATTTAGACTATTTGCGATGAACAGGTAAATATTTTATTTCGTTATCATAAAAAACAAAATCAAATAGAGTAAAATTATTTAACTCTTCAATAGTGTATGATGGCGGATGCACTTCTTCCAAAACATTGTGCCAAAATTTTGTCAGTTGCTACACAAAGGAAGAAAAAGGACAAATTAAAAAAGCATATGGATGATATTAGACGTCCCGGCGATGAAAGCTATCGAAAAACGAGAGAAGATCTTACGACGATGGATAAGTTACATATGGCTTTAACTGAGCTCTGTTTTGCAATTAATTATTGTCAAATTGTAAATGTTTGGGATTATTCATTTGCTCCACGTGAATATCTTTATCAACATTTAGAAACAAGATTTTCTAGAGCTCTTGTTGGTATGGTAATGTACAATTCAGAAACTATGGAAATTGCAAAACCCTCAGAACTTCTTGCATCAGTTCGAGCATATATGAATGTTTTACAAACAGTAGAACATTATGTTAACATTGACATGACACGAATTTTTAATAATTGCCTATTACAACAAACGCAACAAATTGACAGCCATGGTGAAAAGACTATAAGTTCACATTACAACTCATGGTATTCAGATGTATTACTTCGAAAAGTTAGTGGCGGTAATATAGTATTTAGTTCAAATCAAAGAGCATTTGTTGCAATTTCACCTGAAGGATGCATTCCCTTCAATCCAGAAGAATTTTCTGATTATAATGAATTAAGATCACTTGCTGAACTTATTGGTCCTTATGGTATTAAACTTATTAATGAACAATTGATGTGGCACATTGCAAATCAAGTTCAAGAATTAAAACGAATGGTATCGATGAATAAGGAAACATTAATCATTCTTCGAAGTAATTTTGATAAACCAGATATAATGAAGGAACATTTTAAGAGATTGCAGCATGTTGACAATGTCTTACAGAGGATGACAATTATTGGTGTAATTTTGAGCTTTCGACAACTCTTGCAAGAAGCTCTTTTAGATGTCTTAGAACAAAGAATACCATTCCTCGTAAGTTCGGTAAAAGATTTTCAAAATCATGTTCCGGGCGGCGATCCATTGAAAACTGTATCAGAGATGGCATCAGCATCTGGTTTGAAGTGTAAAGTCGACCCAACATTATTGAACGCTTTGAGAGCTCAGAAGCCTGAAATTGATGAAGGAGAACATTTGACTGTTTTATTACTGATGGTATTTGTTGCAGTTTCGATTCCTAAATTGGCCAAAAATGATCAATCGTTCTATAGAGCTTCTCTTGAAGCACATACAAATAATATCCATTGCTTAGCTCTAGCTGTTAATGATATATTTGGGGCTCTTTTCACAATTTGCGGACAAAATGACATTGAAGATCGAATGGCTGAATTTTTAGCTTTGGCTAGTTCTTCACTTCTTCGATTGGGCCAGGAAACTGAAAAAGAAGATATTAAAAATCGCGAGTCCATCTATTTACTTCTTCATGAGATTGTTAAAGAATCAAACTTTCTTACACAAGATCTCTTAGAATCTTGTTTCCCCTATGCTTTAATCCGTAACGCTTACCATGCGGTGTATAAAAATGAAATGTCCATTTAGATGCAAGCATGTTTCTTGCTCGAAACAGCTCCCGTTATTTTGCCACTTAATCGTTTTGAACGTTTGAGTGGCTTAAGTTATTATATAATGAGCTATGAGCGAGAAATGGAAGAAAATGGATAGTATTCAGATGAAAGCCAAATTGTGCAAAGAGTCCAGTTAGAGACCAAAAATTTTCCTTTTATAAACTTTAACAAATTACTAAAGTAAAAGACATTATTCTAACTTATTTTTTTTTATACTCACTTTAAAATAAATAAAATACAATAATATCATTTATGAAATAAATATTACATTAAAAAGAATTCATCTCTATATTTAATAAAAGAAATTGCTTCACTTTTAAAGCTTTTAACGGCTAGAATTCGCTTAATACCTACTAAATATTTTAAAACTATTTAATATATTTCAATATTATTATTATAAGATAACCTTTAGGAAAATTTTAAAACATAATAATATAATAAAACAAAATTATATAATATAATAAGTAATATGTTCTCATAGTTATAATAGATATAAAAAAAAATAAAATATTATATGTACTCCTTATATATACTGTATTTTGATCAATATTACGAAAAATGTATTCATTTCCTTCGCATTCTTTTTTTGTAAGAAGAAAAAAAAAAAAACAATTAAAGATATCAGCATTTTTTTGAAATGATTTCTTGAATTATAATTGCAAAACGAATTGCATTTAATTTATATTATTGATTCGAACAAACAATTCATTCTGATTTTAATTTCCATTTGCAATGAGAACAAAAAAATTGCACTCATATAGTGATTGACAACTGAAATTTAACGTTTCACTCATATGACCATTAACTGTAAGTGCAACAAGCAAAAGGGAAAATATTTACTTCAATTATATTTTGTGGCAATGATAAAAAGAATTCCATAAAGAAGACAAAAAAGTACATGTAATCGATAAAGAGAAAATATTTTTTCGAAATAAAATTCAAGTATCTTTAAAAAATGATGAATCGATGGTCTTGTTTTTATTAAAAACTGCGAAGAACCTATAGTCTAATGCAATATTCTATTTTTAAAATTGATTTAGAAATTTTAAAATAGAATCAATTTTATGACAACTCTATAATTTCTCACGATAAATTTATATTTTTTAAAAATAATTATGGGAATATCAAAAAGTTTTCTGAGTAGTGGACATTCATTCAACATCTTTTTATTTTTCAGTATGTAATATCAAAAACTCTTTTGTGTTTCAAACGTAAAAATCTTTCCCCTTTTTTAATATTTTAAACAAAAAAAATTAGCATATTATATAATGCTGCTACGACAAACATAAAGCAACGACGAAAGATGTTCTTTTTCTAGTACTTTAAAGAATAAAGATCATTTATAAATAAAAAAAGAAAAGATGAGCATATGCATAGATTATTTTGAAGAACAACCCTTTCTTTTTATTTTACAATACATTCCCAATGCCCAGTGGTCAGTTGTCATGTTAGCTATTTTTTTATTTTTCAACCCCAAAAAGCCGTTTTAACAGAAGGATCATTAAATAGGAAAAGATTCAAGGAAGAATAACGACACATTTTATAAATTATTATAAATAAAATTTCCTTACAAAAAGCCGTTATTTTAACAAAATAGAGTTTTAGTAAAATGTTTGAAATTGCTGATTTTTTTTGCTGGCTGTATTTTTATGAATATAATAAAATAATGATTTATCTATATTATTCTACTTTTTTCAAATGATTTTTTGTTTTAAATACTACATCGTATTTCAGTTATCTGGATTTTTGATAAGTACTACAAAAATAATATTGATTATAGAATCTTTAAAGATCAATTCTGAAACAATTTTTCTTCAAATCAAAATTTTTCAAAAAGAAATAAA